>JACYFF010031958.1:4174771-4203499 GCA_017589665.1 Selenicereus undatus | reverse complement strand
ATATATATATATATATATATATATATATATATATATATATATATATATATATATCTTCCTCCTAATTTCCCCTTATTTCTGCGTATTATCGAACTGATCATCTTCAATAAGGTGGACGAGGATGAGCAGAATTATGTCCCCAATTAGCAAATGCTTCATGCCCTAATTGCATACTTATCCCATTATTGTTACTGCCATTCCCCATCATTGAATTCCCATTATACCCTCCTCCTCCTCCTCCTCCTAGATGGTGCTCAGGATCGTGGGCAGTACCACCACCTCCTATGCCCAACCCACCACCGATTCCCGGCGGAGATCCAGCCATTCCAGCCCGACCCGACCCGTTATCGCTGCCGTTGCCGGTGCTATTTCCCACCTCTTCACGATCTTGATCTTCCAGAGGCAGTCTCTCATACTGAGCATTGGAGAAGGTCGCAGCAATCACCATAACGGGCCCCGCCGCAACAAGTGGGCCCACCACGCTGCCCCCCACCACCTGCCCCTGCCCGCCCGCCAAGTACACGGTCAAGCTACTCGACCCTGGAGGGGCGGGCCCCGGTAAGAAGGTCCCCGTCAACGAAAGGATCTCGAACCTTCCATGGACAGGCAGGACCGCGGCCCCCGGCTGCCGCAGCGAGACGTTGGCGACACACCCCGTGGCGGCGAGAACGGCGACTCCGCACTGGCGGCGGCGGGCGTAGGAGGAGATACAGTCGGCGATGTCGGCGCCGCCAGCCACCTCCATGACGTGGCTGCGGAGGGCGTTGGGGCTGTCTCGGGTCACAAATATGGGTGGCTTGGGCTTGTTCTTCGATCCGGGTGGGCGGCCCCTGGGCCTCCTCATCGGGCCAGCTCCGGTGGACTGGTCAACGGCGCCTTCCCTGGGCTCGACGTTTTCTCTCTCCTCATCGCCGTCTCCGTCGCTGCCGCTGCTCCGCGCGGTGTGATCG
The DNA here is from genome assembly GCA_017589665.1 of Selenicereus undatus. Lineage (NCBI taxonomy): Eukaryota > Viridiplantae > Streptophyta > Magnoliopsida > Caryophyllales > Cactaceae > Selenicereus > Selenicereus undatus. The sequence continues at coordinate 4,202,549 of JACYFF010031958.1, read as the reverse complement.
GACGTCATCTTGTTAGGGCTGGTGTTTAGCTGTTGGGGTTCCATGGGCACAGGGAAGCCCATGGGCCCGGCCCACCACCTGTTTGCCAGCTTTACTTGATTCTTCTTTGATCAATCGATAATCTACTTCGTTAATTAATCAATCAGAAGAGATTAGAGAGGGAGAAGTGAATTAAGAGAGAGAGAGAGAGAGTAGGGAGGGTAAAATGGGAGTAAATGACAGTGAGGAGCAATATTAATAGTGTGGAAAAAAAGAGGAAATAAAAAACGAAAGAGACAGAGACAGAGCCAGAGACAGAGAATAGGATGCAAAGAGATATATGTAACTAAGCAGGAGGACAATTATGGCAGACAAATTTCATTTTGGATTTATACCATTTTTCCTTTTTTTTAATTAAATGAGTTGGGTGAAAAGGGGGTTACGTGTTGTGATGGAAGGATATGTTTTGTTGACTTTTTTTTTCCCATATGGGTTTTGCTTTCTGTAGTCTCCCGTCCATGTTCATACCCAAAAAAGAAGAGAGGAAATAAGGGATTCGTTAGTTGTAGTAGTAGTAGTAGTGGTACAAGAATAAGGAGGGATTTTGGTTATTGAGGTGACTTTCTGTCTCTGGCAGAGCCCACCTCTCATTGGTTGAAATAGAAGGCTAAACATAATTCATATTTACACACATGAAATAGAAAGTCAGAAAGATGTCCAGAAAATTGCAGAAATAGAAGATAAATAAACACCGATAGATACGGGAAGGACTTTTCTTCAAACTGACGACTAGTATATATGCTGAGATGAGCGCCGCAAGTCTAGCCAATGAATTTAAGGGGAAAAAAAAAATAATTTAAGGAAAAAAAAACCCACATTCATTTCAATTTAGGACTTATTCTTTTTATTGAAAAACATAAATGGGTAAATGAGTAGAGTTGATTAACATTGATAAAAATATATTAAAATAAGTATTTTTTTGTTGAGGTGGATTAAAATCGGTTAAATTTTTTTGTATGATAGTAGAAAGTTTGTTAAAATAGTAAGAAGTTGGTTGAAATATGTTACAGTTGATATTTTTTTATTGAAGTTCGTAAAGTGAGTAAATACGAACTGTTATAGGTTGAAATTAGTTAAAATTGATAAATTTAAATTTATCAATGAAAAGAAAAGGGCCTTGCTTGGTTGCATTTTCTTTTTTCTTTTTTTTAAGTGCTTTGTTGATCACGGGTGGCATAATCCAGCTTCCATGAACTCTGAAGATTTGCAAATTTAATTTGGTTCCTCTAATGATTGATTATGGATTTAATTTAATTTGTTGGAAAGAATTGGGAATGAAATCTTCACATCTGTCATCAACATTAGAATTAGCTGATACACGCACACAAATTGTAAGATGTTAATTCTAAAATCCAAACTATATTTTAATGCAATTTGATTTAATTATCTCAATTTACTTAACATGTTTCAGTTTGATTTGCATAAGCTCTTATATGTTTCAAATTGATTTGCATATTTTTTTATTTTAATTTGTGTTTTTGCTTTAATGTTTTTGCAGGGTGAAACCTATTCATCCAAGAATTTCAGTGAGTTTATTTTGATTCGCTAGCAAACTCACTCAAATTCTTGGATATTAGTTAGATAGGAGCTCACTTGAAGTAAAGGCCCCCAACAACCTACGTTCAATAAATTCAATTCAAACAAAAACTTTTTTTTTTATCATTAGTAGGAAAAAAAAATTAAAAAGATTTCTATAGACATAATACAAAGAAACTGTTAAAAGACAAAATTACAGCTACTAAAACAAGGAAACGAGAGCACCAAACAGCGAAACATGCATTAAGTCATCACTAGCCTGCCACTCTAAGTAACTAAATCGCTTTGCTACATGAGCTCATTGAACCCAACAAAAGTAGAAAGAACATTTAAGTCTACTTTTTCATTTTCTTCCTCAAACTCGCTCGTAATCCACTAGATGGCGATCATGGCATTAACTTGAGTGCTACAAACCACTAACTAAATTAAAGTCAATACATTCTAAATCTAAAATGCAGCAATTAAAGGTATGTGTAGCTGTATAGTCTTAATTTAGATCCACTCAAACTATTGATTAAATTGAATCAGACTCGTGTGAGTAAGGCTGAAATGGTTGAGAGAACAAACATCGAGCCAATCTTTAAAACTATTTATAATGGATTAGATCAAGCTTTTAGACTCTGGCAACCACAAATCTTCATACTATTAAGAAGTACAACCTGAAGGGATATATATACTTCACCACCTATAACATGAGTCCAGCTTGAGTAGACCATAGCATGCCAGATTTAAGAAAACAATAACCTTCTATGATCCCTAATTTGAAATCAACTAACCTTTTACTGCACGCTCAATTATAGAACTAGCCATCCATTATCATCTAAATTCATGGAGTAAGAATCAAATATAACTAGGAAATTGATACAAGGTTACAAATCCCCGATTTTAATAGCATACATACAACTTAATTGTACAATTTGCCATAAACGAAGCTGCCAACATTTTTGGACTTTACCTCTTTTATCTAAAAAATTGTTTTAGAATTTAATTCTTTGTACATAAGTATCAATTACTATACACACAACTTAACTGTATTATTTGATAGGAGTGAGCAAAAAAATCGGATATCCGGTTCTAGACCTAGTACCGGTTTGGACCCGGCAAGTACGGACCCGGACCCTAATAGACCGATTCCAGGACTAGTTCTTAAATTTAGGACCCCTGGGTCCCGAAAATTTGAACCCGAACCCAGTACCTTGTACCCGGTCAAAATTTAAAAATTTTTGATGAAAAAATATAAAAAGTAAACCCTTATTCTTCAAGTGATGTATCTTTTATACCGAGACCTGACTCTCAATTACCCCAATTTAACTCTTTGTCTTTTTTGCTTTCAATTTATTCCCGACTTATTCCTTATGTATCTCGACCATCATAAATTTTTTCTTCAAACTTTAACTCTTCTCGTCATGAGCCTTGTTGCTTATTACACATTTGGTGTTATATTATTGTGATAGTTTCCCTCCCTTTCACTACAAGAAAAGTTCAAAATAACGACGGAATTCAGCGACGGAATAAGCTAACGATAGATTCAGCGAAGTACATGGCTATTGAAAAACAGTATTACAAAAAAGTCAGATTGTGCGACAGATATAGTGATGGAATACTAAATCCGTCACCATAATTGACAGTAGGCGATGGAAATTCCGTCGCCATTTTTATAGAAAAATTATTTTCAAAAACTGGGCGACGAAATTTCTGTCGCTCTCCCAAAAAAATGAAGTTTTTTAAAAAATGGGCTGGCGATGGAAATTCTGTTGCCTGTCCGTCGCCAGCCCACTGAAATTAAACCATATCTGTTTCTGATTTCATTTTACGCAAGACGGCGAGAGCTTCGAAGATAGAGAGTGAGTGGCGAAGGTAGCTACGTCTGACCATCGCCAGCCCTCTTCCCCGCCGTCGCTTCCATCCCTCACCAGGCCCTCGTCGCCGGCCTATGCCTGCCGCCCCTTTGCCCGATTGTTTTCTAGAAGTTTGATGTAAGATTTTCAACTACACTAGTTGTAATTTCTACAAATTTTTGTATTACATTGTTAGAATTTCATAGTTAGTTCATATTTATGTTGAAATGTGGTATTTGTGTGAGGTTATTGCTCTAATTTGTTTCAAGGTTTGAGTAATTGTGATTTAGGGTTTAGATTTGGTAGTTTGAAGTTAAAATTTGATATGGTGGTGGAATGAAATGGTTTAATTGATAATGTTGTTGAAATGTGGTATTTGTTTGAGGCTATTACTTTAATTTGTTACAAAATTTTGGTAAATGCAATTTAGGATTGAGGTTTGGTAGTTTGAAGTTGAAATTTCATATGTTTGTGGCATGAAATGTTTTAATTAATAATATTGTTGAAATGTGATATTTGTGTGAGATTATTGCTCTAATTTGGTTGGAGATATTGTTCAATGCAATTTAGGGTTTAGGTTTGGTGATGTGAACTTGAATGTTGATATGTTGGTGGATTGAGATGCTTTAGTTTATAATTTTGTTCAAATGTGATGCTCGTATGAAGTTGTAGCTCTTATGTGTCTGAAGATTTCGCCCAATGCAATGTACATTTAGATTTGGTAATTTTAAGTTGAAAGTTGATATGTTGGTGGAATAAAGTAGTCAACTTTGTATGAATTATTACTTTTGTGAAATTCGTCATAATATAAGTATATTTGTGAAAATTTATAAGTTTTTTGTTGGATGCATGTAGAAATTTATAAGTAAACATATATAATATATAATTGAGTAATTTACGTAATTATTATAATTTTAATTGAAGTTAATTCTTATCAAATACTTTATGTGGTTATTGTTATTTGAGCAGAATATGAATGGTCCTCCACATCATAGGTGGATGTATAATAGATTACTACTTGATCGTAGTTGTTATACACAAGAATTTTCAAATAGAGTAAGCCAATTCGATCAATTTGCACGTAGACAGATAGAGTTTCTAAATGGAGGAAGATATAGATGTCCTTGTGTGAAATGCAGAAATAAGGCGTACTTAACACCCGATGAACTCAAGATGCACCTTATGTATAAGGGTTTTGTGCAACGGTATTGGTTTTGGATAAGTCATAGAAAAATAGAATTTCAGCAATATGATTATGGGTATTCAAATAGTGAAATTTTCGAAGCTGAAGATTCAAGTCATATTAATGATGACTAACATAAACCCTACGTAGATCGGATGGAGGAAATGGTTGATGATGCTGTAATAGCAAATCAAATTGTAAGGGAAAAGGGGTCAAGCACTTGCCAATAACCATTTTATAATATGATTCAAGCTGCTCAACAACCTTTATATGATGGTTATTCCACTCACAATGAGCTCTCTGCTGCGGTGAGACTATTGAGTATCAAATCTGATTATAACATACCACAGAATTGTTTCAATGAAATTGTTCAATTAATGAAGAAGATGTGACCTCCTAACAACCGCGTGCCAAACAACTATGGGCAAACGAAGAAGGTTGTTAAAGATCTCGGTAATGATGTGGCTCAAATTGATTGTTGCCGGAAAGGTTGCATATTATTTTATAAGAAGGATCCAAACCTGGATGCGTGCAAAATTTGTGAGCATTAAAGATGGAAGAGGCAAATGTCACAACAAAGGAATCAGAATCGATTGTCATACTCAAGGATGCATTACTTGTCGTTAAAACCTCGACTGCAGAGGTTGCATGCATCAAGAAATACTGCAGATCACATGAGATGGCATTATGAATATCGTCGTGAGGATAGTGTTTTATGTCATCCATCAGATGGGGCAGCATGGAAACATTTCGACACCAAGTACCCTGAATTTGCATTTGTATGATGATGATGATGATGATGATGATGACGATGATAATGATGATGATGATGTAGATGATTGAGTGCTTATGAATTCTTATGTATTTTAGTACTTTGCATGTCAAAGTATTGGTTGTGACTTTACTTTTATTGTATGAATGAATTTTGTAAAATATGTGTTACCTACGTACTTATTATGATATCTGAGTAAACGATTGATATGTGCAATTATTATGTATTTGTACTTGCGTTTGTTGTCACCTATTTCAGGTATGGATTCCAATTCTTGTCGGGGGAAGTCCTTCACTCGAGTTAGAGGACGATGGCGTAGGAGCTCTGTCATAGATCCGACCGCAATGGATAATGATCCATCTTCCCTCCAGGTACCTCATACCCCAGTTCACAAGAGCCACAATGGCTGCTTACATACCAGGTATTTCAGGACCAATGTCTCTCCCATTTTGGGCTTTCCATCATCAGACCTCATACATTCCCAACCAAAGCACCATGTACGGCCAATTTGCCTATAACATTCCTCCAAACCCCCATTTTGTGACCACTGTGCAGCCTATTAACCCTAACACAAACCAGTCCCACGACAACATTGCAACTGGTGAAAGTGAAGCACAATCTAGTTATGGGAGCACTCTAACAAAGACTTGGATTGAGCCAGATGATAACGGGTAAGTTTTCAATTGTTGTATGTTATGAACTACTATATGAATTTTGCATCATAAGTAATCAATTTGATGTGTTATGTTCAATTAGGTTTCTCCCCAATGATGGTGTTGTTAGTAGGACTTCGCTCATATTTCAAAGCAAATATAACGGAGTTTGGCCTACTCGGGCTAAAGTGCCTAAACCAATACGAGATTTGTGATTTGGAGAGTTCAAGGTAACTATAGTGACTACATATTAACAGTTTGTGTGGACATAATAAATTACTATTGTATTATTTGATATGTTTGTTGTTTTCATAATTGCAGAAGTGGTTTACTTGGGATCCGGTCCATGAGGACTGTATAAGGAGAAATTTTGAAAATCGAAGCAATGCACGCTTGAGTGACTTCCTTGGCAGAGCAAGGAAGCATAAGAAGAAACTTATTTGTCTCGGTGATGCTCAATGGGAGGGACTCCAACGGCACTGGGAGAATAAACATTACAAGAAATTGCGTGAAACAGTCCAGAAAAACTGACTGGGTACTCCAGAAAGTGGTGGTCCATCTCTCTACGCCTGTGGCCCTATCCATATGCATGAGCATAGGCGACGTCTGGTAAATGATTTTACTATATATTTGTTTAACTTCAATACTGTAGTTTGGCTTGTGGGTGACATCGTTCTTTCTGTCACGTACATCGAGGGAACAACTTGGGACAGATCTCATTGTTGAATTATTCAGCCGCACTCACAAACTCTATGGTAAAAAAGATGCCCCTTGGGTTGACAAGAAATCACAACAAACATATGTAAGCAATTAGCTATTCTCAATTTTTATTGGTAGTTCAACATGAATTTGTATACTTTACTTTCATTAATTGTAATATATATATAATTTCTTGCGCATGTTGCGGTATTGTGGGATTCCTTTGAGCGTGTTTTTCAAGATGTTATCAACTCTCAAGGGAGCGGGGATGACACTTCTCAAGATTCAAACCAGCCACTTCCAGACCTAAATAAGTTGTCGATGAAGACATACAAGAATAAGAAGGGTCGTATTTATGGCATTGGCGATTTGGCTGTCAACATTAGGGAATCCGGTTACTTTAGTGCCACTCAAAAAGCCGGTACAGTTTTCATATTAAAGTTTCAATGAGCATGGTTTTTCGGTGAATGTACTTAATTGCAATACTAATGTGTACTTCACTTAAATGCCTGTCAGCATATGTCGGTTGTACGCCATCGCAACAAGAGTTCAATGACTTAAAGGGTGTAGTAACCAACTTGGGGGCTGAGCTTACTTCACAAGCTGAAAGCTACTGGTTGCTTATGGAGAAATGTAAGCAACTGGAGGAATCCAACAAATTCCTCACCCAAAGCAACCAACAACTGAGCCTACAAATGATGAGCATCGATCAGCGTCTCCAAGCTTTCTTCCAAATGCAACAAGCTTCTGACTCGGGATGTCAGCCACCATTTACTTATCATTCGCCACATAATGAGAACGAGGATGAGGATGATCCTCACCTTGGTGATTGAGTTGGTTACAGTTTTCCCCCAACTTGTGGCTCTCATGCTTGGTTCTTCATAGAGTACATATCTTCCTACTTGCTTCCTTTACCATTGGTGCTTATTTCCCCCCTCCCCTTGGTACTTATTTCATTCCCCTCCCATTTGACCCATACTTCTCCTTCTTCTGCAAACATAACGTTACTTTTAATTACTAGAAACTTCTGGTTTGATTAGGTTTGTAGTTTATAATATGTAGAGACTTTATTTGGGACTTATGCTTTGTGAATTCAAAAGCCTTGGTTGGAGGTGTTGCTTTGGCTGTGATATTCCACATTTGTATGGCTTGAAATTATTGAGAACGCTTCGAATAAAATCATATTCGAAGTCATTGGATGTTGATTGAGTGCAAATTGATCGTAAATTTCTTGCAGAGATTCAAATGTATGTATTAAGAGATACGATTAAAAAAAAAGCTTTGGTATTTTAAAAAAATTAGAAACTTACTGACATACTGGCAACGGAACGAAAATAGTTAATTTTGGGGGGCACAGAAGTTAGCGACGGATAGTCTGTCGCTATTTCCGTCTCTGGCAGCGACGGATGCATAATTCCGCCGCTCCCCGTCCCGCCAATTTTCCCCCGCCAAAAAAAGGCAATATCTGTCGCTGATTCCGTTGTTCACTGCGACGGAATTTCCAAATTTCGTCACCTGATGCTCAGTGACGAGCGAAAATCTGACATCCGTCTTCTGTCACCAATTCCGTCGCTGATATCAAAATTTCGTCGCTGATAAGCCTTATTCCGTCGCTGATTCTGTCTGTATTTGATTATTTTTTTTTGGTAGTGTTTCTATCTCTATTTCAAATGAATTAAAATAATTTTTGGATTTCTCATTCATTTTGTAATCTTGATTTGTGGGTTTCTGATTAATATTGTTTATAATTCTTTGATTTTATTTTAAAGTACGTGAATCTTCTTTTTTGCTTATTTCTTATTTAATTTAACTCTATAATTTGGTTTTTAGGAATTTGGTTGCAGATATAAGTTCTCAACTTCTTTCAATTTTTCACCCTCCCTATTTTATAGGAAGAAATGAGAACAAAAAAATATATATTACTAAGCAACCGGGTACTCGGAACCGGACCTGATTCTGACCGGGTCCAAATTCTAAGATTCGGTTCCAAATTTTAGGATTAGGTTCCAACCGGGTTCGGATCTAATTTCTAAAATTTCAACCGAGTACCCGATCCTACTCACCCATAGTATTTGATACATGACTGTAAGTAAGGATACGAAAATCTAATGGCTCGTGGACAAAAGCATTCAACCTCCTTTCCTATTGTCCCCCCCGCCCTCCCTCCTGAACAAGGTTGTGAATGAAGGAAGCAAGGCTGTAACGTGAGACTGGAGAGAGGCAAAGCTGTAACGTGAGGCTCTCTAGCTATGCCTCTCTAATCTTCATTGTCTTTATTAATGATGGATTAGAACAATATATATACAGCCCTAGGAGATACAACTAGTCTCTTGACTTTAGGAAACTATCAAAGGAGATAAATTAGGGAATAAAATTAGGGAATAATTATAACTAGAATCTCACAAATTTGATACAAAATAATATTACACGATATCTCCAAAATATAGTAATACCCCCAAAAAACGAAGGAAAAAGAAAAAAAGAAACTAAAAAGATGCAGGCCATAACATGTCTGCGTAGACCCTGTTGAACATAGTTTTAAAAAGATGCATTCACCAAATCTCAAGGGGTTTTGGAATTAATGTGGAGATAGCAGTAGTCGAGTTCACGCCTACTAACGGCACAATGCAAATTCAAGTCCCCGTAACAGCAACTATCCTGTAACGAGCTATCTACTAGGCTGGGCCTGATGTTCACATCCTTTCTCCCCTAAGCCGGCCCATTATCTACGGTATCCTTTTTCAGGCCCAATGGCACTAGCCCATCATTCATAAAATAGATGCATGGGCCTTGCATATTACAATACTTGGGAGGCTCATGTTGTACAATACGCGATTTATCCCTCGAGGCTTAAAGCAGTGAAATGATACTCCATTCATCCCATATCGATGGTCAATTTTAGAAAATGCACAAAAAATTAAATAAATAACTGCATTTTCATTCTTATATGACAACAACAACAACAACAATAACAAACTTTTAATGTGGGTTCCGCTTTTGCAAGGTGTGGGGAGATCCAGCTGTAGGCAACCTTACCTCTACCGGTATTCCTACCCATAGAGAGGTTGATTCTATAAGACCCACAAAACAGTTTTGAGAAAAAGGTTTGAAGAGAAAACGATTGCAAAAACCATAGACCGCTGTAAAAGAAAGGGGGAGGGGGAAAAAGGATCCGGATAAGTGAAAAGATAGGGAGCGGAGACATACCTCAACAAACCAGGGGCACTTGGTGTCGTGGCATCCCGGGAAGGCACGACCTGCAGACAAGCAAACTTATCCACCCCACCCCACCCCACACCGCCTAAGCTACTGCCACCTACGGAGTCGGTCCCCTACAATCAGGGACCTTAATCCTGTCCTGCCACAAACTCCTATCCTGAGTCATGTCCTCCGTGAGACCGACAACTCTGAGATCCTCTCTAACCACCTCTTCTAGGCTCTTCTTCGGCCTGCCCCTCTCTCTCTTACCACCGGGGGGTTGATACTCTCGCACCTTCGCACCGGGGCGGCCACACTTCTTCTCTTCATTCTTATATGAGAATAGATAAAATGACATTTTTTACAATGAATATGAAACGTAGGGAGTATATACTTTACTACAAGACATTTCTTAAGTATCTTGCTTTTAATTAAAACTAATTTTATCATACTGTAAATTTTAAAAAATATACATATAAGTTGTAATATTGAATAGTGGAAGGGTGTAGGCACTTATAGATTGTGTAAAATCGCCTTTTTAACTATAATTTTTCATAATTATAAAGTCACATGTATGATAAATTATTACAGACTGGATTGACACAATTAGGATATTATTTGTACTCATCGATTACACATGCGAATACTAAAGCTTCGCAATTGATTATCAAACATAAATATTAAAAATTCCTGATTTTAAATTACACAAAATATTAAATTATATTAAGATAAGATACTTTAAAAGTGTCTAATTATATAATCGCTAAAATCTTAAAAATAAGTAATCATGTCTGCAAATTTACTATACAATTACCATTGTCCTTATATATAATAGTAAGAAAGAATATCTTTTTACTATAATAAGAAAACTAAGCACAAAGAATATTTACCAATTAAAGTTCCAATTACAATTAATGTAAAGTACATAGCTACTAACTAGCTAAGTCTACTTGGAGTTTGCATTAATTATAGAGAATCAGACCTCTACCTAAAAGCAAGTCCAAAAGGTGGGGCTACTGGCTAGGGACTTTGCTTCATTAAATAATTGAGGTTATAAAGGGGGTAGAGAATAAAATGATAAGAGTTTGGTGCCTTTTAGGAGTAAATACAGTCCCCCTAACCCTAAGACACCTAAAGACACAGAAAATCTTGTTGGATCCTTTTCATGTTATCCCACGACGGTCCAAAAAGCCTTGAAATAAAATAATCCCAAATCAAATCTGCTGCCAATTTTCATTTTTGCTATCTTTTTATTTCTTTATTTTGGGGAAGATGCAGAGAACGTGGGTTAGTTTTTTCTTTTCCACAAATGCATACTGCCTTGGCATGCATGCATCAGCACTCTCTCTGTCTCTCTCTTTTTACGCTTTCTCTCTTTCTCTTTTGCCCTTTTCCTTTTATCTATTTTTCCTCTGATCAATCAGGAAAACAATTTTGAATTTTATCATTTTCATTTATATAGAATAATTACTCCCTCTCTTCCAAAAATAAAGTTCATTACTTTAAAGCTTTTCTATATGATTTTCTAAAATTAATTAAAAATAGTACGGTAAATTATATGTCTCTTTAACAGTTTATTATCTAAATGAGATAATATTTCTAAAATAGGGTATGTCCGTTCCAGCAATATTTAGAAAGAATTTGATAATCGCGAATTGCTTTCAACTGTTGGTAACAACAACTAACAGGTAATTTTAACACCTAATAAACATTGGTACTGATAGTAAACGGTGAGTAACTGTTGTTTTTTATCTCTAAATGTTAGTCGTAACTGCTAGTAAAGAGTAGTAACGCTAATAACTGCTAACCGTTATTGAAGAACACTAATAACTATTGATGAACCGCTACCATCAATTCAAAATGTTATGATTTCAAGAGGGTAAAATAGCCCAAAATGTGTACACAAGTATGTATTATTTGATTGAATGAGGTCCTAATCAATTTCATAGATTATTTGTTAATTATTGAATTAATTATAGCCCTTACAATAACAATAATAATTAACATACACTTAATTTGTATTTCCTCATCAAAAGGGAGGAATGTACTATCTTTACAGGTTGCAAATTAAATTCATGGGGCAGGACCGCATGACAGCCTCTCAAACACAAGATTCAATTCCAATGTCCTTAGAGCACCTTCAATGCTGTGCTCGCGTGAGGAGAGAGAGAGGCGGGCGAGGGAGGAGGCGGCCCGACCACGTGCAGCAGCTGGCTTGGTTCGGGGCTCGGCGAGGAGGCGCGGGGTGGGAGGAGGCTCACAGGCCAATTTTTTATTTTTTTTTATTGTTTTTTTATTTTTTAAAATATTTTAATTTGATTTTAGATTATTTTTTTGATTTTAAAAATAAAGTTGTGTGTTGTAGAGTGGGCCCATGGGTATTATTTTATTTGATGAGGCAAAATGATGAGCCTTCCATTGCATAGAGTGAGGATTGTGAGGCAAAAAGTTAGAGAGATGACTGATGTGGCAGTGGTAAAGTCCAGCTGGCGAGCCAAAAACCTGCTCACCATTGTTTTTGCTCTTAGACCAGCTGAAGATTTTGGTGTTAAGGAAGCTAGCTAGGTGTGAAAGACAATATACACATAGAATATGAATTTAAATTTCTGATAGTAATTGTCAATTTTTTTTATAAAATTATATGTAATCCTGTAGAGCGTTAATAGACGATGAAATAATGTACGCCATATATGTATAATTAACATCATTCTAATCACATCCTTTAATCCTTCGAAAAGTTCTATGCTCTTTATAAAAAATTCTAACATTCATCTACTTCAATAAAGGGTCACTATCAGCTATAATTACTGATAGTAAGCCCAAAATTCTCATACTTCTTGAAATTTTATTCAGTTGTAAGGTATTTACGAATATTTTTGTCTCTTTTCAATAAAATTTCTCTCCAGTTTGTGAAGGTTGGATTGTTTATTTTTCTCACATTAGTTTAAGTTAGGTTGTTCTTACTTAGAGTGTGAGTTAGGTTGTTTTCACCATTAGTGAGAGTTAATTTGGGTCGCTGCCTTTGTGCAATTTATTGTGGATTTGAAAATTTAGAATGAGTTTCTTGTCAAGTAGAGTTTGGAAGTTATTGTATTATATCTACGTTTTTTATTAAGGAATGAGTCAAAAATGAAATTCCATGTGATTCTACTATGAAGATCTTCCTTTCAAGTACAATGTACCACGCCAATTAGACATCTGCTCCATGAAATTATAATATAACCTCACAGACACTCGGGAAAGACGTATTAACGTCAAAGAATACTGCTGGTGGCAAGAATACTGCTGGTGGCAAGAATACTGTTACAAGTTCAAAGCCGGTCGACAGTATATTTACCATTAGCTTTCTGGAGAGAATGATTAAATTTGATGTTTTAGATTTATTTTGTTAAATAGGAGATATTCATTAATTGTATATGTCATATGATTTTTCGTTCATTAATGAATTATTCTTTTTTCTTATCAAAAAATAATTGACATGTAATTGCATGTAGTTATATGTGAAATGTATAAGGTGGATTTGTTCTATATTATGCTTATAAGCTAGCAAATTACTCTATTTATAGTCAGTTAATTTTCAAATGAAACCTTCCTTAAGTAAGTCTCAAATCTTTTCTTTATTCACGTTATTCCCTATATTTTGCTAATAACTTTTTTTTTTCATTTGTGAGAGTCTTTCCGCACCCTCTTCTAATAAGTTGTGTCGCTTGTGCCTGTTGGGGTGAATCTATCTAAGTTTTTATCTCATCTTATTTATATGATATCAGATTGCTAATTGATTACGAGATCAATATACAACAAGTCTTAATTTTTCAAATTCGAACTACTGTGATAAATGAATCTTTTCAACAAGAAGACCTTTATAATAATTGTGGATCTTGTTGTTAAAGGTTCTATTATATATGAAGAAGCAATTTTGAAGAAAATGAATATTTCAAAGAATTTTAGTTAGTTTTTTATTGAAATGTTTATTTGTTATTCTAATTACGAATTTATTTGAATATAATACTAATTGTAGATATTGTATGACCTTCAATCAATAAATTCATCATTTATCTAAAGAAAAGTTCAATTTATTTGAAATTTAATGTTATATGAAAATTAGAGGGAGGAAAAAGAAGGAAAACGCATTAAATTTTTATATCAATTGGATGGGTCATACACAAAGAGTCATAAATATAAGCTTAATAATGTGTGAAGTAATTCAATAATTTATAAGCATGTTTAAAGTCTTCTATTTTGTCAATGTAGGATAACATTTATCCTTATATTTTTCTTACGCCTCCTCACTTATGAACTACTGACAAGATCAAACACATAATATAATCTCTACGAGAAAGGGTATCAAATTAAGATTGAGCATAATATTAACCTAGATATTAATCTCAACCCACTTTAATTTACTTTAATCCATATCAATTTACTTTTATTATTTTAATAAGTTCAATTTATTATGAAGAAAAATTTAACTCACTCCAAAGTTAAATTGTGATGCGCAAGGTGGGTTTTGAAAGCAGCAGGAATATTCCAGGCACGATTGCCAACGTATTCAAACTGGATATGTTCATTCATGCATTGCATGTATACCACTTAATTTTACGGAGAAAAAAACAAAAGAAATAAAAGAGTAAAAATAAAACAATCACATATTCATATTCATATTCATCGCCGATGAAGTTTCCACTTTCTTTGTCGTGTATACCGTAGTACTTTGTTTACTTATTTGGAGCTTTTCCAGCGCACGCGTTCTTCATGACAGGTCCCATTTGTTATTTGTTCAATTCTCAGTGAGTGTTCAATTGCTATTTGTTTTTGCTTTTTTCTCTCTTTTTTTTTTTTGTTGTTTTCTATATTTTTGTTTTTTTCTCATGAAAAATCTATTTAAGTTGTTGTTCACCTCTTATATATTGGTTATGTTGTCAGTCGTTACTCCTAATTGCATCATTTTATACTGGCATAGATTTGATATTTGTTCTATTAGTGTATTTAAAATTATTGCTACTTCATCGATAGTATAGATCTAATTTAATTTTGATTCTTTTTACGCTAAAGATCTTATGAAAAGAACAAAAATCTCGACCTATAGATCTCATGTCTGATTGGGTATCCCTCGATAAGTGATAAAAGTCTTCATATTTCGCATGATTAATCCTAATTAACCTTTTTTCTGAAAGAATCATTAAATTAGTACTTATAGTTTATGGTCAAATCCTTTCATGATGGAGATATTCAAAAAGACAACTTAATAAAATTAGTTTGGTCCCCCCCTCTTCCCCCCCCCCCCCCCCAAAAAAAATCATGTACACATTAATTAGTTTTATAACTAAAAATAATTGCAGTAACATGAAAACCTTACACAACATACAAGTGCTGAAATACCTACACCCTTATGATATAAATTTCCTTAATATAATATACAAAATTTGTCTTTATTAAAAACTTATATCATTATTGGCTTGTTCTTTTCGTAGTTAAATTAGAATTGATAAAAGGGTTAAGTGGGTTGAGATGAGTGAAATTGGTTTTTTTTTTTTTTTGGGTGGGTTGAAGTTGATTAAAGTGGGTTTAGGTAGATTGAAGTGGGTTGAAGTTGGTATATATTTTTTGTGATGAGTTGAAGTGAGTTAAAATAATGAGAATGTAATTATGAAAGGGTGGGTTGAAGTTGATTGAAGTGGGTTGAAGTATGTTGAGGTAGATTGAAGTGGGTTGAGGTTGATATTTTTTTTTTTCAGGTGAGTTAAAGTAGATTGAAGTTGATAAATTCAAAAAGACCTACGAAAAAGAAGGCCTGTATATAAGGACATGGATGATATTTCATAGTGTTCAAGAACCATCATGACTAAAAACTTAACTATTCATTTCATTTAAAAAATGTTTTTTGTTGAATGTTCAAGTATTTTAGCAATCCATCCCGACTAAGAACTTATACTATTCATTTCATTTAAAAAATATTTTTGTTGGATGTTCATGTATTTTAGTAGTCTTGAACTTTATAACAGTATAAGAAAGGCATAACTTAAAACCCAAACTTTTTTTTTACTTGAGTTCTAGAGCTTTCAATGTAATCAGTTCCAAAATTCTTACAAAAATTAAGCTTTATGAATTATATTTCACCTTAATCATCTCTTCGTAGCATTAATAATTCACAAACGCCAATTAGACTCATATTTTTTTTCGACTGAATTTTATTAAACTTATCTGAACTGAACTGTACGTTAAATTGAACTAGATTTATATTTACTACACTGAGAATTGAATTTATTTCTATTAAATTTTGAAGTTGAACTGAACTCTTTTTAAAAAAAAAAAATTGAAATGAACTTTTTCTCAACAAATTAAGATGAAGAGATCATTGAAAGAAACAATAGAAAATTACCATCTATATTTTTAATATAATAATGGAGACTCAAGCCTCACCCATAAGAAGAATCAGTTCTGATTCTCCACGCCCTTCTCAGACTCAATTTACAGTTGTATACCCTACCTTCTACCGTTGCAGACTTCTGAAAGGCTCAGACAATATTCTTTGATTTTGACCATCTATGTTCCCATCACAAACGATATGTAGTCCATAATACTTTCCTCTACCTAATTGATTAACCTGTAGTATATAAAAGTGATGTAATAACTCAAATTTCACATACCAATCAGACCCAAATGGCAGAAGTGACGAAGCCACCAATCCAACTGAATCACAATGCCTTATTTACCTGCAGCAATACCCTACGAAGCTCGTCCGTCATCTCAGGTAAGATAACTGGTTTTCTGATGACCCCGTTGATTCCAACTCGCTTGAACTTCTCCCATAAATCATCTTCGTCACTGGCTATGACGGCGATTATCAAAGGCAAGCTCATGGTACGAAGCTTTCTAATCCTACTTGCAACTTCAAAACCGTCCAGATCGTGCATGTGAAGATCGAGGAGGAGGATTTGGAAACACGAGCCTGCGGAACCAAGTGCAGTGAGACACTCGAACCCCGAAGACACAGCAGTGACAGTGCAACCCAGCTTCTCGAGCAGTTTCTTCGACACAGCCCTGTTCATGTCATCACCATCAGCGAGCAATACTTGGAGGCCTTCCAAAGCTAAGTTTGGGTTCTCTGATGACTCTCCCGAGTCAGTTATGGCTATTCCGATGGAGGGTCGTAGCTGGAAACATAGGACAAGCGCCATGCTTTGAGGATAACCTTGAGGATTTGGGACAACCCAAATATTCCCTTGCATCAACTGCCAAAATGAGAGACTAGTCAAAAATCTGAACTGTTTCACCTGACAATTGCATTACTAGTTATTGGTTTGCTTGATTTTTATATTATAGGAAAATTTTCTGTTCTGAAATTCCTTGCAGGTTCCTGAAACTTTGGACAAAGACAGATCTCCAGTCATGTATACTCCTGAATGCTCCTAGTCTGAAATTTCCATATCATAGAAGATGGACAAAGCTATTGTCTACTTTCATCCTCACATGACTATATGCAGTACGTAGATTGATAACTACCATGGAAGAAGCCGTAACCACCATGTATTCACTTTAACAATGACTTCTAAAATGCATGAAGGATTCAACAATAGGAGTCCGTTGTCAACAAAAAGCCAGCAAGCTAAGACCAGCAAGGTAAAACATTCCAACCTCAAGAAGACAGAGCATTACTGCACCGAGATTATTACAACACAGTAGACCACCCTTCACGGATGAAAGTGCAAGACTGAAAAATCAACAAAAGGGGGAGAGCCAAATATAAAAATATAGATTCCGAGCAAGAAATTACTGTGCCCCAAAACATATTAAATTGCAAGTTGATCAACTAATGGCACGGAGGAATCTACTTGTAGTAAATAGAAATCTGACAACACAGGCACCCCCTCCCCTAGATCCCAACTAAATTAATGTCTCAGTTCCACATAGTGCGGCAATTTCCTTGGGTGGGTGGGAAGGTTATACCAACAATGCTATAAAAGGAAAGTAGGCTGTACCTTGGAAGGCTCCCTAAAAGGGCCAAGAAAATTATAAATGTGGCTGAAGTAGTTGGTTAGCCTAGCGCTACCTTTGATATTAGCTAAGAACTCCCAGCCTCAGAGACCAAGGTACGTGGGTGAAGAGAGGAACCAGTGACTACACTAAAACCAATTGAACTACACTGGCAGTCTGGCATGAGAAAGCAAACAAGGAAGCAAAAACAAAACTAAGGCACATTCACTCTCACCTGTACTAGCTTTTGGCAAATGCTGAAGCCTAGGTCCTTCTCACCAATGTCACTGTTGCATATCTGACCAGTGTAATTTGAAGTTGCAACTGCAGCATCAGGGAAGACAGGATTGCTAGTAACCTCAATTTCAAACCGGATGTAAACATAACCATCCGAAGAGCCTGATCTCCATGCTGCCCATCCTTGATCATTTCTCCCCCGACTTCCATGCTGTGGGTAAACCCGAAGTGCCAAAGACCCTCCACCACCAATACTGTTTCCCACCAAGTTGCCGACCATATGCAAAATTACCTGGAATACCCTTTTCTCATCCCCCATTAAATGACAGGGCAAGGACTTATCAACCTCGATGTCAAAACTAAGACCCTTTTGGGCGCACAAACACCTAGCAAAGCAACCAGCTTCTCTGACTAAAGCATGAAGATCAAATGACCTGATATCTGATGGGAACCTTCCACTCTCTTTTGGTGAATCATCCATCACATCATTTATCAAAAGAGAGAGGACACTGCCTGTCTTCATAAATGTATCAACAATTAGTCGCTGCTCAGCATTCAAATTTTCATCTTTTAACACCCAAAGTAGCCCCAGGATCGAGTGCATCGGTTTCCTCATCCCATGGCTCATAACTCTCTGAAATGAGTTCCTTGCTTGACTAGCCATCAATGCATTCTGTCGTGCCTGCTGCAATGCCCGATTCTGCTCTGCTAATTGCTCTCTCATAAGCTGAGATTCCTCAAGTACAGCAGCATGAGAGATAGCCACAGCCACTTGATCAGCGACCACCTTAATTATCTCAAGATCCTGGCTGGTCCAAGATCTATTCCCACTTGGCAGAACCAAGACTAGGAGTGCGTAACAAGCCTGAATCATTTCAGGGGTCCCCCCTTTGAAATTCGATACCCGAAGCATTGGCATACGTATTGCAGCCACAGCACCATGTTCTCCCACACTGCTTGCACATGCAAGAGCTGAATCCGGCCCAAGAAATTGCACCTCATTACTCTCCTTAATTCTTAGAACATCAGGTTCAGCATAAGGCAATCTACAGTTGCTGCCATTTGGGAAGTTCCTTCCTTTTAACTCATGAGTCAATATGACCTCCGTTCTATTCTCATTTGGCATCCAAACAGCACAATTTTGCAAATCTAACGCTTTTGATAGCTCCACCAATGTGGTGTATAAGATTGTATGCCTGTCCAGTGATTTGCGAATCTCCTGAGTTAGCATCCGAACATGCCATCCTGCCTCACTTTGTTTCTTAATGATCCCAACCTCCCTACCCAGATCCCAAGTCTTCTTCTTCAACATAAATTCCCTGACCTTCACCTTGAGAAGCAAAGGGATGAGGGTAATAAGGGTAATCGCAGTAGCACAAGACACTAGAGCCGTCAGGAACTTGAACGTTGTAAGGGCCACAGTTAATTGAAAGGTGTGTGGCCCATAAGTCCAACCATTAAGCAAATGGGTCATCCCACAAAGAACAATAAAGGCTATGAATTGAAAAAGAACCCATTTGAATGGGACATTGGAGCAGCTAACAAAGTAAAGCAGCTCGATTGGGATCGAAAAATATGCAACTGCAATCAAGAAATCACTCACCCTCTGGCATTCTAGAATACTCTCAACACTCCAGAACCCCTCATCCTCACAATTACACCTGGGGAACTCATCCTCAGCAGCACAAACCGATATCAGAAGAGCAAAAAACAATATTCCAAAAACTAATGCCCTCAACATTGTATCCCACAAGAACTCTCACAATACTAGAGTTCTTAATCCTTCATCATATAAAATCCATTGAGAACATGGCTTAGATAAAATCAATCTCAATGAAGGGATGATAATTTGCAAGGCCTAATTCTCCAACAACCTACATCAAAGAAGAAAAAACAAAAACCACCCCAATTAATACTTGTAAGACCATTTTCATAATCAATTTATCATCCCCCCCCCCCCTCTTCTTTTCAAGCCCCAGCTTGCCTACCATACCACAAACCTAATTAGAAACAATTCCTCCGTATTTCTTGCCTTTTTTAAAATCAAATTTCCTTCCAATTTCATACATAAATGCAATTATTTATTTATTTATTCCTTTTAAAATCATGAAGTGACCCAATCTTTCTCCCTAATCCAGTTCTTACCCCAGAACCCGACAACAACAACAAACCCAGTATCGGAAATCGGGTTCTCGGATCATTTTCCCATCCAGACTGACTAATAATGGACATATATGATATATTCATATATGTACTTCCATCATTTCCCCCCCCCCCAAAAAAAATATCAACTAGCCCACAAAATTTCAAGCATAAGCAAGATAATACTCATAAAGCAAAGACCAATAAGATTTGAATGAAATTAAAAATTTTGGCAAAGGAGAGAGAAACTGAAGCTGACCTGGGCATACTAACAAAGATACAGCGGACATCAAATTCAATTAAAGAAACCCCAGAGTCTGATTTTATTCGTCTTCTGCATTATAATTCATCACCAGATCTTTCTCTCTCATCTTACATAGCTGCTCACTGGACATTGATCTCCACCACATCAGGAAACAAATTAAACCCACAAAATTAAACCAACCCCCCCTCATGAGTTTCAGCAACTAACGAAAATTCACAACCGTATAAACCTCTAATATTTAATAGTATTTTTAAAAAAGAAAATTGCCGCTTTCTCTTTCAACAAATCCCTCAAATAAACTCTAAATATATTTTAAAATAGCAAACAAAATTGGGGAAGGAAGGGAGGATAAACTGGGCACCTCTCGCCGCCGCAGTAGCCACCATTGCCGGCGGAGACTCGAGACTGAACCGGTTTCCGGTGGTCTGGGTTATTAAAGAAGATTTGAGAATTCAGACAGAACAAAGAGATAAAACAGAACAAGTCTCAGAGAATTTTGGGAGATCTTACAGAGAGAGAGAGAGAGACAGAGACATAGACAGAGACGTTTGTCCGCCGCCGTTGATTAGCAGTAGCGGTAAAAAAAATGGAAGCAGTAGATGAGGGAGGGGGAGGAGAGAGAGAGTGGGCCCCGTAGTAAATTACGTGAAGAGAACTTGGACACTTTTTGCCTCCAAAACGTCTTCCTCAAATTTGGAAAAAATGAATACAGAGAGAGAGAGAGAGAGAGAGGAGGGAACCCCCAACACCCCCCTTCCCCCAAAAAACCAGTTACGTGGAGTAGGAAAGAGGTTGTTATAGGATAGCTTGTGGTAGACCTGGTAAATAGGTCATTTGATTTGGATATAGGTTGGGTCAAGTTTGGATTGGGTCATGTTCGGGTTAAATGATATTTTGGATCGTTTCGATTTGGGTCGGGTATGGTTCGGATCGGGTCGATTTCGAGTCAACCAATTTTTGGTCAAATGTGCTCGTCATGTCAAAACAAACAACTTTTCAGAAAACTTCGGGTCGGGTATGGTTCGGTTCGGGTCAATTCGGATTTCGGGTCCACTTTTGGGGGAGCATATTTCGGGTGTTGGGTCGGGTATGGGTACGGGTCGTTCGGTTCGGGTTTCGGGTCTCGGGTCAGTTTTGTCAGGTCTAGTTTGTGGCCTACCTTCTAAAATGGGTTTAAGCGCATGCTATTTTCATTAGTAATAAAAATTGATAAAAAGAATAAAATTAGTTGGTATAGATTTAAGTAGATTGAAATGAATTAAAATTAATATTTTTAGTTAAAATAAATTAAATTTGATATATTTTTTAAAGTTGGTTAAAATAGTGAAAATAAAATTTTGAAAGAGGTGAGTTGAAGTTAATAAATTATAAAAGACTAACGAAAAAAACAGACCCTAAATGCATATATTTTTAAAAAAAAAAATGTAAATACTGGTACAAATAGAGAATTTTTGGGTACTAATGGCCTCTTCTTTTTGTTTATAAATTTTAATTAACTTTCACTGACTTTAATCTATTTCTATCAATTTATAAACTCCAACAAAAAAAAATTAACTTCAACCAATTTAACCTACTTTAATCCATTTAAAACCATTTCTACCCATTCCCTTTAAAATTTCAACTCGTTTCTACTCACCATACCGAAAAAATATAACAACTTATTTCAACTTTAACCAACTTCAATTCACTTCTATCAACTTTTATCAACTCTTAAAAAAAATATCAACTTCAAGCTAGTTCCACCAATATCAACTAACTTCACCCATTTACCAACTTTTATTTTCTGACGAAAAGAACAGGCCCTTGAAAAAAGTTTACATCTTTAGATTTACCTTATAAAGTAAGCTAGAAATTACAGTAAATTAGGGTTTGTTCTTTTCGTAGGTAAATTGGGGTGAGTAAAATGGTGAAGTGGGTTAAATTTTTTTTATGTGATAAATTGAACTTGATTAAAATTGTAAAAGCAAGTTGAAGTGGGTTGAACTTGTTATATGTTGCTGTATAACTTGCTTATAGGAAAATGCCAAATGTGCCATGTTTTTTATTTGCAGGAAGTCTTTAGATTATATGGCATTATAATTTCACAATAAAAAATAATATTCGCAATTGTTTCGCTTCTTCGAATAAAAATTGTATCGGAATAAATAAATTTCATCAACATTGTTAAAATGCAAAATATAAACTCAGAAGTTTATGACTATAACTATTGTATGAGGAAACCTCCCACAAATGAAATTGAGTAGATATGTCCGCTTGACACTTTCAAGCATATGTCTGTGTGTCATTGTGTGTTTAATATCTTTTGGGTTTAAAATGATATAACTTATAACACGTTCTTTTTAACTCATCATAAGTATTTATTATTAATTTTCAATAACTTTTAGTATTATTCAACAATTTTCAACACAATACAGCACTAGGTCATATTTTTTTTTTACTTATGGTAAGTACTTAGTGTAAGCATTCAACATATCTTAGCACAATTCGACATGATTCAGCATCATTAAGTACCTATTGAAAATATATAGTTATTTTCTTTGATGATTCAACATGTTTCAATATAATTTAGCATGTTTTACAATAAGTACCAACAAGTACTTCTCATAAGTCGAAAAGAACACGCTTTCATTCAACATAATTCAGCACTGTTAAGTATTTATTCAAAATACCTAACTATATTTTGTTCAACCATTCAACATGTTTCAGTATTTTTCGACATGTTTCAGCATGTGTCGACTTAATTCAACATATTTTAGTAATAAGTACCAACAAATATTTCTCATAAGTTGAAAACAATACACCCTTAGATCAAAATTAGCCAACAATAAAAATTTTGAAATTACCAGCAATAAATGTAGATCTAATTCTCTTTTTAGTTTTTTTTTATATAGGTCATTTATTTTACTATAGTCGAGCTACTACTGACCCAATAAGGGGTAGAGCTCTCCCATTATAAATTTTCTCCATTCAACAAATCCGAACTTGAGACCTTACTTAATGGAAACAAGTATAAAACTATTTGAACTAACATTTATTAGTTCTCTTTGTAGTTGTTAAGATACAAGAAAATTTTACTATATTAATCTTCTTATCCTACTTGGAAATACACATGAGAAATCAATTCTTGTTTCCTGTAAGCTAAAATATCTAGAAAAATAGAGAAACAAATCTACATTTATTATTGGTGGACAATTTTAAAGTACATTATGAATACAATACAATATTATTTTATGGGTGGATCCTTCTGAATAATGATATTTGGCCAACCGTTTTTCCCACAACATTACCTTGTAATATGTAGATAACAATATTTTAATTTTCCTACATTAAAGTGAAGCTCTTGTAGTATTAATCGATCAAATCATTGGCACAGCCAAGGGTGATATCTCACTTCTGTGTATGTAATTCAAGTATGTATTTCCATATAACTTTTGCATAATACCGTCACATTAGGTATTTATGAGACGATAAATGTGATTATCTTTTCTTTTTATTTTTCTCAATTAAGTGATCTGATGTTAAAATTTTATCATAGGAGCACTTATAGCGATTAGCTTTCTCGCCTTGAAAGTTATCCCTACTTGCTTGCACCCTACACAATGGCGGAGCAGTCAAGCGACTCACGAGTCCGAGCCGGCTCATACCTTTTTTTCCCTTGCCTTTTTTCCGTGCCGGGACACCATTAAGAATGCTCTAAGAGCATGAACAATAGTGGGCGGAATTTTTGGCTCACCGGTGGGAGGCTACCACTACCACATCAACTTTCTCTCCAATTTTTTATCTCACAAGCCTCATCTTTTCTAATGGTTAGCTCATTACTTTAGCTCACCGAATAAAATAATACCCATAAACCTACCCTCCAAGTCTCTAACACACAACTATTTTTTTAAAATACAAAATAAAATAAAATAATAATAAAATAAAAAAAAATCAAAAATAAGGGAGCGGAAAGCTTGCGGCAGAGAGCTGCCCCGCAAACCGGCCGGCCAAAGCCAACTAGTGCACGGGCGTGGGCTGCCCGCTGCCTTCCGCCCCCCCCCCCCCCCCCAAATCTGGCTCGCGGGACACACGGTGCCTATGCCCTATTGTACTTTCATTATTGCAAATATTAACGTAAGATCCTGCAAAGTTTCCTGACACTTTTGGCAGTAACATCACTTTATTGTACTTTCATTATTTAGTAATTGCGCTCTTCCTCCGCCCTCTCCCAATTAATACTCAATTAAGTAAATAAATGGAACTTTTTCTCTGTGTCATCGATGGAAAATTTTATAGCATGGAGGGCCCCTCCCTCTAAGTTCACTGTATCTGTAGTCCGTATGCGTGTGTTATCACAACTTCTAAGAGCAAAATCAGTGGTGATCCAATTTTTTGGCTCACCGGTGGGGCCTATTATTGCCACATCAACTTTCTCTCTATTTTTTTGTCTCACAATCCTCACTCTCTCCAGCAGAAGGCTCATTATTTTGCCTCATCAAATAAAATAATACCCACGGACTCACTCTACAACACACAACTTTATTTTTTAAGTTAAAAAAAAAATCTAAAACCAAATTAAAATATTTTAAAAAATGAAAAAACAATTAAAAAAAACAAAACTGGCCTGTTGAGCAGCTCACGCCCCCGCGCTACCGCGCCTCCTCCCCGAGCCAAGCCGTTCACTGCAGTTGCTTGAGCTACACCCTCCCTCGCTCGCCTCTCTCTCTCCTCGCGCGAGGCTGCCATTGTACATGCTCTAAGAGCATTCCCAACCAAATTCTGTTTGAAATTCTGATCTGTCATATCAATAAAAGTTTTATAATTTTAAAATTTATATTTCATCATCTCTTCAATTTATAGAACTTCAATTTTAATCATCTAATAAAATATTTATTATGGACTCACCTTATAATATGCAATCTATTTTTTTAAACATTTAAAAATTATTTACGTACTCGAAAAAAAAAAATAATTAAAAAGTTGCAACGCTGGGAGATACGTACAGGCGTTGTTCCCTGCGTGCAACTCTTCTCTCTCACCTCTCATTTCATGACACGTGGAAGTAGTGGGACCCGGGTTCCTCCAAATCTCGCTGGCTGCTAATACTCTAAAGAGTTTTTAGCTACAATAAGATGGGTATTTTACAGTGCGACACTTCCCATTGTAACTTTGTATGATTTGTGCATTTTATTTTTTTGATTTTGGATTCTCTATTTTACTACAGCCGAGTTATTATTGGTTTAATAAATAATAGAGCTCTTCCATGACAGATTTTCTTCACTTACAAAACTCGTCTGAGACCTTACTTAAGGGGAACAAATGTCAAACTATTCGAACCAAGCTATATTGGTATGATTTGCACATTTTATAGTATATAATATAGAATCACTGATGTACAAGAGTCTTGGTTGGCATAGCATTTACATACATTTGATAACTTGATCATCTTTTGATATTTAATTAATTCCTCCATCTTATTTTGATGTTCTTAAATGGAGAAAATATACTTTTTTTAGAAAATTTAAATTATTAGTCAATAGATAATTAGTACGTAGAGATAATACAAGCCTATTGGTTAGTGATGTATTGAGTTACCTTTTTGAAAACTTGTTTTAAGATACAAATACGTGTTGATTAGGAAGATAAAAATAGGATGGATGGAGTATCTATTCAATGGATATGAATTAACGATCAATTCATAAAAAATATAAGTGTTTTTGAATAAAATTGATTTATTTACAAGCCTCAAGTGTGATGTTTTTTAAAGAAAACTTCCCAAGTACTTTGTTATGTTGATATTTTAATTAACACTTATTAAAAAAGAGAGAGTGCTCAGCCGTCTTATTTGAAAATTTATTTGAAATGAGTTGTCACTTTTGATTTGAAAAGTTATTTTTATATGATATTTTGGCAAGGCTCAAGTCCAGGAACTTTTGGAAAAAATATGACAATTGAGGGGACGCTATTGAAGAAAAGGTACATTGATAAATAATTTGATAAGATTTTGATATAAACAGTCTTATTTTTATAAGCAGAAACTTAATTTCAAAGATAATATTAAAACAAAATTTCATTCCAATATCCAACTTCAATCAAGAAATGCAGTGCCGTTCTAATTAGTTGGAGGAACGGAAGGCTTGAAAACAAAGTTCATTTGGAAGCATTTGTACTGTATAACATGCAAGAGCAATATCAACACAAGTTGGTTTAAGTAGTGTGATACTTATTTCCTTTAAGTGATATCTTCAGTTCGAGTCTTGTGAATGGAGAAATTGCGTGTGAACATTGCAATTGTGACATGTGTTTTTTAAGTACTTTTTATTAGTTTATTTAAAAATAAAAATTAGAACAATAAGTATTTTGAAGTCATCATAATAAAGAAAGTCTTTTCAACTACTCTATGAGAAGAAAATGAAATAAATTATTAATATGTTAAAGGCATTATTTTTAAATATTTAAATTCTAAAATTAATTATAATATTTCTAAAAATATTTTAATTAAAAATTTAAAACAACTCATGCACAGCACGGGTTTAGAGGCTACTACTAGTATAATTGATCAAACTGTTTCTTATTTCATGTCTATTTCTTTTTCTTTTCTTTTTATTGCTATCTATAAGTGTCATATAAAAACATTAAGTTTTGAAAATATTTTACACTTATTTATTGACATTGAACAACGAAAAAGCAATATGATTACAAGTAATCTAATGAAATATTATTTAATGTGATTGAGACATAAAGATCAATGTCAATAGAATTCAAATCCAGATTTCTTATAATAGGTCTCAAAAATTTTACCAAATTTTGTTTAAGTTGTACATGCAACATTGCAAATTGTAGCATAACGATAGTATATTGCACATGAAGGAGAAAAGTAAGCATCATGCTAATTTTCAAAAAGGTGAAAGCCACCGAAGAACCTTGCCTAATTTTTTTGTTTTCTTTTTTATTCTCGCGAATTGATCTTTATTTTCGCACGGGCCGGGAAAAATTGCTCAAGCAAAAGTTTGGTATAGAAATTTCCCGTTGCTCATCCAACCAAAAGAGAAGGAGAAAAAAAAAAAACCCCCCTGACCTAACTTTCCTATCATTGGATCAAAGGTTTCTTTTTAAAAACAAAAAAAAAAAACTACAAAGACCGGTAAAAGAAAAAATCAAATTTAAAACATAATATACTCAGAATCTCAGTATTAAACACTAGATTAAAACATCTTTTGCAAGAGGAATTATTACTCACTGTATGTGCATTGTTTATATATA
>JACYFF010031958.1:4157077-4171199 GCA_017589665.1 Selenicereus undatus | reverse complement strand
ATATATATATATATATATATATATATATATATATATATATATATATGTGTGTGTGTGTGTGTGTGTGTGTGTGTGTGTGTGTGTGTGTTGTGCAGGAGATTGATGCAAACTTTATTATTTTCAATTAAAACTTCCACCAATTTTTTGTCATTTTACTAGCATGCATTAATATTAGAGATCAAAATAAATTAAAAAAATTAAAACTGAAAAAATAAAGACTGAAAAACAAGTATTAACTTTAAGTAAAAAATTGAAAAACCTTTATAAGATGACACTCTTCAATACATGTACCATTTGATTAGGTGACTATGTAACATGGAAGACACAACACTGCTGGTGGTGGATATATACCATCTATGATTTATGAAGCTTCACCCCATTTAGCTTCCCAAAAAGGGCCCACTTCTCCACGCATATCACACATGTATTGTTTATACACTCCTTCACTTGTCTAATTAAGGCGGTCCAACAATTTGATCAATAATTAAATAAAGCAACTAGCTTTCTAATATACCATTTAGGCCATTGATTAGCAATTAAGATTGAAGTTCTAAATATGGTAGGTTTTAAGTTTAAATTCTTTATATTCCTTTATATTATACCGCTTTCTTGTGACTCTGCATTTTTTTAAATAAAAAAAACGGCCTTTCTATTCTTTGATTTTCTTTTTGGGGGGGGGGGGGGGGGGGGGGGGTTTGCTGTTGGGTCAATGGGGATTACTGAGCTCAGCCCAGATAATAGCCCAAGAACTCGGGGTTTAGTGGAGTACTAATGAAGGGGCCTTGTGAATAGGCGGAGCAAAAAGGCCCAGACCAATCATTTTCTGGGCTAAATGGTCATAATGATTGGAGCAGCTACCTCTAATTTAGGCCCACTTCATTTAACCATTGGGCCAATGATTGTGTTTTTCTTCACAAAGTGTGGCCTATTTAGGCCACTGCTTTCCAGCTTTGCCCCTCCTTTCACGGTGCCATCCTTGCATGAAAGTTGGAAACTTGAAACCCTCTAAATTGCTAGCAGTAGTGGCAATAATGAAGAGAATAGAAGCACATGCATGATCAATACTAAGATATTTCCTAGTTGCCAAAAAAAAAAAAATTCCCTGCTCAAGAACTAAGTATAGTTTCATGAGGCATAACTATTGCGATTTAAGATTAAAAATAATAACAATAATAAAAAAGAGTAAACGAGGATTATACACCATGATGGGGTATTTCAAAATGTGAGCAACTATGCTTACGTATTAGTAGGAACATAGAATTATCAACATTCTTACAAGATCACATTGAATTGGCCTTCTAAACAAATTGAATAAACTAATCAGCTATCAAGTATTAAGGTATTTGATTACCAAAATATGAGGAAATTAAAATATCCCATATTATAATTGTCATGCAAGAAGCATACTATAAACTTAATATTAAATAAATCAAATTCATAAAAGTGAACTATACCCAAATTTTACTAGATCTTATGCAATGTTTTTCATTTTAATTTTAAAAATGCCTGCCTAAGTATCTACTATTTTACTATAACACACCATAATTTATACCATATATCAACACATTAGCAGAGTATACGACTATGAACGTGATGATTAGTCATACCCTAGGCGGAGCTCCAAATCTACATCATCGTTCTTCTTTTGTTCTTCTGCTTGATGATTAGTCCTTGATGAAGACGAGTTGATCCTCAAGCTCAGATCCGAACCCAAATCCTCCTCACTCGTGTTTACTGTGCTTGATCGTCGTCTGATCAAGGAGAACTTGTAATCTCCGTAGTAGTCATCAGTGGACGGTTGTGATAACCTAGATCTAGGTCTAGGGTTAGCAAGAGGGTCATAGTTATATACATGATACTTACCCATTTGTGGTACCAAAGTAGAAGAGAAGGTTGATATAAATTCTCCTTCCTCAGGCTTTTTCGAAACAATTGAATGGGAAGAACAAGAAGAAGAGGTGTAGAACAAAGAGGAGAAAGTGGGATGTTGTTTGGCTTTGGCTTTGGCTTTATCTTTCCTATGAATGTTCATATGCCCTCCTAGGGCTTGAGCATTGGTGAATCCCCTCTTGCAATAGCTACATTCATATGTCCGACCCACGCCCACATTTTCATTTTCCTCCTCCTCTTCATCGTCAACATTAATGATTCTCATCATTCGATTTTCGATGTTGATCTCTTCATTCAAGTCCTTTGAAATTGAGATCCCTTGTTTTCCCATCTCCATTGTTGTGAGCACTTGACTCGAGTTTGGTTTGTTTTAGGGCAAATGGTTTTGGTTAGGATAAATTATATGACACAATGCACAAAGGGTAGCTAGCTACTAAAGTGTGAAGGCTAGAC
Source organism: Selenicereus undatus (assembly GCA_017589665.1). NCBI lineage: Eukaryota > Viridiplantae > Streptophyta > Magnoliopsida > Caryophyllales > Cactaceae > Selenicereus > Selenicereus undatus. Next base: position 4,168,856 of record JACYFF010031958.1, on the reverse strand, counting down.
AGAGGCAATGGAGAAACAGTTGGCTTTTGTTGTTTGTGAACATCGTATGCTTCTTTTATATCATCAAGGCATAACTTGTATTTATTTTAAGCATTATGAATTGATAGTTTAATTCATAGAGGATGGACCACGCAGGGGGAGATAGCTCCTAGCTAGCTAGCTTGTCATACATAGTATTATGGGCATAATGTGTAGGTTCATTTAGGCTACATAGTCATACTAAAATACAAAATATCTGCATAATTCCACTAGGATGAAGACTAAAATTCCAACTCTAAAGGTCATATTCTATGTTCATTCTAATTGGTCCGATTCTTTCAAAGAAAATATAACAAGAACAACAACAACTTTCAGTATGAATCCCGCTTTCATGGATCTCCTTTCAAAGTAAATAATGGAAGAAATAATGTTATGATAGTATCATTTTATTTGTAAAGGATTTGAGTAATAAAATATAATATAGTGCTATAATGTCTGGTTTGCAATTAATTTTAGCATATCTTTACTTTTGCTTATTCATATGTTTCTAATGCAGTAATGAAAAAGGGATCAACAATATATATCCATGCAGAATCATACGATAACGGATGCTTAAATGAAAAAAAAAAACAAAATAGTATATTGTCAATATTGTAACACATATTAAAGTCGCATGTTTTGAGAAAAGACCATCGTTACCAATTAGATTAAACTGTACGTAGATGAATTACTTTACTTTTTACATTCGTTATGTTTTTTTTTTTGGTTTAAATACAAGACAAGTCACTGCATACGTAAATATATGTGCATAGCTTACGTATCACGAGCAAGACTTTTGGGTTCACATCTAGCTAGGAATCAGTAAATTTTCGATCAAGAGGCATGAATAAAGTTGAAAGTTATATTTCACCTCATCATATCAAATCAAAATTAAATACTATTACTTAAGTTGAGAAAGGGTAGAAAGCGAATAATAACTATTTATAAGTATATTAATTAATGAGATCGATGTGATGGATGGAAACCTAAGCTAAGCTAAGCTAGGGGAAGATAATGCACGTCAAATATGATGTAAGCTAAGTTGCAGTAGTCCTTATGTAATGTTTGGCTAGATGCAATTAACTTTGTAATGTAAATAAGTTTGTAATTGTATTTTCATTACCTTGTTTGATTGCATAAGACTATTACAATAAAAAAATTATCTTGTAATTATGATTACCATAAACCAAGTAATCATGATTACATTGCAAAGTTGATTGCATTGCATTACCATTACATTACATCCAACCAAACATTTCATTACTGTTTACATTCGTAAATGACTTACTGAAGGTGAAGGTTTTGTCAAATTCATTTATTTATTTTTGATTATTAATTAGCCAATAGGCTTGAGTACAGTAAACCGTAAGTTAAGAGAATACAAACATTTCAATTCAATCTATAAACTATGAAACCACCAAGTAGAACTAAACCCACTTTTACTCATCCTAGATTATAGTTATTGATCTACCTCCATTGACATATAAACTACGTACATAACTAACCACCTAGTCAAGAAGTTATGTATTTCCCTCAAATACATCGTACTATACTCATTCAACGTTGACAATTGTTTGAGTTGGTAGGGGCCTCCTCCTTGGTGTGGGGCACGCCACTATTTCCTATTTACTTTCCATTACATCTCTACAACTTCACAGCTTGGCTCACACATCACTAGAACTTTCAAGGTCAAGAAGTACCAAGTTGTTGAAGAAACTTGACAAGTGTGAATAAACAATTTTGCTAGCTCCATAAACCTCACTAAAATCCCCCTCCTTTCTCCAATAAAGGAATCGAATAAGCAAATGATACCCAAATTCACACTCAAATAGCATAATCCCTGTCTGGTGATGCTTCGACTTAACAAATTATATGCTTACAACTTCTTGTTTTTATTGAAAACATCGGTCATCTCTTATTTGAATGCTAGATTTCTGCAATTTTTCTTGCTTTTTTGAGACTTTTTATGACCAATTAACTTGCCCAACGCCAAGGATTCCTCGCTGATTGCCTAAAGTTTTCTGTGTCATTCGAGCTTGCACACACTTGCGAAGAGTTGGTTGTTATGTTTTGATGTGAGGCCTTCTTCTTTAAGACTCCTTTTCTCTCCTGCCCCTTTTTCCTTCCTCTATTTTTTTTTCTAATTTTTCATGCATTTCAAGGTCCATTTGAATGGGAACATCCAACAATTCAAAGCCTGGTGTTGCTTGAGGCCCTTCACTCTCCTCTTGTTGCTTGTGCTGTGGGGTTTCCAATGAATTGTCATCCGACTGTATTGGTTGTTGCACAACTTGGTTAAAGAAGCTGCCTTCACTCTCCTCATTTATTTAACGTCAGTGTGACGGAAATAATAAAGTTTTTAAATTGAGATAAGAGAATTTGTCTTAATTGGATGAAAGAATATAATTGATCTATAATGCATTAATTAGATGAATAAAAAAATTATTGGATTAGATTGTATAAAATGTCGTACTATTGAATTATATGCATAATAATCACGATACTAATAACAGCCTTAATTTTAAGTATTAAAATTATAGGACTACGTATAATTTTTCTATAGCAATAAAATAGATAGATTTAATTATTGGTATAATCTCAGGTCACTTATATATTTTATCCTTCATGAACACTAGTTCAGGTTCTTACACGAAATTTAAAAATATCATAGTTTAGTGTTTGATTAATGTATCATTATTAAAGTGTCCTCTACACCTCAGAACAGTGCATCAAGTACACTTATTCGATAAATTTCTATCTTTCTTACCAGTTTTTATTTCATCCTTGTGCAAAAGTTCTTAAATTTGTTATCGACTAAGGGTCTATTCTATTTCGCATTTTAGATAGATAGATAGATGTAAGGAGCTGTAAGGAGCTGTAAGAAGATGTAAGGAGCTGTAAGGAGTTATAGGGAGATGTTAAGAGCTGTAATAAGATGTAAGGAGCTGTAAGGATAGATGTAAGGAATTGTTGAATATTATAGAAAATCTATATGGGACGTAAGGAGATGTAAGAAGATGTAAGGAGATGTAAAGAGCTGTAAAACGATGTAAAAAGCTGTAAGGAGATGTAAACTCTTAACTAAATTCTAAAAAATACGAAATAGATAAAGGCCTAAGAAGTAATGAGGATATTGCAGCAGCTACATGAATAAAAGGATGGACTCAGCGGCGGTTGAAAGGAATGGGGGACTTTTCTTATTTTGGGCCCATGTTTGGAAAGGTGGTTGGATAAGGTAGTTCGACATGTACCATCAAATCACAGAAGACGTTTACTTTATTTACCTAAATTGGTGGTTAGATCTTACGTTACACTTTTAAATAGTTAGGGCTTGTTCTTTTTATTGAGAAGTATGGGTTGAAAAATGAATGAAATTAGTTGAGATTGATAGAAGTGAATTAAAGTGGACTAAAGTGGGTTAAAATTGATTGAAGTGGACTAAAATGGGTATTTTTTTTTATTGAAGTTGATGAAGTGGATTGAAGTTGGTAAATTAAGATTTACTAACGAAAAGAACATTGCCTTATTATATTATTCTTATTGTTTTGCCGGAAGTGTATTGAAAAGAAAAATAGAGAAATCAATCTATATATATAGACCTGGCAAAACTGACCCGAGATCCGAAACCCGAACTGAATGACCCGGACCCATACCCGACCCAACACCCGAAATATGCTAACCCGAAAGTGGACCCGAAATCCGAATTGACCCGACCCGAACCATACCTGACCTGAAATTTTCAACAAAGTTGCTTGTTTTAGCATGACAAACCCATTTCACTAAAAATTGGTTGACCCGAAATCAACCTGGCCCGAACCATATCCGACCCAAACCGAAACGACCCGAAATGTCACTTAACCCGAACATGACCCGACCTGTACCCGAACCGAATGACCCATTTGCCAGGTCTATATATATATATCTAATTATATTGTACCAAAAAAGTGTAAGTTTTCAAATTTACGAAAAAGGTTTAAGTCTTTAAATCAAAATAAAAAGGCTGATATATATCATATCATACGTTAAATGAATAAAATGTTCTTGCATTAAATGACGTAAGATTGTAGCTAGTACTCATAAATTGCATGTATGTAATCATCATATCATTATATTTTTTCCAAACAATAACATTACATGTATATTTTTTGTTTTGGCCACGCATTATAAGGATAAATTTGTCGCATTCTAGTGTTTGATTGATATACATATATATATATATATATATATATATATATGTGATCAAGTGTCCTCATATCTCCCTAGAAAAGAGGGGGGGGGGGGAAGACATCACCCCCGTCAAGTCTTCATTTATAAAGATGTATTAAAAGCTACAAACTTTGAGCTCTTTTGTCAATTTCAATTTCTGTTTTTTCCTGTATTATTATGTGACAAATCGAACCACCTAATCAATATTTAATCACTAACCTTCTAATTTTTGTGTATTATTTCAAAACACGGTGTGTAACTGTGTATCGCTGTTAAATTTGAGTCAAGCAAAGCACATTTGTTTTTTCTCTTTTTTCTTGAACTTGATACGTATGTAACATGCCAAAATGATTTTTCTTATGTTCGCCTACAAATACTGATCGAAAATTACTCTAGTGAAGTACAAATAAAAATCAGTAGTTTTGTTTGAAAAAAATTTAGGTGATCTCCCATGATTCTAAAACAAAGTGCAATTTACCCTTGTAATTAGTACACATAAATTTGATCAACTGTATTAGAAACTTTGTATGTTGCAGGTTGCTGGAACGATAGAGGGCTAAAACCCTAAAACACATTGACACAATCACACATTTGATACTTGCACAAAAAGTAACCAAGCTTTCACATGCAACAACTCATCCCTAATACAAAAAAGTCGTACCTTTTTCTTCTCTAGGTGAAGATAACCCCTTCCTGTATCTTCCACATCTTCACGAGAAACCCGCTTCTCCTTAAACCCCATATGAAGACACAAAAGCCCTCCATAAAACCCCAGGAAAAAAAACTCACCATAATATGAAATTAAAACTTTCAAAGGCCCCTCTTCAATGGCGGCCCCAAAAGAGTACCCGCCCGACCCGAAATCCTACAAAATCATGGCCGAAATCGGGATCGGTGTCAGCGCGATCGTCTACAAAGCGGTATGCCTAACAATGCCTGCACCCTACTCTGCTGTCGCAATCAAGTCCATTGATCTTGATCAATCACGTTCTGATCTCGACAGCATTCGCCTCGAGACCACAACGATGTCACTTCTCTCCCACCCCAATATCCTCCGAGCCCACTGCTCCTTCACCGTGGGCCGTCGACTTTGGGTCGTGATGCCCTTCATGTCGGGCGGGTCACTCCAATCCATCATCTCCTCAAAGTTCCCTTCGGGGTTACCCGAACCCTGTATGGCCATCGTCTTGAAGGAAATCCTCAAGGGCTTGGCTTACCTACACGATCAAGGGCACGTACACAGAGACATCAAGGCCGGAAACATCTTGGTTGATTTTGATGGGTCCGTTAAATTGGGGGACTTCGGGGTATCTGCCCCGTTGTATGACACAAATTTCGAGTCTAAATTAAAAGAAGTTGCGGGGACACCGTATTGGATGGCCCCGGAAGTGATCCATTCACATAATGGATATGGGTATAAGGCCGACATTTGGTCATTTGGTATAACTGCATTAGAGCTGGCCTACGGGCGGCCCCCTTTGTCACACTTGCCCCCTTCCAAGTCACTCTTATTCAAGATCACCAAAAGGTTTCGATTTGCGGATTATGATGGTAGGGCCCAAAAGGGGGGAGGGAAGAAGTTCTCAAAAGGGTTTAAGGATTTAGTGGGCCTATGCCTTCATCAAGACCCATCAAGGAGGCCTACCGCTGAGAAATTGCTCAAGCATGGCTTCTTCAAGAATTCCAAGGGCTGTGATTTCTTGGTGAAAAATGTTTTAAGTGGGTTGCCTAGTGTTGAGGAGAGGTTTAAGAAGAGTAAGCTCGTGAAACTTCCTTCAATGGGGGCTTGTCAAACAGGGGATGAAGGAGCAGAGGAGTTTGAGAGACAGAGGAGGGTAAGTGGTTGGAACTTCAATGTTGAAGGGTTCCAGCTCGACCCAGTTTATCCAGGTCAGGGTCGGGTCAGCGGTTCGAACCAAGGAGGGAACTCGTTGCTGTCAAGACGGGTGCGGTTCCATGGCGAGGTGGTGCTACCCGAGAAGCGAGCTGACTCGGATGTGTGGAGGAGTGTGAGTGCACCAGCTTCGGTAAGTGTTAGTACTCCCACTCCGAGTGAGGAGCTGAGTCCGTTCAGAGGGACTCGGTCGTCACCAAGTGGAGAGGGGAGTGATCAGAGTGGAGTGGACAGGGAGAGTATGGTGGCAGGGCTGGTGGCCCTAAGGAGCAGTTTGGATGAGCAGAGGAAAAATGTCAAAGAGTTGATAGCTTTCCTTGCAGGGGATCAGAGTGGAGAACGGGAGCCAAACAAGGAAGAGGAAGTAGGGGAAATGGTGGAGAGGTTGAAGAGGGAGTTGGAGCAAGAAAGGAGGAAGAACAAAGAGTTGCTCATGGAGTTGGAGTTCCTTAAAGATGTTGTATCTGGTGGCCCTCTTGATGATTGACAAGTTGTTATTATTTGCCCCAGAGTCTTATTAGGGCTTCTAGCATGTGTTTAGTAAATTTTGATCTATGTTTTAGTGGGAAAATCATGCTATGATCAACTCTAGGTGTCTCTAATTAAGGTATCACTTTGTACGATCTCAATCTAACGTTGTAATTGTTATGTATGTATAATATAAGAATTATTATCACACAACCCCCTCCACATTTAGGTAAATTATATTTGTAACCCACAGTTTTTGGAATTATCATTTAACCTCCCTCAACTTAAAAATTATTATCATTTGCCCTCCAAAAGTACCAACGTGAGGGTGGTTAAATAATAATAAATTTCCTACATATGATAACAAATTCTAAAATGAGGGGGTTCAAATAATGATTCCAAAAACTGTGGGTTATAAATAAGATTTACCTAAATGTGGAGGGAGGTCTATGATAATAATTCAATAATATAATGTGAGAAAGATCAAAGAGAATTGAGAAGAAACTACTGAGAGATCGATATTATTTGATGATTTAGACATCACCGATTTTAGTTATCTGAACCAACATTTCTAAAGCGGCATTAATCAACCATTAATTAAAATTATGAATGTGTTATCTTAAATTACATAATATGCAATGAATGTAGCCGGTTATATAAAACACAACCCCCCCCCCCCCCCCCAAAAAAAAAGGAGTAAGTTGAGAATAGATGCTTGATAAACTATGGTGTCCAAAAACAGAAGCAATTAAACCTAGTTTCATCCCTCTAATGTAAGAGAGAAAAGTATCCTAAGCTCAAGAAAACCAAGGCAGCCGCAGTGGACATCAAAGTAGCCAATAATGGAACACGGCCATCATCCTTCCTGAACACCACGCCCTCGATCACTGGAAAACTCATCATCAAGACGTAAAATGAGAAGAACATTTGAGCAAACATGGCATCCCAATTTCGAGCAACGATGACTCTTGCAACTCCACCCACAAAGCAAGCCAGGTTAAGGATGACCAAGGTCACAAGAGGAATGAGAAACATGTGGGAAGTCCTGAAGTCAAACTTCCCCATTTGGTAGTACTTGTTCTTATCGACACCTCCGGCCTTGTTTGTGGGTAAGAAGTTTGCCTGTCTAAGCCCAAGTTTATTCATCATGCAGTCTAGACTTCCATAAACATAGCATGTAACTGTCTTTATCAAATAAATTCGGTGTTCACTCAGCCATACCCTTGGTGACCTTCCGATAATAAGAGTGTCATTCAATAGCTTTAGCCGGGATGAAGCGAAAACAAAGGCAAATGCTAAGAAGAAAGGATCTGAAACCTGCATTATAGTGACATTCAAGATGTGTTAACATAATTTGCACAGAGTTCGCACTGGTATATAATGGATGTCATGTACTGACCTTAGGGTATAGAGAGATGCCATAAAGGAAACAAAGTGGAGGAATGGTAGCAAAACAGAAAGACCACAAACAATCAAGAGGCCATAAGACAACCCAAGTGGCACACATCTTGTGAAGAAACTGCATTTTTGATGGGGAGTGAATGAGGGGGCAATTCTTGGATAGACCGATTTCTAGCAGGCCAGACTGCCATCTAGTGCCTTGTATCAGCTGATCGTTAAGATTAGTGACCGCAGAACCCAGGAATTGTGCCGTGGTTGGATTCAAGTAAACTGATCTCCACCCTTTGCTTTGCAAGAAATAACCTGTCAACGCATCTTCCACCACTGAGTCATACCGATAACCTACCTGCATTTAGCACATAAATGTGGTTTTGAAGAGTCATTGTGCTGAAGTAGTTTGCTTCAAGCCTAGTTTGGAAGCACATTCTAATGAATGCTTGGTTATGCTGTTGAAAAGTTACACATTGTTACTTACCTGTTCACCCCATTTTGTGCCCTTTTCATAGTTGCAAGAGGCTAAGAACTGAGCTTCTTGGAGCAAAGTCGAGGATAGCTCTATGTCCTTGATTGTCTTAGGCTTATGAATTTGGCCAATAGATTTGATGAACTCATTGGAAGAACCAAAACAATCTTTCAGCTTCGCTAGATTATTACCTACATTAATCATGAACAAGACATAGAATTTTTCACTTAGAAACTAAGTCATTTTACAAACTAATATCATTAAAAGTCTTCAGTTTACAAATTAAAGTTAATTGGCCCTTGAAGTGGAATACGGAGACATCCAGATACATACATTCATTCTTTTAACAATAAATAGAGAGTTTTTTATTTGTTAAGTTATTTTGTAAAGACCATAATTAAGCATGATCGTAAGTGCTTGAGATTGATGTACCATGATTGCTAGGAATCCCATACAAGGCCTCCCTTTTAATGTACAAATTTGTACCGGATATTACTGGCCCTTGAAGTCCGTCCGAGCCTGGCCAAAGTGTCTGAAATAGTGTGATTCACTATATGATTAGAATGTACTTCATATATGCATGAATGCATGCTTAAAACCATTTATACAAGAACTACATCTACATATAAACTCAATGTACTTACAAGCCACAATGATTTCATCTCGCTGTCATACACATCACTCTCATTGACAGTGTGGAATTTTTGAGGATACTGAACCCACCCTAGTGTAGGAGAAATCTTCGGGTCCAAGTGAAAACACATGGCCTGTCGAGCTGAAATTGAGTCGCTGCAATACATGTCGCAGTCCAGGACTAGTATGTATGGAGCATTGCTCAATGTGCTGGATACCCTGAGCTGTTTACAAGAAATGAAAAGAAAATGTCAACCGGATTCCAAATTTGTATGGATGATGATTGTATTAGGAGAGTGAAGAAATCACGTACCAGAGTGTTTAGAGCTCCAGCTTTGAAGTTATGGGGATGAGAAGGCCTTTTCTCACGAGCAACATACACAAGGAGAGGCATCTCCAATTTCTGTGGATTCAAGGTCGATGGTTTATTAGCTTCTATTGAGGAACTCCCAACGATAACCTGAAATAGTATGTAGAGATTTTATTAAGATTGTTGCGTGAAAATTGAGCTAAAAAAGTTTTAGATTTATACAGTGGTTACAGACCCATAGATCGTAGCACAAAAAAGAGAGTAATGGGGTGAGAGAGGCTCGAACCCTCGACCTCAGGATAACTCAGATGAAGCTACGACATCAAAAAACAAGTAAAAAGAACTTACATCAAGGATTGGTTTAACTCGACTGTAGCCTCGCTCAAAAGATGTAGCAAATGGATGCTTAAAAATTTGACTTTTAAATTTATTCATTACCTAATAATTTATTCAGAGGCTCTTTCAAAAGAAAAGAAAAGAAAAGAATGATAAGCATATTTTTTATTTGATAATCAAGCTGACAAGTACTTCATCCTGGTGTTTTATACGCAATTCACTAATAACACATTTAGGATTTTTGTCCAAGGTTAAGAGCCATCATAAATAATTTATTAATTAGATAATCAACCTCACAAAATGAATCATTATTAAGTCTAAAACTTTAAAGGTTACATTTGAAATCGTTTATTTTTATTTTTTTTTCTAATCTCTACAGTAAACTTAATATAACGAACCAACACATCTCTTATAACTTTTTATGTAACCTACAAAGACAAGTACATACATTATGATCCTGTTTAGCGAACAACTATTAGTTGTTTGTATTAGTTGTTAACTGTTAGCTATTTGATTTAGCTATTTGGATTAGATATTTGAATTAGTTGTTTGTTAAAAAAACTGTTTGGTAAAATTAGCCAAGTCTGATAAAATTATGAGACAAAAAACTAATTCTTGAAAAAATTCTTCCAAAAAACTCATGGAATTAACTTTTTAAATTAACATTTTTGATCCAAGAAGCTCTTCTAAACTATTTTTTCACCAAACACCTAACTTAGCTTTTGTACTTGATCAAACAGCTAATGTTGATAAAAAAAACTCTTGTTAACAAAAAATTTTTTTAAAAAATTATTTGTCAAACACCCTCTATATCTTATAATATACTGTGTCTTAGATATTACCTATAACCTACCAAGGGAGTAACGTACGTACACACATTATGTTTGGTCCAGCTATGAAAATCTGGAAAGGGCAATAGAGGACAACCTGAATGAGCGATGAATGATCTGGAGGACTTGTCGAGTTAGCATCATCAGTACCGTTTGTCCTTGCCTTGCTTCGTAACTGCTTCTTAAAAAACTCATACTTTTCCTATACATCATCACCACTTGAGTATATGCATTAATTTCTAAAGGACTTGTTAAGAAACGGAAAAATCTATTGGATATTAGCAACCTAAATTCCAAAACACATTAATTTCAGTTATTCAATTTGATTATGGACTAATAATAGTTCGATTCTACTAAATTGATGCCCAAAAACTCAAAAAAAAGAAAAGAAAAAGAAATGTGGGTTTGACTATCGAGCGTAAACTAAACTAATTATGAGGTTAAGTCCTAATGAAGTATTTAGAAACCATGGTTTTTACTTGTTTGGAGAGAGACAAGCTTGACCAAGCAAATTACCTTCAATACATTCCTATCCTGAATAAACTCCTCACTCTGACTTTCTTCCTCAGGCTGATCAAAATAAGCCAGAGGACAAATAGTCTTGACATTATACCTCCTACAAAAGGGTAGCCACCAAGTAGCAAATGCCCAAGCTTCTTTCATACCCTCCAAAGTCACAGAAGCACACCCATCATCAGACAAATAAACACTTAGTTTCTCACCAGGGTAATCCAAGGCCATGGCAGATACAACGGTGTTCATGACCTCGAAAGTGGGCTCCTTATCTGGATCAGTAGTGCATATAAACACGTCGATTCGAGGCAGTTCTTCATCCTTTGGCAACCTCTCGGGGAAGGCCGTCCGACTCACGGGCGTCCAGTACATGGGTTGCTTAAGGATCCATAAGAATGAGAGGAGGATTTCAGCTGCAAAGATTAGAAACCAAGGGAAGGGATGAACTAGATTGTAGTGTTTAAGGGGGGTTTTGTTGAAGAAAAAGGCTCCTCTATAGTAGAAAATGGCTCCTAAGGCTAAGATATGGACAAGGGCATATGTTTTGAAGAGAGTTGCCCTTAGTTTGTGGACATGGCAGTGGTGAAGCGCAAGAGAGTGCGAGTCTTCCATTGAGTGTTCAGGTCAAGCAATGAATATCTTGATCATGTTGTGTTCGTCTATATATATATATATATATATATATATATATATATATATATATATAT
>JACYFF010031958.1:4145524-4157067 GCA_017589665.1 Selenicereus undatus | reverse complement strand
TATATATATATATATATATATATATATATATATATATATATATATATGGGTGAACAAGTTAAATTCATTGTACCCTTATCTTAGGGGTTATTAATGACTCGCAACGGATTAAAGAGAAGGGAAATATTAAGGCTCCGTTTGGACCTAAGAAAGTTTGGTGAAAAGAAAAAAATTTAGAAAAGTTACTTTTTTTCTTGTGTTTGGTTTAAAGAAATCACAAAGAAAAAAATATGGAGGAAAGTTAGGTAGATAAATTATTAGAAACAAGTGATAAAATTTTTCTCATAAAATTGTGAGGAAAGTTTGGGGAAAGTTTCCAACCTCCTCCAACCTTGCATTGTTTAAATGATATCAATATTATTCAAGTAGTTCATCAACATTCAAATTTTTCATCCAAATTCTTGTATTTTTTCCTCAATTCAAACAAGAGAAAAAAACTCATTTTCTCCATACTTTTTTTTCCTTCATATTTTTTTTCCTTTAACTTTTCTTTCTACCAAATTTTCTAAGAATCAAACAGACCCTAAGGGTCAATTACTTGGGAGAAATATATGGAAGATAAAAATTTTGTCCATCAAATCAGGACATCTTCGATATAGTTTTTGGATATGATATATATGTATAAAATCATAAAATATATGGAGTGGCAACAAGGGTTCAGCAATTGGGTGGGCCAAAAGTTAACAGAGCTGATGGGAATATCAAACTTAAAAAATCTTCTTGGTACAGCGTAAGTGAATTGCCATGTTCTTCAGTGTTGAAAGTTGGCAATATTTGACTTGACTTCGGATATTTTGTCTCTTGTTGGGAAGAACAAGTATAACAAGGAGTCTTTTATGTTGAAATAGGCGTTCTTTGAGGTATCATTAGATTAACGCCTATATAGTACACTTAAGTGTATGTATTATTATATATATTTAAGTATATATACTCTCATATAATATTTGGGTTAGTATTTATCAGGTTGACATTTGTTAGATTATTATTTGATGCTTTATTTTTTTATTTTTTTATTTTTAAAATTTAGGTTAGCATTAATTAATGAAAGCTACATCGTTTATTTAATTTCAATGTGAAGTCCAAGAATCAATTTTCAGCTTATTATAATATAGTTATTAGATCTTCTTTGATATTGTGAAACGTCAAAACTTCATCAATATTCAGTTGCAGTAACTTATTAATATATCTCAAGTATAGAAGGTCACAAAAGAATTAATTTTATTTTACTATTATCAAATAAACATTAACAAAAAATTGTGTGAAGCACGATATTCATCCTCATCCTACTCCTAATTGTTAGAATATAAATATATTTCTTAATCCTTAACTACAAGTTTAAGTTTTTGGTTGGGTTGATTCTTCAACATGGTATCAAACTCTTTGAATGAGAGGTCTCGAGTTCGAACCTTAGTAGCTTTCATATTGATTTACTGCGCAAGGTAAGGGAAACATTTGCAACATCCACGCTTTAAGCCCAAAGAGCATTCACTTGGACGGCCAAGTTAGACTGTAAATCTATTCCTGGACCTTTAACCATCAACTTAAACTTTTAGTTCAGATGATTATTGAATAAATCAATATGGAGGTTGCTAAGATTCGAACTCGAGACCACTCACATAAAAAGGCTATGGTACCATATTCAAGAATCATTTAAGTAAAATCTTATGCTAATGGTTAAACATTCATGAATAGATTTATACTCTAACGCTAATATCCTAATGTACATATTAAAAGTTAGATTCAAACCATGCGTGATTGACATGTGGCAATCTAATGTGACCTAAAACAATGACTTGACAAGTTGTAATTTATAACGCCTCGACCTCTCCCGGGTCGCGAGCAATTACCATGAATGGCTTAAAGGATCGTCGACTGGCCCCACAAATCACCACAAGCCTTTCCGACGTATTTCGTCCTCGCTCACATGTTGCCTGGGAAACTTTCCGGGAGGTCGCCTATCCCACGATTGCTCCCCAACAACCACGCTTAACTGTGGAGTTCTTAAGGGTGGGCTTCTCGAAAAAAAGGTGTAACTTTGGTGATATAAGTAGTCAATTCGATCCTTTTAAATCACACTCGAGATATTACATAATTGGTGGATATTAGTTGAAACATATTAATTACATTAATGTTATTAACTAGGATTCATTATATGTTATTTACATATATGTTATTATATGTGTTATTAATCGAGACTATTCAATTAAAAACGGTGACTTCTTATATATCTTATGTAGTAATTACTAAGATTGTGATATAATTTTTTATAAAAATAAGTTAAAATGAAAAATCTAGTCCATTGAACCACTAAACTGTGCTCAATAAAAACAATCAGATGCCTTATAGATTATAGAATTTTAAAAATATTGGTAAATAAAACATTGCAATGCACAAACATTTAAATGAAAAAAGAATAGAAACTACAATTATATTGTTATAGAATTATTAATCTACTTTAAAAATGTTTTTTGATGAAAAATCTACTTTAAAATATTGACGTAATTTTATTGTTTATTTATACTAATGAATTTAAAATAAAAATGAGGTAAAATCTTTACATCGCGCACAGGTATAATACTAATATATATTACATATATGGAACAAATTTATTATTTAAATTAAAATTATCTTTTTGATTTTAAAATGACCAAACTTATAAATATCGATACTTTATTATGCTTACAAATAAAAATTGGTACATTAAATTTTTTAAAATCTGTCCTTTCATTCTTAATCGAATAATTCAAGTGATGTTTCACCACCAAACCATTGGGAAGAGGATTCAAAGTGCCTCGCTGTTTATTCTATGTGGCAGTGATTGCTGTTTATAATTCTAATCATTACCAAGTGGGCGAGACATTTTAAACCTAGTCTTTTGTTTACTAAAATCTTAATCTTATTATTATTATTATTATTATTATTATTATTATTATTATTATTATTTTGGTCTTGGATTCTCCATGTCACTAAAGTCGAGGTACTATTGGTCCAATAAGAGGTTGAACTGATCTCCATCACAGATTTTCTCCATTCACAAGACTCGAATCCAAGACTTTGCTTAAGGAGAACAAACGTCAAACCACTTGAACCAACCTGCGTTGGGAAAATTCTAAATATCTTTGCTATGTTATATACAAATGAAATTGAAAAAGTTCGGCCACTCCCGGCCCCGGGGGTTCATTGATTGCCAAAATAATTTTATTTTTTAGCCTACTTTTGATAAGCTAATGATTATTACCTTGATCTATTTCTTCATTTGATCTTTATCACCGCCAAATGCATATGATGAGATCACTGCAACCTCTAGAATCAGTGAAGATTTGCTATAGTGATAGAGGCTTGTAATTGGACACGTTTCAATCTTACCTATAAAATTCACACTTTTTAAATATTTATCATAAAAATCAATTATTTAATAATAATATAGTAGCAGCTTTCAATATGAATTCCATTTTCACAAAACTTATATAAGAACTTAAATACAAGTAGTCTTATAAGTTATGGCCTTAGCCTCAAAAGCGATTGTGCAACAATCCTTCAACTTTTTTGATAAATTTAAATTATCTAAAGTCATTATAAAAATAATGTGATTTGACAGGATGAATAGATCATTGATTTTCAAAATGGTTGGGCCAGTGTGTACCTAATTCATTGGTCTCTTTATGGAAACTAAAATAAGTTGGTACATTTCAATTCAAATATTATTTACGTACATAAATTGGGTTCAACCTAACCCCACGACTTGCTCCCATAATTGCCCATGAAAAAGTGTGCAAAATACTTTCTAATTGTTTGGTGGCGTGATGTAAATGACTAACGTTGAGAAATAAAATATAGATATTTTGATGGTGGCCTTGAATCTTTGTGCAAGGGACGAAATAGAGAGAAAACAATCAATCATTGGATTCTCTTTTTCACGTGCATTCGAAAACTAAAATATTCGAAAATACTCGGGCTCTGTTTGACAATTAACTGTTAGCTGATTACATTAGTTGTTAGTTGTTAGCTGATTGTATTAATTGTTTGACTTAGCTGATTCCATTAGTTGTTTGTGAAAAAAGTGTTTGGTGAAATTAGTTGTTTCTAACAAAGCTATTTGATAAAATTCCACTTATACCCATTACTCAATTTCATTATTTTTTTAAAAAATAATTTTTCATTGGATATTTATTTTTCTTTTCGATATGAATTATGAATTAAGACTAATGTGATATATAAAATTACATTTGTACTTTTTCCTAATTTTAGTACTTATCATCAAAATATATTTTTAATGTTAAATGTTTTCTTTTTAATAGCAATTGAAATTATGTGATATAAAAAATATTTATATATCATATAAGACTAACTAACATAAATTATTTGTTAAATTAAAGTATTAAAATTAAAAGCATTATCTTCAACATCATGACCACCAACAACTCTTATCTCAAAAAAGAAAAAAAATAAATTGAAAAATTTAAAGTATAAGCATCCAACATTTGGGAATATCATTTGTGAGTGAAATGTAATGTAAATTTGTCCAAATTATATGGTTAGTATGGTTATTGTAATAGTAAACATCAAAAAGCACTTTGGAAAAGCTATCCCAAAGAACTTTTTGTAAAAGAACTTTTTGGGTATAAAAAGCTAATCTAAAAAGCTAATCAACCAAACACCGTAAAGAGCTTTTTGACCAGAGTCAAACAACTAATACTCCCAAAAAGCTCTTTGCCAAACATGGCCTCAATCTTTGTGTAAGGAATGACAATCTTCAACCCGACGTTATCAAAAGTTTATTTTTATTATGCAAAATTATAATTTTATCTTTTTCTTTTTAGTTCTTTTTAATATTCGTTGTCAGAATAGTACGTGATTTGAGATTCATTGATATCCACGTTTCCTTGCTACCAAATAGTATATATAAAAGTTAATTCTAGCAGTGCAATATTATCTTTTAAGATTTTTCTATTTCTTGGTTCAATAGTTTCTGGTAAAAGTAATAGTTGATTTAGTCTTGTAATATAATGATTTAGCATTTGTTGACGTATATTTCTAGTTGTACAATCAAAACTTCTTAATAAATCAAAAGCTTGTTCTTTAGTGTAACATTCTAGATTGGGTAGATAAATTTTAGTTCCAATTATATACTCTGTAGATCGGTCTATTTTAGAGGTAGATTGAAATTTATGTCTAGAGTTCATTATAAAGTTTAACCAAGGCTATATAGAGAAAGGTAGTCTTGTAATGTTTCATCTAATTCTGTAGCTGTTGTAGTATTTTCACAAATTAGTTGATTTAATAGCTTATGATAGTGTTTGTAAGCTTTTTTCTCAGAAGGAGTTAAAGTATCTTTTGTAGCTTCATATTTTGATAAAGATAGTTGGAGTAAGTTTTGATGTTTTATTCTTAGTTTATAATAGTCATCTCTTAAAAACGCAATAAAACTAGCTTTAGAAAAATGAGAGTTTTTTAGTGAATGATGTTGCGCATATGGGTGATGTGCTATATCTGCCATTAATAGTTTTTCTTTTAGTGTCAAGAAAATTCAAAAGTTTCACGTGGTTTGCTTTTTGTCAACATGAATAGTTTTTGCTTAAAAGTTTGTCGGCATTTCATTTTTCTAAAGTTGTATACAGTTCCTTACACAGTAATTGCTAATAGGTGCCGCAAGTTTTTCATTCATATATTGTTATTGCTTATGAGTTTTTTTTTCCCCAGATTAGTGCTGCAAAATAGTTTGCAAAATAGGCCCCTTTTTGGAGAAATGTTTTTGTGCTTCATAATTTTTGATTTGTGTGATTATTTTCGATGAGTAACAATATTTGGTGAAGTAATTTTATCATCAAGTTTTTAATCTTAAATATTATCAAATTATTTTGTCAATAGTAATGGGTTTGTTAACAGTTGTTTTATAGCTGCTGCATGGGTACGCTTGAATAGTTACTAACCTTTGGTACGGTCACTTAATCTTAATAGTTGGATACAACAGTTCAGTTTCAATAGTTACTAATAGTTAGATAAAAGTTCAAGTCGTCTAGGACTCTGATACCAATAAGAAAGGGGGATGATAACTTTTTGTAGAAAAAAGGTTTAAAACTCTTTGAAAAGAGACAATAGTTTGAGCAAAATTATGATAAAATGAGTTCTAAACATGATAGTACTCTCAGCAGAATAAATTTAACTATCAGTAGTTCAAAAATTATACCTCCTAGATCGCAAGATTTTATGAACAAATAATGAGTCCTCAGATCTGCCGCCACGCCCTTCCTCTCATGGGCCTTACTGGACTTACTTCGATCTCTCTGCCTCCTTCTCTTTCCTCTCAATCTTTCAACTTCTCTCGTTGCGATATGGAATTCTCATAATAAGTTAAACTATGCTTCTCTCGGTCTCATAAGTCCTGCTTCAATTCTTAAATTTTGGAACTCACTTTGAGATACTTTAAAAAAGGAGATAAGAATTTCAAAAAGTTTTGAATAGTTCTCTTTATTAAGCTGATTTTCAAGGAAAAAATTTAGAACAACATTTTAGGAGCTTCGCTCCAAATAGTTTATCAGATTAATAGTTTCTCTAAGTTTTTTCTAAAGGCTCTCAAATTCTAACCAAAATCTCTCCTTTTTCAATCTTAGTTCCTCTGGCTTAAGAGTTACATATTTATAGTGCCTCGTAAGGCCTCTATGACATAAGTGCTTAGATCATTTTATAGTTGTAAATAGTACAATAATTGATAGAGTTCAACAGTGTCTTGATAACTTTTTGAAAAGTTTGCATGCTTGCCGGCTCGCTTCCGTGCGATTGGTGAATAGTTGATGGTGATGTGGCAAATATTTGAATTAAATAATTGATGGTGACTTGAGTAATAATTTCTGAATTTTTCGCGTGGTTGAAAAAGCCTTCGTAATTAATTGCTTGTGGGTCCTCTTTTGCAGCATTTATTGATATGCTGACATATTCTAGATAGTAGTTCCAGATTACAGTAGATAAAAATTCAATAATTCAGCAATAGTTGTCGGCAAGATCATGGCCTTACATCTAGCAGTTTTAAGGCAAAATCTTAGTCGTCTGTAACAAAAATTGTTTTTCTTCTTCTTTCTTGAGTAGTTTAGAGAACTTCTTTCGAATAGATGGAGATCCTTGAAAATTTTCTGGTTCTAGTTGAAAAAGAAATTTCAATAGTTCATCATTGTAATAGTCTTCCTGCATTCCTTCTTTAGTGATAATAGCATAATTATCAGTTCTTAATAAACATCTTAGTCCAGTGGTGAAGAGTCGATCTCCATGACATTTTACGGCCATAGTGCCACAGCTTCTTCGATGGTTGATCCATGATTTATTGAACCGAATGAAATCAAATTTCTTGGTAGCTTCAATATTGATCTGATGAGTTTCAGATATTTATCCAGTTTGAATAAGGCTAATACTGTGATAGATTTTTTTCAGTGATATCATCCTTTTCGGGTGGAATAGTGTGGAATTTGATAAAGATAGGTCCTTGTTTGAGAGTTTTGAGAGTTTGGGCTATATCAGAAGGGGAAAGGGGTAGTTCGGTAAGTTTGGGGTTTGGATAGATCATATTTATATATCCATACTCATAGAATTGGTAAATAGCAGAAGGGTTTGATTTGGTGCAAGCATTAAGTCTTGGAAATAGGGATTTCCCACTGCTGTAAAAGATTTGAGATATGTTACTAAGGTCATCATAGACTTGCATAGTAGTTTTGCGATAACCTGAAATAAAAGGGTCATATATATCAACAGGAACAAACTTTTTAGTTTTTGCAGGTGTTGGTACAGTCATTTTTTATAATAGTTTTGCCTTTAGTTCTTGCATCGCTTTCTCTTTTTCGGTAAATGTAGGGCTAGAACTTGGCTCAGATATAATAGTTGGGGGGATAATAGTTGGGGTTCGCGACGATTCCATTGTCGTCGTGGAACTAGAAATAGTTTATGATGAAATAGTTCTCAAAGAGTTATTAGTTTTAAATAGTTTAGCAACAACAAGGTTCCCTTGTTCTAGATCTTTTCTCATGTCAATCAGGATTTCAGTAGTTCCTTTCGAAAGTTCATTGAGCTCCGTTTGAATATTGGTGACGATGTCGTGGATTCCTGTCTCAAGATGCTTTAAATTTTCTGTAACAGTTTGTAAATATTCATTAAAGTCAATAGTAATATCTTCAAGTTCCTTGAGCTTTTCTGGAGTAGTCATAGTTGGCTTTGCTCGTCAAATAGTTTACAGAAAAATTGTGATTTCCTGAAACATGCTCATAAACAACATTAATCTAAGATATGTAGAGTTTGTAAGATGTACAATTTGTACATTTGTAAATTGTTCATAAGATAAGTTGTTCAGGTGTTTGTGTGTGGGTATTTGTGATTAGTATCCCTGTCCACCACGCTTCGTGTGGATTCTGATAGGAAGGAACATAAACGTGGGGAAAGGAACGAATTTAAAGACATTGGAATAGATGTGTCAATATTCATTTTCAAATGCTGAATAAGGGTCCTCATCAGAGGTGTCACGTGGGGTAGTTTTTTCGTCAGAGCTTACAAATTCATAATAGGTTGAAAGTATATTAGAGGTTTCAAAATTTATGGGATATAGTTCGTGTTGAATTTCATCAAATTCTTCAGAGAATAATTTAACAACGTTAGCTTTTCTTTTAGTGCGGTCTATAGATTTGTGTCCAGTTTCGTCATAGTTCCAACATTGGTAGGCAGCCGGTTGTTTGTTTCTTTTATAATATCAATTTTCGGTATAAAATTTTTCTTGAGATAAGTTTTCATGTCGAAAATGTTTACTACTTCTTTCAGGTTTATTTACAAATTTTTCAGTTTTAGCGTCATCGGTTTTTGCTTTTTTTGGTTTAATAGTTTTCGTTTGAGGAAATTTTTTCGTAGAGGCTTTTCTTGGTGAAGGTTTGGTCACTTGCTTTTTGAGAGTTCTTTTTCGCTTTGGGCGAAAGTTTGGATTGTTTTCACAGCCATATTGACCAGGTTCATTAATATCTTCACAGCATAAAGTTACATCTTTAATATGTCTTCGTTGAGTTTCTTGTAAACATATATGCATCATTTCTTTATTTATTATAGTTTGGACAGCGGCTACAAATCTAAAAGTTGTAGGTTGTTTGGCAAAGTCTTCGAATTTGTCCAAAAAATACCGATTTCATGGATTGGAAAATTTATTTATGAGTGATTGTATATAAGTTTTTTCATCTTCAGAGGATACATACAGTGTGTAGTAATATTTGTTAAATTCACAAAAGAAGCTTTTAAAGTTGCATAGATTACATATTCTTAGATTTGTTAGTTTATAGAGTGCTTCACGTCGATTTTCAAGATTTGCATTTAAAAAGTTGTCTATATATTCATAACCTTCAAATTGTCCAATAAGATATTTGACCATAGTCCATATTCCTTCTTCTATTCCAGTTATTAAATTTATTTTTACATCTATTTCGATTAAATTTAATATATTTGGAGATAGTCCTTGATACCAGTTATAGACAAATCCTTGGAAAAAATTGATAATTAAGTTGTATAATCCAGTCATGTCTCGTCCTTCTTCCGCATAAGCGGGTTCATAAAGTAAATTTAATACCATTCCTGATTTCCAAGTTTCTAAAGTTTTTCTTATATCAGTTACACAGTCAAGATTTGAAAAATATCCCCAAGCAGGTATTGGTTCTTGAAAAAAAAGGGTTTTTGGATTTAAATTCTTCGTTAATAGTTTGTCTTTTTGGCGTAAGTGGAGATGGTTTTTTCTTCTTTTTTTTTTTAGATTTGGTGTTCTCCTTGATTGAAATGAGTTAGAAGTTTCTCCGTGTTCATAAAAAGGATTTGGAGTTGGTTGATTACTTCCAGTGTTTCCTAGACTAGTTGGATTTCCTGATTGCATATTAACGTGCTTTACAATTTCAGTTATTTGTAGATCTTCAAAATCTTTTAATATTTCTTCAATCGATTTATTGTATTCTCCCATTACGAAGCTTCTTCTAATTTGTTTTCAAGAGTTGGTAATGATTTTAGTTGTGGAATTTCTTCTACTGATTTTAATAGTTTTTCTTGATTTCTTTGATATATCTTTCGTCATCACTTCTTGGTATTATTTTTTCTGGTAGTTTTATTTCTAGCGGTTTGTATTCTTTCTTTTGTTTTGGTTTTATTATTCCTTCAAAAGTTATATTCATAAGTTGTAACGCCTGGGATTTTATCCCCTTCATTAAGGCGTTTACGCTATTTTATAGCGTTATAAAATAGCATTTTCGATAATAGCAAAATAATATCGACGTGCCTGCTTAAGTGCTATTTTTTATTGAGAAGAATAGTATTCTTACTTTATTGTTGTTGAGGATTAGTATCGGGCACTACATTGAGTAGATTCTCGAATTGGGTTGGACTGGCAAGTCTTGGGATTAGTCCCGCAATTTATTGAATCGAACATTGGGAATAAATTATGATGTGACAAGTGGATAAGCTCGTATTAATTACGATGTGACGGGGTATTTATCCAAAACAAAGGAAAAAGAAGAAAAGAAATTTTTTTTGAAAAAGGGGCCAAAGCCCCTTCTT
This sequence comes from Selenicereus undatus, assembly GCA_017589665.1. Lineage (NCBI taxonomy): Eukaryota > Viridiplantae > Streptophyta > Magnoliopsida > Caryophyllales > Cactaceae > Selenicereus > Selenicereus undatus. Next base: position 4,146,513 of record JACYFF010031958.1, on the reverse strand, counting down.
TTTCTGGGGCAAGCAGAACGCGAGGGAGAGGGAGGGGGATTCGAAGAACCCCGACCCTGGTGAAAGGGCAGGGGGGCCAGTGCCTGGCCGTGCCACCCCCGTGTCCCCTCTGTTTGGCCCAGCAACGGAGAGAGAAAGGAAGGTAGATCGAGCGAGAGCAAGGGGCGGCACCCGGCTCCGACCAGACGACGGGCACAGCTGGGTCGGTGGCGGATGGGGGTTGCCGGCGAGGTGCCATGGCTGGCGGCTCTAGTTCGGCAAACCTAGTGGCAGCCACGCGAACCACGTGTTCGAGAGCTAGGGTTTCGGGCCTTGGGAATTCGAATTCCACCACCAAATCAACCCATGCACGGGTCCTTTAGCTTGGATTTGAGGTGGTTTCCTCTTCCTCCTATTTATTGTTAATTTCAGTAAAGCTTATTGATTATGGATTATAGTTCGTTCAGATTGAATTCGAATTGATTATCAGTGATTTGAGGAAATTGTAGGGTAAATTGAACGATACTTTATATATATATATATATATATATATATATATATATATATATATATATATGTTAGTCGTACTGAACTAAAGTTTATCATTTATATATATATATAGTGTATCGATTATATGTCGTTTATCGATTATGTGAAGTTTATCAAATTTATATAAAGTTTATCGATTATATAGTTCATCGATTATATGAAATTTATTGAGTATGTCAAGTTTATCGATTATATAGTTCATAGATTATATGAAATTTATTGATTATCTAAAGTTTATCGATTATATAGAGTTTATCGATTATAAAGTTTATCGTTTATATATATATAGTTTATTGATTTTATGTCGTTTATCGATCATAGAAAGTTTATTGAGTATCTAAAGTTTATCAAAAGATATGTGGTTTATTGGTTAACTAAAGTTTATTGATTTACATGTAGTTTATTAACGCTACATAGTTATCGATTATATAAAGTTATCGAATATATATATATATATATAT
>JACYFF010031958.1:4112580-4144675 GCA_017589665.1 Selenicereus undatus | reverse complement strand
ATACCTATTGTTTAAAGTGAGTGCATAGAAATGATGATGTTATGGGCCTAGCAACCGTATATGAATTAACGATAAATGATAACGTTGTTTAGTGACCCTTTATATGCAATTAAATGGTTGCATATGAATGTTTATAACTCAAAAAGTGTGGAGCAGAGGAAATTGTAAAGTAAATCGAATGATTGCATCGATTACTAGCAAGTCGTCAAGACATGTGGTGATTTGGTAGGCCGTGAATATATTGAATCATGGCGTATAAACTAAGAGTTGATCATCAAGGCTAATTGAGCCTTTATACGAGTAAGAGATAACAGCATCGATACAATCACTATCGTTGCCTGCGAATTTTATGACTCTATATATGTATATATATCAAAGCAATGTTTGAAGCTAACTGCAATTGCGTGGATTTTGCTATGCTTTTGCGAATCGACTGATAATATGATTTCATGATGTGCTCATACGTACTATATGAAACTTTTTCCCCTGAATTGATGAATGCGTGAAATGGCATTGAATTCAAGTTTTAGAAAATCCTCCAAAGTTCGTAAATGCCCATTTTCAAAGCGTCTCTAAATGCTTACCGGGTGATTATTTTAATTGACAAGTCATTGGTAACAAAGTAATCCTAAGTCATCGAACTGCTAAGCTGAATGAGGCAGGTGACCAGTCAAGGGCCCTAGGAATCCTTTTAAGAAAGGACTTAAGTAATGAGCGTTCGATTATGTCGTGTCAGCTGCTGCGCTCAACTTAGGCAACCCACTACCCTCCGTCAAAGTTTACATGAAGTTTTAAAGTTCAATGTTCATAGTTCTGCCAATAGGCAGAAGATTCAAAGTTCAATGTTCATTGCTCTGCCAGTAGGCAGAGGATTCAAAGTTCAATATTCATTGTTTTGCTAGCAGGCAGAAGATTCAAAGTTCAATGTTCATTGCTCTGTCAGTAGGTAGAGGATTCAAGTTCAGTGATTCATTGTTCTGCTAGCAGGCAGAGAACTCAAAGTTCAGTGTTTCATAGCTCTGCCAGTAGGCAGATGTTTCAAAGTTCTGTGTTTCATAATTCTGTCAGTAGGCATAAACTTCAAGTTTTATGTTTTATAGTTTTGTCAATAAGTAGAAACTTCAAAGTCCATATGTCCTATAGTTCTGCCAATAGGCAGTAGAGTCAAAGTCATATGTTATAAAGTCCCGTCAATGGGTAGAGAAACATAGTCAAAGGAGACTCCCAGTTCACATGACGGTTTATAAACCGCTATACTTTTAATAAACAAACATGTGGTGTTCAAAGGTCGTATTGCTACATCATTAGTTTACTGATCATACGACATGGTTATATATTTCACTTTACAGTTATCACTCCATGTTTTAACAAAGAGATACCTGTTACTGTATGGTATAGTGAAATCATCCGTTTAGTAATTGTATCGCATTGAACATGATGGTTATTCTAGCATAGATGCTAAATTCATATAGTCTGTCATCTGACAGCATCTTCAACGAAATTTCAATGTTTATATACGGCATAAATTATATGAAACAAAATAAGCCTTTCATAACAGAAATCCTGGCAAGTGGTGTTTAAGGGCTAACCCCTTTCTTTTCATTGAAATTATGAGTTTATATGAAGTTCTTATGGTAAGTTTATTGCGTATGGCTATTTTAGAATTTAAGCTGTTGGAGCCACTGCTATTTCCCCTGTATTGTGGTTAGAATATATCGTAAGGTAGGTAAGTTCTTCAAAGGGAAGGAATTACGAACAACTTTGGTAAGTTAATGTTGCACTTTAAGTATTGTTTTGGGAGAGGGAGTTATCCACTGAGCGATAATTGCTCATTCCCATATATTATTTTCCCTTCCCAGGTTTATGAAATAACAGGTAAAAATCAGTCCAAGTAAGCTGGGATGGAGTCATTGCTGTTCTAGGAGCAAAGTTCATGTTCTATATGTGTAAGCTGCAATTGTATTGTTATGTGATCTAAAGTTCCTGCATGCATGTATTGCATATCATCTAGAGTCGCCATGTACGGCCATACAAGCTGATAATCTTTTAACCAAGGTTGTTCATAGTTGGGGTGTAACCGCAGTACTCCAGACGTGTGGTCCGTAGAGTTGTACTTTTATTGTTCCATTGTTTTAGTATTGAGTTGTGCTGGTTGATATGCTTTGGGCGGGTGGCCCGTAGAGCCGTGAACTCCGGCGGCTAGCTGTTGAGTTGGTTTTATTATTGCGTTTAATTATAGGGAATTTATTGTAAGGCTTTAAGCCTGGAAAACGGTCAGTTTTTAGGGGAAACTCTGTCCGTTTCGTCCCATAATTTAAAGAAAAACAAAGTACAACGTTAACACTTCTAACCTAGGGTTGGGGGCGTTACATAAGTTGCATTTATACTACTAGTTGTCTAATAGTTTCATTAATTTCTCGTATTTCATTTTTGACACTTCTTAGTTCTGCTTCAATTTGGGAAAAACTCATAGTGTCTTGTATTCTGTATCAAATTGATCTAAATTATAATTATCTTCCATAGAATAAATTTTGTTGAAATTTATCATACATTTGTAATTATGTTGGGAAGTTGTTGTCTTTAGGTTGGGTAATTTTGCTTTGTCAATTAAAGAGAGTAAATGCAAACAAGTTTTTCAATTAAGAATAAAATTTTTCTTTCAAAAGTCGAACAGTTATATTTATTTTGACATAAAAATTTTATTAGTTGTAATAGATCAGTGTCTCCATAGATTTCATATTCAGTTTCTTGAGTAAATTGTTCAAAAGTCATTTTTTAAGATTTGGTTGAAGTAATTCACTTTGATTTTAAAGTTAAGGGTTGTTTAAGCTCTCAAAACTCTTAAATAAGGACCTATCTTTGTCAAATTCCACACTATTCCACCCGAAAAGGATGATACCACTGGAAAAATCTATCACAGTATTAGCCTCATTCAAATTACATACATCTCTGAAACTCATCAGATCAATATTGAAGCTACCAAAAAATTTGATTTCATTTTGTTTAATGAATCATGGATCAACTATCGAAGAAGTTGTAGCGCTATGGCAGTAAAATGTCATGGAGACCGACTCTTCACAAATGGACTAAGATGTTTATTAAGAACTGATAATTATGCTATTATCACTAAAGAAGGAATACAGGAAGACTATTACGATGATGAACTATTGAAATTTCTTTTTTAACTAAAACCAGAAAATTTTCAAGGATCTCCATCTGTTCAAAACAAGTTCTCTGAACTACTCAAGAAAGAAGAAGAAAAACAACTTTTGTTATAGACAACTAACGTTTTGCCTTAAAACTACCAGATGTAAGGCCAGGATCTTGTCGACAACTATTGTTGAACTATTGAATTTTTATCTACTGCAATTTGGAACTACCATCTAGAAGATGCCGGCACATCAATAAATGCTGCGAAAGAGAACCCACAAGCAATTAATTACAAAGACTTTTGCAACCAAGCGAAGAATTCAGAAATTATTGCTCAGGTTACCATCAATTATTCACTTCAACTATTTGCCACATCACCATCAACTATTCATCAATCACACGGAAGCGAACCGACAAGCATGCAAACTTTTCAAAGAGTTATCAGGACACAGTTGAACTCTTTCAATTATTATACTATTTACAACTATAAAATGATGTAAGCACTTACATCACAAAGGCCTAATGAGGCACTATAAATATGTACCTCTTAAGCCAGAGGAACTCACATTGAAAAATTAGAGATTTTGGTTAGCATTTGACAGCCTTCAGAAAAAACTTAGAGAAACTATTAATCTGATAGACTATTTAGAGCGAAACTCCTAAAATGTTGTTCTAAATTTTTCTTTGGGAAATCAGCTTAATAAAGAGAACTATTCAGAACTTCTTGAAATTCTTATCTCCTTTTTTAAGGTATCTTAAAGTGAGTTAGGGAATTTAAGGATTGAAGCACGACCTATGAGACCGAGGGAGGCATGGTGTAACTTATTCTGAGAATTCCATATCATAATGAGAGAAGCTGAAAGATTGAGAGGAAAGAGAAGGAGGCAGAGGGATCGAAGTAAGTCCAGTAAGGCTCGTGAGAGGAAGGGCGTGGCGGCAGATCTGAGGACTCATTATCTGTTCCTAACAGCTTGCGATCTAGGAGGTATAATTTCTTGAACTACTGATAATTAGATTTATTCTGCTGAGAGTACCATCATGTTTAGAACTCATTTTATCGTAATTTTACTCTAACTATTGTCTCTCTTCAAAGAGTTTTAAACCTTTTTCTACAAAAAGTTATCAACTCTACAAAAGGTTATCAGCCCCCTTCCTTATTGGTATCAGTGCCCTAGACGACCCGAACTTTTGCCTAACTATTAGTAACTATTGAAACTGAACTATTGTATCCAACTATTAAGATTAAGTGACCGAACCAGAGGTTAGTAACTATTCAAGCGTACCCATACATTAGCTATAAAACAACTGTTAAGAAACCCACTACTATTGACGAAATAATTTGACAATATTTAAGATTAAAAACTTGACGATAAAATTACTTCACCAACTATTGTTACTCATTGAAAATAATAAGACAAATAAGGAATTATGAAGCACAAAAACATTTCTCCAAAAAGGAGCCTATTTTGCAAACTATTTTGTAACACTAATCTGGAAAAAAAAAAGCTCATAAGCAATAAAAATATTTGAATGAAAAACTTAGAGCACCTATTAGCAATTACTGTGTAAGGAACTATATACAACTTTAGAAAAATGAAATGGCCGACAAACTTTTAAGCAAAAACTATTCACTTTTGACAAAAAGCAAACCACGTGAAACTTTTGAACTTTCTTGACACTAAAAGAAAAAACTATTAATGACAGATATACCAAATCACCCATATGCGCAACATCATTCACTAATCATTTTCCTAAAGCTAGTTTTATTGCTTTTTTAAGAGATGACTATTATAAACTAAGAATAAACATCAAAACTTACTCCAACTATCTTTATCAGAATATGAAGCTATAAAAGATATTTTAACTCCTTTTGAGAAAAAAGCTTACAAACACTATCATAAGCTATTAAATCAACTAATTTGTGAAAGTACTAAAACAGCTAAAGAATTAGATGAAACGTTAAAAGACTACCTTTCTTTATATAGCCTTGGTTAAACTTTATAATGAACTCTAGAAATAAATTTCAATCTATCTCTAAAATAGACTGATCTGGAGACTATATAATTGGAACTAAAAGTTATCTACCAAATCTAGAACATTACACTAAAGAACGAACTTTTGATTTCTTAAGAACTTTTTATTGTACAACTAGAAATATACGTCAACAAATACTAAATCATTATAATATAAGACTAAATCAACTATTACTTTTATCAGAAACTATTGAGCCAAGAAATAGAAAAATCTTCAAAGATAATATTGCACTGCTAGAATTAACTTTTATATATACTATTTGGTATCAAGGAAACATAGATATCAATGACTCTCAAATCACATACTATTCTGACAACGAATATTAAAAAGAACTAAAAGGGTAAAACCGTAATTTATTTTTTAAAACAAAAAAATTAAAATGTAAACTATCATGAGAATTTAAAACAAAAGAAAAGGATAAAATTGTAATTTCGCATAATAAAAACAAACTTTTGATAACGTCAGGTTGAAGATTACCACCCCTGCACATAATCTTTTATTTTCGTTGGTCAATTCACTTTTATCAACTTTTATCAACTCGCGCCGACTTCTACCAAATTTTATCAACTCTTACAAAAAAAAATTTCAATATTTTCCAACTGTAACCAGCTTCCATCTATTCTTACTAACTTCTATTAACTCTTACCAATCTCCTCAAAAAAAAAAAAATTTCAAAGAAATTCATCGCATTTACATTTTTTACCAACGTTCTCAAACTTCTACTAAATTTTATCAACTTTTTCTAAATCCTCCCAACCTCAACCAACTCTTATCAATCATTCTGCAAAAAACACCAATTTTTACCAACTTTCTATCAATTTTTATCAATTCTATCTATTTACCAACGAAAAGAACGTGCCAAAATCATTCAATTGAGCACAATTTCACTCATCAATTCAAACTTGAAGACTTAGACCGACTACACAGGTGAGCAAGAAACCAAGAACAAGTGTAATACCGTCAAATATTTTAGGTATTTTCTTGTTCTTTGGGAAGAGGGGTGGATTGAGAACGCTGACCTGTGGGCTGGGTTAGGTCTCTCGGACCAAGTCCAATACACCATATATCCCTTTGTGGGCCACGAAAACGTTTGGAGGAGGCCAGCCCACATTTTGGGCTAACTAGAAAAAAGTCACAATTTTCATAGAAAGTGACATGACTTACATTTGTGCGTTTTGTAAATTTAGCCTCAAATCTAGGGTACGTCCTATAATTTCAAGTGTGAAATATCTAAATAGTTCAAATAGAAGTTAAATGTAGACGAAATCATAATCCAAAAGAAAGTTGAATGTACTATACAATCCACCTCACCTATGCATTTTACTTCCATCTAATCATCAAAATTTAAGAACATCTTGAAATCAAACCTTTTTCTATATTAAAAAAAAAAAAAAACCTTATAAGCATTTCAATTGGGACCATGTCTGCTCCTTAATGCAATTCATGCAATATTACATGGCACACTTTGGGTTCACCTAAATTACCTATGTTTTATTGTAACCAAGTAACCAACTATTTATATTGGAAACTTCAAATAGGTGTATTTATTTAACCAACAATAAAATAAAATAAAATAATACTATTGATTGTATTCATCCATATCTTATCTTTAGCATATATTTATTATGTAATTTCTGTTCATTAAATCCCATAAAAACTTAGAAAAAATTTGTTAATATCAACCCATTAGCATTGATAAGATCATAACAATGTTATTTTTCTTCTGATGGGATTTTATATCTATGCGTAGATTTAATTTAGGATGACTATATGCATTACATTAAAAAAAGAAAAAGAGGAGAAGTTACTAATAATTGAAAAGATTTTTAGACCACACTGTATGGGGAGCACTTTGATAATTTTTGGCAAAAATTCAGCACTTAAGTACGTCTAGCACTTCTATGTCTCCCTTCGTTTGCCTTCTCTTATGAGCATTCTATTTCGGTCTCGGGACTACTAAACTCAGAAAACGTGGATATGACATTGTTATGGTATTATCGATGCCATTATGTTGTTACTAACAAATACTTCTAAGTTTTACGGGATTTAATGAACAGAAATTACATGATAGATATATGCTATTATTTCTTTGTAAGATAACTATGCTTGTAAGTTGTAAGATCAGATATGGATGAAACCACTGCTTTGATTAAAAATTTATTTGTTGTTATTAAATAAATATACGTCCTGGAAGTCTGGTTAAAGAATTTTGCATTTGTGAAGGTCTGAAATGAGGAAATTGGTCAGGAAGGGCAACAACAGAAGGGAATACTGATGATGTAAAAACCAGACAGAAAAAGAGGTCGGCAGCAACATAGGAGACGGCACAATTTATACAAGAATCAGGGTAAACATACAATGGAATAATAACTTGAAAAGTTAAGACATCTAGGACCAACCATTTCAGGGATTTGTAAATTAGTGATGAAACAAAAATGGGTCTGAAATCTGAGCAAAAGGCACTTGATACGACAATGGGAGTACGCATCTAAAATTGCACGGTTCAATGTAATTTGCAGCGAGTCGCAGATCACTCGATGTCAGCAACAATATGCAGAATACGGCTTGCCTCGTCCTTTCTTTGAGCTAAAGGGTAAGACCACGATGAATAGTTACATAAGATTCAGGGCAGGAAACCACAGTTGTTACTGGAGACTACTACAAAGTGCAAGTAGATGTGGCTTTCCCTGCGACTCTAATTTAATAATCACTCAATCAAAGATAAATTAGCACCAATATGTCAAATGGAGCAAAAAATAGGATTTATTCTTCCGTTGTTTGTGCCATAATATCATACTACAAAAAAATTGAAGAGCTCGGAGCTTACTTTTCTTGTTCACCTGTGAGACTATACCTCTGGCATAAGCATTAAGCCATTACAGACTTGAACTTGTTGAAATAAATCAAGCTTTCAGTAACCAACATCCTAGTACACGAGGCGTATATACAATGTGGACATGTATTTTTTCAACTATGCCCAAACAACGTAGCCGTACCACAATTGCAGTAATTAACTCAGCCTTCTGACACTTACAATAAGAAAAGACTGAAGGGTTGATTTGTGGGAGGTTCCACCAGGAACTCCCTCCAAAAATTAACGTATGCCACTGAATGCAGCGAGTACACGGTATTCTTTAGTAAAAGGCGAAAGAATAGTTCGCTCTGTACTCACTGCGTGGCTGCGTGAGGAGGCCCATTCTAGGAGTGCGGTCTTTATACGATGGCATGGTGCCACATTCTGTAAACTCCTGATGTGGGATAGCTTTGACCTCTTCTCTTCGTCAGTCTCCCCAGCCTCATGCTTGTCACAGGGCTGCTTTGTCTCGAAGTTGACTCAAAATGGCATCCTAATTTCAGCAATCAACTTATTTTTGAAACTAGAAAATTACTTGACTGAAAGCTTGTCGAACTAACAAATGCAGATAATTTGAAGTACAAAAGCCTTGCAGAAAAGCTACTTGAATGGGAAGATATGGAACTAAAAAAATCCTTGCAGAGAAGCACCCTATTCATGGTAGGAAATGTTGTAAATTTAGGAATTTGGGTATTAAGTTTGCTTTTTGTGAAGGTCTGATGTGATAAAGCGGGCAGAGAGCTCACATTGAGGGTTGAACTGATTCTTAGAGGATCAATTTGCAGCTGGAAACCTCAGACTTCTTTAAATGCACTCCTGTAATTACAGCAGAGAAGAAATTGTAACAAGACTAGAAGGCGGCCTAAACACCATAGGCCAGGCATATATTTAACATGACGGTGGAAAAATTCAAGAAACTTCACACTTTGTGATGATTACCTTCAAATTTTGTATCACTCAGCAAGAATGACATTATGTGTATTAGTATCAAACTCCAGATCACTTGATATTCGTAAGAATGGCATTATATGTATTAGCTTCAAGCTTCAGAATTCAGATTATGATATAAACAAGAATGCCATTAGTCTTTTAGGATTGCCATGTCTTTTCCTTCTTTATTTTTTTATGTTTATTTTTTAAAGTAACTCACCAAAGCAAGAATGATCAAGGAATGCAAGGAACCACACTTCTTGAATTGACACTTCTATACAAATGCAATAAATCTGGCTTTCCCGTCAATTTAAGATTAATAATCAGGACTGATAAGGAATAAGTTGTATTGACAAATGGCGCAGTAACATGATATCAACCCTTCATTCTAGTAGTGAATGTACTAATTTCCCAGCTTATGTTTGTTGTCACAGAGGAATGCCTACAATTATCCAAAAAGAGTTTGCATTCGTCTTGTTTCTCTAATGGTATGGCTCATATTTGAAACCCCAGCCACTCATGATACTCAGTTGCTTCAACTGTCAATAAAAGACTATTGCAACGCATAGAATGGAACTAGATTGTGGTTTCTTGCGAAGCACTTTTGGTTATTTTACTCTTCAGCTTCTAGAACTCAACGTCTGTGACACAATCACAAGGCGCAAAAACAGAATGTATATTAGCTAGTATGATCACAAATGATGTGGACTTCTTCATCACCAATTGACATGTCTGTAATGTTTGTGCTTTATTCTGTTCTTGGTTAAAAGAAAGAAATATAAATGCAAGCTTCTGAAATTTGTTGGTTGATTACTTTGAAGATGACCGGGGAACAGAACACGTTGTCAGATCTCTAGTGATAAACATGCTCCACCTATGTGACCAATTTTCTCACTTTAACCCTCTCAAGACGCAAAATTACTAACCCGATTCTTAGCGGCTGGAAAAATTTAAACAACCTCCACGTCCAAAGAGCTTGTATCCAATGTGAAGAGAAATGATGCTGCAATGATGGCATGGAAAGGTGACCCTAAAAGCGAGGCTTTTGCAGTTTTCACCCTTCCCTCAACCCTCTATCACATCATGCACTATAACTCCAGGAACTCCTCAGCACCCCACCTCCCCCTTTTCAAGTTCATCTGAATCAATGAGCAGAGATACGAAACACCAAAATTATCTGAATTGAATGAACATCTTTTCGAGCCACTTGTAAAATTGAACAACTCAATCACAGAACCGCTGCTTGAAAATTTTTTCCATCATAATAATTTAACACCAAAAAGTTCCAGAATTGAATTGTGGGAAACTCCAAAGAGGAACTCCCTTCCAAAAATTAACGTATGCCACTAAATACAGCAAGTACACGGTATCCTTTAGTAAAAGGCGAAAGAATAGTTCGCTATGCGCTCACTGCATGGCTGCGTGAGTAGAATGAAAATTATACATGTCTGGTTTATACGACTGACAAAATATCATGCTCAGTCCACCCTCGTGGCGGGACAATTTTGCTCTTTCTCTTTGTTAACCTCCCTGCGTTCATATTTGTCAATCAAAAATGCCCTCAAGGACCTGCGACCTGATTGACTAATTTGTTTCCAAGATGACCAAAAACGGCAACATAACTATAGAAACTCAGCCTGTTCTTCCATTTCGATCACCTCAATGGTAAACAAAAGATTGACTGTGAAGGGGCTATTAGTTGAGTTCACGAAAAACTGTGACCGATGTTGCAAGAAGTAAAGAGAGATTTGAGGGGACAAATTCACTGGTGTTTTCAAAACTACAAAATTAACCGACTTCATGCCTGCAAAACTCATAAATGCAGATCATTTGAGGTGCAAATGTCTTCCAGAAAAACTAAAGAAGTTTCTTAAATTTAGGAGTTTGGTTTTTACTTTTACATTGTGTGCAGGTCTGATGTCAGAAGGCTGGCCAAAGAAGCACCAACAGAAGGGATCGAGGAATGCATAAATACTGCGAGATGCAGCTCTATTGAAGTTGTATAAGAAGACTTAGGCCAGGTAACCACAGTCCGGATCTGAGATTTCTAGAGAGCAATAAATCTCGTTGTTCCTCAGTTTAAGCTTAACAATCACACCTAGACGTCAATGCTTTTCAGTAGCAATGAATGTACTACTGATCTGGCTTATGAATGTTGAAACATAGCAATGCTTGCAATTATCTCAAAAATGCATTGGCATTCGTCTTATTTCTCCACTGTTATGGCTTGCATTTGAAACCCCAACCCCTTACGATACTGGGCTGTTTTACCTCTCCTCATTAACAGATGACCCCCTAAGCAAAGCAGTTCAAGCCAGTAGTAACTTTTGTCCAGAGCACTTCAATTTCACTCTAAAGGACTCCTGAACTCAGCATCGATAACACAAGATGCAAAGGATTTGCTAGCTAGGGACCATATTCATGCATGTTGCCACTACAAATTATGAGGCAGACTATCCTGCACGGCAGGATACTAGGGTGGTACATCTTCCATGGAGGCAACTGAGATGTGCCATTGAACTTCTTGATCACCCATTTTATGTCTCAAATGTTTTTACTTCATTCTCTTCTCGGTGAAAAGAGAGAAATAAATGCAAGTTTTGCAAATTTGTTTGCTTACCTTTCGTGTGCGTGTGTTTAGCAGCAGATATGCGATCCTGATTTGTCACACAACTTAAGCAGTGTGACATTACTCACATCTAGAACAACTGTCACTGTATATCTCCAAGCAACATTACTTGTTAGTACAGTACACATCTTACCCATCGTTAAATTGTGTTCTCTGAAAGAAGATAATTGCATTCAATTTCACAAATACATGTACAAACTTTACGAACCCTGTGCTTCAGGCCTGACTGTTTCTCATCACTGATTCTATTCTGATCACTCGAGTTTTAGGACCCTGCCCTTCTCTTTCCAAAGCGTAAAATTCCACGATCTCCCTGCGCTCTCTTTTCTTGACCGCCATTTTCTACCTATATGCAAATTTTCCAAAGCACCAAACCAGAATCCTGACAACCGCAAGCGCTGATCAAAAAGACATAGAACTTTCGTTGGTCGGGAGCCGCGCGAACGCAGGCCCCCGCTGCCACAAATTATGACGTAGACTCTCCCACTTGGGGAGATCTTAGGCTGACGCACCTCCGAAGTGCAGTGGAGGCCACCAACCTAAGCTATGAGCTTTACTGATCACTCATAAACCCCGTCCAGGTAAGTACGTCATCTATATAGCTGCTGCGCCCTTCAATACTCGCTATTCGCTTCCTTCATCTCTACCTGCATCGATGTGGGACAAATAATCCTTCTCTGATCTCTCGGTTCAGCCAACCCCTGATTCTGCATCTTGCAGCGCGGGTTCTCCAATACGTAATCTCCACCCCCATTTCACCCCCTGATTCAAAGCCAAGCCAAGCCAAGCATAGTGAATCTTTTTCAGATATTTTTCCCACTTTGTTTTAATCCCTCATAAGTTGTCAAATAGCTATAATTCAGAGCAATCCCTATAGACTTTGTTTGACAAACAACTGTTAGTTATTTGTATTAACTGCTACCTATTAGTTGTTTGTATTAACTGTTAGCTGTTACCTGTTTGTATCAGCTATTTGAATCAGCTGTTTGTGGAAAAACCGTTTAGTAAAATTAGCTGTTTCTGATAAAGTTGTGACACAAAAAGATAATTCTTTAAAAAGCTGTTCCAAAAAGCTAATCAAATTGGCTTTTTTAAATTAGCTTTTTGGACCCAAAAAATTATTCTACCAAACACCTAAATTAACCTTTTGATTGGATCAAACAGCTAATTTTGATCAAAAAAGTTCTTCTTAACCAAAAAAACTCTTCAAAAAGCTATTTCCAAACGTTCCCATAATGTCTCAGTAATCTCCATTTCTATGGTCCTGCAATCTCTCCATAATAAGCACTAGCATGTCAATAGAAATTTATGGCTTGGCTCCATGGAAACCCATAGATCCTTTAAACTTTACAACCCATAATTAACAATAGGGTCTTTCACTTTGAACTCCCCTATTGTGCATCACCTTTCCTTCCATGTCATAAGCGTAGGCTACCGTAACGAATTTTCCGATCTTTTCCCCTCCCTCCTTCGACTTTTGACACTTGCTAATAGATAATAGCAAATTACACCGATGGTATTTCATAATTGCATTACATTTTATATAATTTGAAATGCGTCATCAAATCAAAACCTAAGTATTTTTTTCCTCTGAATTAGTGCTAATATTTTCCTGACAATTTGCTGAAAAAATGCTGCTTTGTCAAAGGTTTAACATAAATTTCTTCTTATTTGGTCATTTTTACATCCCCTTTTCCTGCCACGCTCTCTGTTTTTTTTTTTTTTGCTACTTTTTTCAACCCAATTGTCGGGGCATTTTCAACAAGTTTGTTGGCTAATATATATAGTCTAGTGCTATTTAACAATTATTTTGGGATTTTTGATTAATAAGTTTTTATTAAAAAATAAAATCCTATAGTATTTAACTATAAACTCTATGTAAAAACAGTATATAATTTTCAATAATTAAAAGCTAAATAAACTATATCAATTTAAGAAAACGATACATACGCTTCAAAATTAGTGCAACTAAAAGAAAAACAAAGTAGATCAATTTGCAATGGAACCTATTACAAGCATGGAATTATTCGAAAAATAAGTTTCATACTTAATTTCACAAAGGCTCTAAACTCTATCGACTATAGTTGTTGATTTTGTACATATCCTTAATAAGAGCTTTGTAAGGACTAATTCCCTTAGTAAGAACACCTTTTTTTTCCCGGGAATGAAAAAGGTAACATTTATTGTATTTGATTTGACCACTAGCCAGCTCCAAAATAAGATGGATCTCTTCCAAGTTAATCTCAAGCACGTCTTTGCGTATCTGTTGCTACAATCCCCTCTAGGATGGGGTAGCTAAGAACAAGGAGGAAGAACGAAAGAAAGAGTTGTGCAAACATTTGGTCATAGTTCTTGTTGATTATAACCCTTGCTAGTCCACCAACAAAAGCGATCAAGTTTAGCACCACCAAAATGATAAGAGGTACCATGAACATTGCTGCCCCTTGGAAATCAACCTTGCCCTTCTCATATTTTTCTAGCTTTTCCTTGTCCACTGCCTTGTTTGTCAGCCGAAAACTAGACTTTTGTACACCTATCTTCTTCATTATAGCGTCCATCATTCCAAATAGAGACGCGGTCACTGATTTGATGATCCATATTCATACCTCATTCCACCATGTTTTGATTGAGTCATTGCTAGAGAGGACCTCGTATAGGTGTTGAAGGAGGGCGGATGCAAATACACCAGCAAAGGCCAGAATCCATGGATCCGATACCTTGGATGTCAAAACAAACACTCAAACCATTAATCTCATATTAGTGCTTAATTAACACCGTTTTCACTAGATCCTAAAGCGAATATGAGGGAGGAAATGAATTCTCATGGCGCGAGACAAGTACCTTTGGGAACACCGAAATGCCCTTCAAAAGGCATATGGGATCAACAATGTCGTATATCAATAACGAAATGCCAACCAGGGCTACAAAGGTGAAATACCCATAACACATGCTCTGCAAGAAAGACATTCTTCTCATGGCATACATTAGAGGGCTAAACTTTGATATGCCAACTCCAAGCAATCCAGAGGTCCATTTCATTAGCTGAACCATGGCATCCTTCATGTCAATCGTCATGCATCCCAAGAAGCAAGGCCTTTTCGGGTAAAGATACATGGAAATCCATCCTTTGCAATGTAACAAATACCCTGTGAATGTACTCTCTAACAAGCACTCGAAAGAGTAACCAACCTGCAATGTATACGGACAATTAAGAAGAGCCATCTATGTGCCTATACATGTATGACTATAGACAATTCTAATAATTTTCGGCATAGTATCGAACACTTGCATTTTCACCCCATTGGGTGTTGGCTTCATATGTGCAAGTAGCCAAATTTCTAGCCTCCTGTAACAATTCCTCCCTGTCCAACATAACACTTTGTACGGAATTTTCACTTAGCAATGCGATAAATTTGTCAGAAGTGCCAAAGGCCTTCTTTGGCTCAGCAAGATATTCATCTGCAAATGTGAAAATTTTAGTAATATATACAATAAGGATAATTCATTCCATTATAAACATTCTCATCAAAGATCGATTTGCTTTAGCCTTCTTTACGAGGACTTCCATACAATGCTTTCCTTTTCATGTGGTAGCCAGTTCCTGTCAAGATTGGCCCTCTCAAGCCATCCATCCCTTGCCACTTTGTCTACATCGATCAAGAACATAATTATGAGAAAGATGTAATCAGGTAATGTATGTCACTAACATATAGTGTAACAAATTTATACCACCCCAACAATAGAATACCTTAATTTGTCGATTTAATTCGATCTAAAAAGTTCTTATGAGACGAAATTTTCAAAACTATTGAAGTAATATCATAAAGAAATAACCTTGTAGGCTGATCTGCCTGGCCATCATAGAGATCATTTTTGCTAGTGTTGTAGAAAATGTGAGGGTACTGCACAAATGCTAGAGAGGGAGCAATCTTAGGGTCAAGATGGAAGCACATAGCTTGACGAGCAGATGTAGGATCATTGCAATACATGTCACAATCGAGCACCAACAAATACGGGCCATTACTCAATAAACTGGATACTCGAAGCTGGATCAATTACAAGACAAATCTTAATAATTAGGTCATTACATAGAGAACAAGGACAAGACAATCTCATGAACATGGTACATACGAGTGCATTGAGGGCTCCGGCCTTGAAACGGTGAGGTTGAGATGGTCTTCTTTCCCTTGACACATATACAAGTAGGGGCGTTTTCACTTCATTTTGGTCATTCCCCATGTTGTCATGTATTATCTTATACAATTAATTAAACAAGGTGCAATTTAGCTTAAGAACTCCTAATAAATTTAACAGTGTGCTTCCACCGATTCTTCTTCTTCCTCAGATTCGGACCTAGAAGCTCAAGCCCCTGATTCTAAGGCTGAATCTCATCCTCAACCCGACCCAGAAGCAGCTTCTGATGTTGACGAAATTGATGCTGATTTCGGGGCCATTGTAAGCGTCAAAGTCGAACTGAAGGGGGAAAAATCCGTCCACTTTACTGTCAAATTTGCTTTCCTTTGCCACTAGGCGGATTCGGGCCAGCCCCGAGCTTCCCCAACAGAGCTACTCTAATGGACCTCAGGTAAGTATTTCGTTCTCTGAGTACTTAGTTTGTTTGCTATCCTTTGAGCTTGCAAGGTTCTGTCCTTCTATCTGCAGCCTTCGATTCATGTCTCTGCTAACTCCCTTTCGGTGCCTGGATATTCAATTGACAACTAAATGTTTGATACTTACGCACGATCTTGCCTGTTTGGGTCTGCTTTGCACCAGTTTTCTCTCTGTCAAAGCACTGCTGAAAGTTTCTAACCAATTTCCGGTGAGTTGGTTTCGATTTGTGATTTCAATGTGTTGGATGTATGTGAACCGGTGGCTTCGAGGCTTCTCTTTCTGTGAATATGTTGTTACAGCTTTGTTTGAGAATTTTGTCCTACATGATTGGGGTTTGAATATTTATATGAATTACAAATTTGAACTCTAGGTTAAGGCTTATACTGTGTTCGAAAATTCTGCCTCAGCTCCGGGTTTTCACCGGCTACCTTCGCACAGCTACAGAGCCATGGAGCTAGCACATGGGGCTGGACAGATTTTCAGGGATTTTATTCGAATGAAGACCTTTTTATTTTGATGCAAAAGGATTATACCCAACCCAGGAGGGCCCATGACTAAACTAAGAGCACGCCAAGGAGGCCCTGCGCAAGATGGCCTTGTCACAGTGATGATCCTTTTTTATTTGTTGCAAATATATGCTTATATTGTGGATTGGCTTCCCGTTCGAAGTAGACTCTATGTGGTATCTATATCATTTACTTTGTTGTGGGTGTCCTTGAAAAATTTATTTGCTTTGCATGCACTGGTGAGAGGAACAAAGCAATTATGCTTTTTCCCAAGACCATATTTCCGATCGATCCATTGGATCAACCGAACTCTATTATGTATGCTCTTAAGCACTAGTCACTACGCATGGTTGTATCGTTCACGGCTGCCCAGTGGGGCTGAAAGTCTTGTCATGAGTGTTACTCAGGCTTCTTCTGCTCTACTTGCTTGTAGTCATGTCCATGCAAGTACTAGGACCATGAGTCCCTTTGTAAGTCGTCAAGCGCAGAACCCCTCATTGAACTTAAGTCTCATCATCCTTCTCGTTTAATGAAAATTATTATATGGAATGTTCAAGGAACCAAAAAGGCTCAGCTTCAACCCGAGATCGGGTTCATTAATCGAACTATTAACCCTGATATATTGATCTTAACTGAGACCATGGTCAACGAACAAAATACTCAGCATATTATCCGAACTCTAGGATACTGTCACTTTGATTTCGTTTTACCTCATAATCATATTGGGGGTATATGACTTTTGTGGAAAAATGATAATGTTGTTGTCAATGTCCTCGCTAAGGATCATCGTGTTGTTCATTGTTCAATCCTTGAAAAAGGAATGCATAAACAGTGTATTGCCACCGCAGTTTATGCACCGACTTAATCTCACGAAAAAAATGACTTTTGGAATCATCTAATGTGCCTCGACGACATTTTTCATCTTCCATGGTGTGTTTTAGGCGATTTTAACAAAATGCTTTATGTCTCTAAAAAAATTGGGGGTTTACCGTTGAGTGCCTCCAAACTGTACAGGCTCAACAACTTTTTGTTGACTTGTAAAGCACATGACGCGAATGTGCAAGGGAGGGATTTTACATGGAAAAAATTTATATATGGACAATTCATTTATGAAAAACTTGATAGAGTCATTCTTCGGGAGGACTGTCTCCAGCTATTTCCGAATTATTGTTTGACCAATGGCCCGTTCACCTGTTCAGACCGTTCTTATATCTGCCTTGATACTGAGCCAATTCACCTGCCCAGGAAGGGTACCACTTTCTGATATCAACATTCTTGGGCCCATTATCACGAGATACATTTTATCGTGAAAAGAAACTAGAAATTATCTGTTCTTGGCACGTCCATGTATCGATTCGCCCACAAATTGAAAAAGGTTAGACTTAAACTTAAATCGTGGAGTAAAAGTACATTTGGCAACTTTAAGCATAAACTTCAACGTAATGCTGATAAGTTGCTTCATGTTGAACAGAAACTTGTCGCTCAACCTCTTAACGCTCGGCTAAATAACTGGCATTATAGGCTTATTAAGCAGTGTGAGAAAATGCATTTATTTAATCAAAAGTATTGGGGCGCGTTAGCACGCAAAGATTGGTTAGTTAATGGTGACCGGAATACCCGTTATTTCCATCAAACCATGAAAGCCAAAAAATCGCGCTCTGTAATTATTAGAATTAAAGACTCCTCCGGGGTCTGGATTGACGACCCTGTGCAACTTCAACATGTATTTGTTAATGACTTTAAGTTACGATTCAAATCTGCACAAGGCTCCTCTTCCATCAGGGTGGACCTCCCTACTCGTGTATCGGAGGTGGAGAATGAAAACTTAGTTAAACCTGTTGAAGATTTCGAGATCAAAGAGGTCGTATTTCAAATGGATAAATTCAAAGCACCTGGTTCCGATGGCTTTGGAGCAGCATTCTTTCAAGATCATTGGCCGACTATCCAGATGGATGTATGTTCGGCAGTCAAGTCGTTCTTTCAAGACGGAAAACTCTTTAAGCAACTTAATCACAGGTTAATAGCGTTGATTCCTAAAGTGGCTAACCCAACCACGACAACGCAATTTCGACCGATTAGCTTGTGTAATACGATCAATAAGATCAACACCAAAATTCTAGTTAATCGCATGCGACCGTTACTAGTGAACCTCATTGATCCTATTCAAAGTGCCTTTGTGCCAAATCGTTCGATTCATGACAACATTCTACTAGCCCATGAGGTCATCAACAAATTCAACAATATGAAAGGAAAGAAATCCTGGTTAGCTCTCAAACTTGATATAGAAAAGGCTTATGACCGAGTTGAGTGGAATTTTTTGTTCGAAAGCCTGCACAAGCTAGGTTTCCATGCCCAATGGATTAATTGGATCAAACAATGCATGACAACGGTGTCCTATTCGATTATTGTGAATGACGAGGTCTCTGGTTTTTTTTTCCTTACTATGGGATTGTAATGCCCCGACCCCTATCGGTCGCAGGTCTTGCCAATAACGGCTTCAAGGATCGTCGACTGGCCCCACAAATTTCCACAAGTCTTTCCGGCTTGCTTCGTCCTCGCTCACACGCTGCCTGGAAAACTTCACAGGAGGTCACTCATCCCATGATTGCTCCCCAGCAAGCACGCTTAATTGTGGAGTTCTTAAGAGTGGGTTTCCCGAAAAGAAAGGTGCACCTTTGATGATATAAGTAGTCACTTCGATCCTTTTAAGCCACACTCGTGGTGTTACAATCACCCCCACTTGAAGCGCACAACATCCTCGTTGTGCCTCAATAACCGACCGACTTACGAGTCCTCTTGACCGGCGGTCCACACCCAATATCTTTGCCCCGCTAGGTGACTGCCCATGGGCTCTCTATCCACTGACGCAGCTCACGGTTGCGGGTCGGCTCTGATACCATCTGTAACGTCCCAACCCCTCTCGATCGCAGGTCTTACCAATAAGAGCTTCAAGGATAGTCGACTGGCCCCATAAATCACCACAAGTCTTTCCGGCGTGCTTCGTCCTCGCTTACACGCTATCTGGAAAACTTCCCAGGAGGTCACTCATCCCAAGATTGCTCTCCAGCAAGCACGCTTAATTGTGGAGTTCTTAATAGTGGGCTTCCCGAAAAGAAAGGTGCACCTTTGGTGATATAAGTAATCACTTCCATCCTTTTAAGCCACACTCGTGGTGTTACAAGGATTGAGGCAGGGGGACCCGTTATCATCGAATCTTTTTCTTATTTGTATGGAAGTGTTGACAAGGCTACTTCCTCAGGAAGCTTCTACGGGCAAAAGTGACTTGGGGTCAAAATTGCACCCCGTGCAACTAAACCACCATGTCTTTATTTGCAGATGACAACCTTCTTTTCTGTCAAACAAATCTTGAGATGTGTCAGAAGCTTAGCTAGATTCTCGCTTCTTTCTATAGCGATTCAGGCCAACTTATTAATTTTCAAAAATCCACTCTTTTGTTCTCAAAAAACGCTACCTCCCAAACTAGACGAATTGTTTCCTCCATATTTAATATTAAGCATCACAATAGTTTGGGTAAGTACCTGGGCTGTCCCGTTTTTAAAGGACGGCCAAAGACTAATACGTTTGCTGATCTAGTCAACAAAACGGCCGCCAAGCTTCAAACGTGGAAATCTAGGAATGTTTCTAAGGCAAGCCGAGTAGCACTAATTCAGACAAATCTTGAAACCATGCATGCACATACCATGCAGTGTTTCCAGTTATCGTCTTCAACTAGTAGGAAAATTAACCAGATTAGTCGTAACTTTTTCTGGCAAAAATCCGACACACACAAAGGGCTACCAATGGTAGCTTGGGATAAAGTATGTATGCCAAAATATTTGGGAGGCCTTGGACTTAGAAAGACTGAGGCAGTTAACAGTGCATTCTTGAGTAAGCTAACTTGGAAACTTTTTCATCAAGATTGTCTCTGGACAGAACAAATGGTGGCCAAATATCCTATTGACGAAACTTTCTTTACAGCTGAGCCTCGTCCTACTGACTCGTGGGCATGGAAGTGTATCATGCAGAACCGGCACCAATTCCGTAAAGGACTACGGTGGGCAGTTGGTGATGGTACTAACATCAATTTCTGGTTGGACAGTTGGTGTGACAACTACTGTCTTACAGACCTTATGGGCTTTTTAGATACCACTGTCATTGACACGTCTCTTAAAGTTTCACACTTTATTCTTCCAAATAAGACCTGGGATTTAGCTAATCTACAGCAATCGGTTAACTCACATTGCCTTCAGACAATTTTGGCAATACCAATTACGTCTAACCCCATCCCTGATTCCATCTGTGGGGGCCTCTCTGGTAGTGGCGATTTTTTCACAAAATCTGCCACTTGGGCGGCCCATGACCTCGATTTGCGGAAATCACCATTTGGGAATTCAACTGGATTTGAAAACTTGACATTATGCTTAAATTAAAAATCTTCCTATGGCAATTATGTCATGCGTCATTACCCACACGAGGTAATTTGTTGGCTAGGGGATTGGATATTGATCTTCTCTGCCCTCATTGTAATACTACAATAGAGGACAATGAGCATCTCCTTCTACGGTGCCCCAATGCCCAAGTGATATGGCAATTAGCAAATGATCATAACTGGGTCACAGTCAACGCCAACCCAGTCTCCCTTAACACTACCGAAGTAGCTGCCTTTTATTAAGCAGTTTGTAGGTACCACTAAACTGGATAGAATTGTCGTACTTCTCTGGAGTATTTGGAAAACCCGAAATAACATAATTTTCCGTAATGAATCTGCTAGTCTGAACGTAAGCCTTCTCTGAGCAAAGCGTGCAACTGCAGAATGGCGTATAAGACAAATTTTCAACCAAACTTTTTCCACTCTCATCACCTACCCCAAACCACAGCCATAAGAAGACCAGGTGGATCTCCTGGACAAAGCCTAATGGAGGATTTGTCAAACTCAACTTCAACGGATCCAAGAGTTTGCAGGGAGCAGCAGGTGGATTCATCATCCGTGATTGGAAAGGAGGCCTCATCCAAGCGGCAACATTTCACTTAGGAGCAGCCTCAATCCTAGTCGCCGAAGTCACCGCAATGTGTAATGGGATTCAAGCAGTCACACAAGCAGGATTCTCAGACATTCAAATTGAAGGAGATAATAGTACCCTTATCCAAGCAGTGCAATGGAAAATTCATACTCCAAGGGAAATTCAAGTGCTAGTTCATGATATTTCTATTTTTTTAGCTAAGTTTACCAATGTAAAAATCAACCACATTTTTAGGGAGAGAAATAGGGCAGCCGACTGGCTGGCTAAATTTGGGTTAGAAATTCATTCTACGATAGTATGGTCTATGGTTTCTCACAGGGACCACTGTTGTATCCTTAGGGAGTATAATTTAGTACGAGTCCTTGAGAGAATGACATCCTAAATTATTTTTCTTACCTTTCTTACACAAAAAATAAAATAAAATTTATCACATAAAAATAATTCAGCCTACTTCAACCTACAACTACTTTATTCTTTTGCTGCCTCAATTTACCCACAAAAAGAGCAATTTACTTACAAAAAGAACCAGGGCAATTTAGTAACAAAAAGAACAAGCCCTTAGTGGCATACGTTAAGTTTTGGAGGGAGTTTCTCTTTGGAGCTTCCAACAAATTGAACCTTGAGTTTATGAAATTCAATTTAATGGTCTGTGTCAAGTTTCAGTGAATTAACATCAAAGGTGTTTTGGACTCTAGTTCTGTTTCCCATGCTTATTGATTGAGATAAATTGGAATGAAAGTTCGTTCGTGGAATTGCAGTTGGAGCCTGGTGTAGGAAGGGGTTGATGGAAGTGCAAAAAACTGGCTAATGTAAGTCACCTATGGATGCCATGACGGCGGAAGCAGCATTCTCCTTTGCGTTGGAGACAAGGTTGAATGTTAAGAGATTTGGGCAAAGCACCTAATCCATGGCCAGAAAATTTCCAAACTTTTGGAAGTCTGGTTAAAGAATTTCGCATTTTGTGAAGGTCTGAAATGAGGAAATTGGTTAGGAAGGGCAACAAGAGAAGGGAATACTGATGATGTAAAAACTAGACAGAAAAAGAGGCTGGCAGCGACATAGGAGACGGCACAATTTATACAAGAATCAGGGTAAACATACAATGGAATAATAACTTGAAAAGTTAAGACATCTAGGACCAACCATTTCAGGGATTTGTAAATTAGTGACGAAACACAAATGGGGTCTGAAATCTGAGCAAAAGGCAAAGATCGGAAAAATTGAAATGGCTTTAGCTTCAAGAATGTTGTTGCACTTGATACGAGAATGGGAGTACGCATCTAACATTGCACAGTTCAATGTAGTTTGCTGAGAGTCGCACATCACTTGATGTCAGAAACATTAGGCAGTGTACGGCGTGCCTCTTCCTTTCTTTGAGCAAAAGGGTAAAACCAGATGAATAGTTACATACGATTCAGGGCAGGAAACCACAGTCGTGAATGGAGACTACTACAAAGTGCAAATATATGTGGCTTTTCCGGCGACTCTAATTTAACAATCACTCCTCAATCGAAGATAAATTAGTACCAATATGTCAAATGGAGCAAAAAACTAGGATATTAACCCCGATTTATTCTTCCGTTGCTTGTGCCATAATATCATACTACAAAAATATTGAAGAGCTCGGAGCTTTACTTTCCTTGTTCACCTGTGAGGCTACACATCTGGCATAAGCCATTACAGATTTGAAGTTGATGAAATAAATCAAACTTGCAGTAACCGAGTTCCTAGTACGCACATAGCATACATATAATGTAGACCTGTATTTTTTCAACAATGCCCAGACTACGAAGCCATAGCACAATTGCAGTTACTTACTCAGTGCTCTGGTATAATTATGGCAAGAAATTATCGTTAAGAAAAGATTGAAGGCTTGATTTGCGGGAGGTTCCACAAGGAACTCCCTCCAAAAATTAACGTATGCCACTTAATGCAGCGAGTACACGGTATTCTTTAGTAAAAGGCGAAAGAATAGTTCGCACTGTACTCACAGCGTGGCTGCGTGAGGAATCCCATCTCAGGAGTGCGGCCTTTATATGACGGCATGGTGCCACACTCCGTACACTCCTGATGTGGGACAGCTTTGACCTCTTCTCTTTGTCAATCTCCCCAGCCTCATGCTTGTCACAGGGCTGCTTTGTCTCCAAGATGACTCAAAATGGCATCCTAATTTCAGCAATCAACTTATTCTGCCATTTCCATCTTCAATGGTAAACAAGGATTGGGCATGAAGAGGATACCAGTAGAGTTCATGGAAGACCACGATTGATCAGGCAAGAAGTTGGAGAGATTTGAGGGCACAAATTCACTGCTATTTTTGAAACTAGAAAATTACTTGACTGAATGCTTGTTGAACTAACAAATGCAGATCATTTGAATTACAAAACCCTTGCAAAAAAGCTACTTGAATGGGAAGATAAGGAACTAAAAAAATCCTTGCAGAGAAGCACCCTATTCACGGTAGGAAATGTTGTAAATTCAGGAATTTAGTTATTAAGTCTACTTTTTGTGAAGGTCTGAGGTGATAAAGCGGGCCAGAGAGCTCACATTGAGGGTTGAATTGATTCTGAGAGGTTCAATTTGCAGCTGAAAACCTCAGACTTCTTTAAATGCACTCTTGTAATTACAAAAGAGAAGAAATTGTAACAAGACTATAAGGTGGTCTAAACACCATATGGCCAGGAATATATTTAACATGACAGTGGAAAAATTCAAGAAACTTCACACATCGGGATGATTACCTGCAAATTTTGTATCACTCAGCAAGAATGACATTATGTGTATTAGTATCAAACTCCAGATCATTTGATATTCGTAAGAATGGCATTATATGTATTAGCTTCAAGCTTCAGAATTCAGATTATGATATAAACAAGAATGGCATTATAAGGTGGTCTAAGAATGCATTATATTTGTCTTTTAGGATTGCCATGTCTTTTCCTTCTTTATTTTTTCATGTTTATTTTTTTAAAGTAACTCACCAAAGCAAGAATGATCAAGGAATGCAAGGAACCACACTTCTTGAATTGACACTTCTATACAAATGCAATAAATCTGGCTTTCCCGTCAATTTAAGATTAATAATCAGGACTGATAAGGAATAAGTTGTATTGACAAATGGCGCAGTAACATGATATCAACCCTTCATTCTAGTAGTGAATGTACTAATTTCCCAGCTTATGTTTGTTGTCACAGAGGAATGCCTACAATTATCCAAAAAGAGTTTGCATTCGTCTTGTTTCTCTAATGGTATGGCTCATATTTGAAACCCCAGCCACTCATGATACTCAGTTGCTTCAACTGTCAATAAAAGACTATTGCAACGCATAGAATGGAACTAGATTGTGGTTTCTTGCGAAGCACTTTTGGTTATTTTACTCTTCAGCTTCTAGAACTCAACGTCTGTGACACAATCACAAGGCGCAAAAACAGAATGTATATTAGCTAGTATGATCACAAATGATGTGGACTTCTTCATCACCAATTGACATGTCTGTAATGTTTGTGCTTTATTCTGTTCTTGGTTAAAAGAAAGAAATATAAATGCAAGCTTCTGAAATTTGTTGGTTGATTACTTTGAAGATGACCGGGGAACAGAACACGTTGTCAGATCTCTAGTGATAAACATGCTCCACCTATGTGACCAATTTTCTCACTTTAACCCTCTCAAGACGCAAAATTACTAACCCGATTCTTAGCGGCTGGAAAAATTTCAACAACCTCCACGTCCAAAGAGCTTGTATCCAATGTGAAGAGAAATGATGCTGCAATGATGGCATGGAAAGGTGACCCTAAAAGCTGAGGCTTTTGCAGTTTTCACCCTTCCCTCAACCCTCTATTACATCATGCACTGTAACTCCAGGAACTCTTCAGCACCCCACCTTCCCCTTTTCAAGTTCATCTGAATCAATGAGCAGAGACATGAAACACCAAAATGATCTGAATTGAATGAACATCTTTTTGAGCCACTTGGAAAATTGAACTATTCACGGAACCGCTGCTTGAAATTTTTTTCCATCAGAATAATTTAACACCCAAAGTTCCAGGCTTGAATTGCGGGAAGCTCCAAAGAGGAACTCCCTTCCATAAATTAACGTATGCCACTAAATGCAGCAAGTACACGGCAACATAACTACAGGAACTGCCCTCAAGGAACTGCGACCTAATTGACTATTTTGTTTCCAAGATGACCAAAAACGGCAACATAACTATAGGAATTCAGCCTGTTCTTCCATTTCGATCTCCTCAATGGTAAACGAAGGATTGACTGCCTGTTCTTCCATTTCGATCTGCTCAATGGTAAACGAAGGATTGACTGTGAAGGGGCTATTAGTTGAGTTCACGAAAAACTGTGACCGATGTTGCAAGAAGTAAAGAGAGATTTGAGGGGACAAATTCACTGGTGTTTTCGAAACTACAAAATTAACTGACTTCATGCGTGCAAAACTCATGTATGCAGATCATTTGAGGCGCAAATGTCTTCCAGAAAAATTAAAGAAGTTTCTTAAATTTAGGAGTTTGGTTTTTACTTTTACATTGCGTGAAGGTCTGATGTCAGAAAGCTCGCCAGAGAAGCACCAACAGAAGGGATCAAGGAATGCATAAATACTGCGAGATGCAGTTCTATTGAAGTTGCATAAGACTTAGGCCAGGTAACCACACTTCGGATCTGAGATTTCTAGAGAGCAATAAATCTCGTTGTTCCTCAATTTAAGCTTAACAATCACACCTAAATCATAAACATGATGTCAATGCTTTTCAGTAGCAATGAATGTACTACTTATCTGGCTTATGAATGTTGAAACATAGCAATGCTTGCAATTATCTCAAAAATGCATTGGCATTCGTCGTATTTCTCCACTGTTATGGCTTGCATTTGAAACCCCAACCCCTTATGATAATGGGCTGTTTTACCTCTCCTCATTAACAGATGACCCCCTAAGCAAAGCAGTTCAAGCCAGTAGTAACTTTTGTCCAGAGCACTTCAATTTCACTCTAAAGGACTCCTGAACTCAGCATCAATAACACAAGATGCAAAGGATTTGCTAGCTAGGGACCATATTCATGCATGTTGCCACTACAGATTATGAGGCTGACTATCCCGCACAGCAGGATACTAGGGTGGTACATCTTCCATGGAGGCAACTGAGATGTGCCATTGAACTTCTTGATCACCCATTTTATGTCTCAAATGCTTTTACTTCATTCTCTTCTCGGTTAAAAGAGAGAAATAAATGCAAGTTTTGCAAATTTGTTTGCTTACCTTTTGTGTGCGTGTGTTTAGCAGCAGATATGCAATCCTGATTTGTCACACAACTTAAGCAGTGTGACATTACTCACATCTAGAACAACTGTCACTGTATATCTCCAAGCAACATTACCTGTTAGTACAGTACACATCTTACCCATCGTTAAATTGTGTTCTCGGAAAGAAGATAATTGATTCAATTTCACAAATACATGTGCAAACTTCAGGAACCCTGTGCTTCATGCCTGACTGAGAAGTCACTGATTCTATTCTGACCACTCGAGTTTTAGGACCCTGCCCTTTTGTCTTTCTAAAGCGCAGAATTCCACGATCTCTCTGTGCTCTCTTTTCTTGACCGTCACTTTCCACCTATATTCAAATTTTCCCAAGCACCAAACCAGAATCCTGACAACCTCCCGTGCTAATCTAAAGATCGTAGAACTTGTATTGATCGGGAGCCGCGCGTACGCAGGCCCCCACTGCCACAAATTATGATGTAGACTCTCCCACTTGGGGAGATCTTAGGCTGACGCACCTCCAAAGTGCAGTGGAGGCCACCAACCTAGGCTATGAGCTTTACTGATCACTCATAAACCCCATCCAGGTAAGTATGTTGCTTAGTTAGCCGCTGCGCCCTTCAATACTCGCTATTCGCTTACTTCATCTCTACCTGCATCGATGTGGGACAAATAATCCGTCTCTGATGTCTCGGTTCAGCCAACCCCTGATTCTTCATTTTCCAGCGCGGGTTCTCCAATACGTAATCTCCACCCCTACTTCACCCCCTGATTCAAAGCCAAACCAAGCATATTGAATCTTTTTCAGATATTTTTCCCACTTTGTTTTAATCCCTCATAAGTTGTCAAATAGCTATAATTCAGAGCAATTTCTATAGCCTTTGTTTGACAAACAACTGTTAGTTGTTTGTATTAACTGTTAGCTGTTAATTGTTTGTATCAGCTATTTGAATCAGCTGTTTGTGGAAAAACCGTTTGGTAAAATTAGTTGTTTCTAATAAAGTTGTGAGAAAAAAACTAATTCTCCAAAAAGCTATTCCAAAAAGCTAATCAAATTAGCTTTTTTAAATTAGCTTTTTGGACCAAAAAAATTATTCTACCAAACACCTAAATTAACTTTTTGATTGAATAAAACAGCTAATTTTGATCAAAAAAGTTCTTTTTAACCAAAAAAACTCTACAAAAAACTACAACCAAACGCTCCCATAATGTCTCAGTAATCTCCATTTCTATGGTCCTGCAATCTCTCCTTAATAAGCACTGGCATGTCAGTAGAAATTTATGGCTTGGCTCCATGGAAACCCATGGATCCTTTAAAGTTTATAACCCATAATTAACAATAGGGTCTTTCACTTTGAACTCCCCTATTGTGCATCACCTTTCCTTCCATGTCATAAGCGTAGCCTACTGTAACGAATTTTCCGATCTTTTCCCCTCCCTCCTTCGACTTTTGACACTTGCTAATAGATAATAGCAAATTACACCGATGGTATTTCATAATTGCATTACATTTTATATAATTTGAAATGCGTTGTCAAATCAAAACCTAAGTATTTTTTTCCTCTGAATTAGTGCTAATATTTTCCTGACAATTTGCTGAAAAAATGCTGCTTTGTCAAAGGTTTAACATAAATTTCTTCTTATTTGGTCATTTTTACATCCCCTTTTCTTGCCACGCTCTCTGTTTTTTTTTGGCTACTTTTTTCAACCCAATTGTCGGGGCATTTTCAACAAGTTTGTTGGCTAATATATATAGTCTAGTGCTATTTAACAATTATTTTGGGATTTTTGATTAATAAGTTTTTATTAAAAAATAAAATCCTATAGTATTTAACTATAAACTCTATGTAAAAACAGTATATAATTTTCAATAATTAACGACAATTAAAAGCTAAATAAACTATATCAATTTAAGAAAACGATACATATGCTTCAAAATTAGTGCAACTAAAAGAAAAACAAAGTAGATCAATTTGCAATGGAACCTATTACAAGCATGGAATGATCTTATTGCAAAAATAAGTTTCATACTTAATTTCACAAAGGCTCTAAACTCTACGGACTGTAGTTGTTGATTTTGTACATATCTAATATAAGGAACCCTTAATAAGAGCTTTGTAAGGACTAATCCCATTAGTAAGAACACCTTTTTTTTTCGAGGAATGAAAAACGAAACATTTATTGTATTTGATTTGAGCACTAGCCAACTCCAAAATAAGATGGATCTCTTCCAAGTTAATCTCAAGCACGTCTTTGCGTTGCTTTTGCTACAATCCCCTCTAGGATGGGGTAGCTAAGAACAAGGAGGAAGAACGAAAGAAAGAGTTGTGCAAACATTTGGTCATAGTTCTTGTTGATTATAACCCTTGCTAGTCCACCAACAAAAGCTATCAAGTTTAGCACCACCAAAATGATAAGAGGTACCATGAACATTGCTGCCCCTTGGAAATCAAACTTGCCCTTCTCATATTTTTCTAGCTTTTCCTTGTCCACTGCCTTGTTTGTCAGCCGAAAACTAGCCTTTTGTACACCTATCTTCTTCATTATAGCGTCCATCATTCCAAATAGAGACGCGGTCACTGATTTGATGATCCATATTCTTACCTCATTCCACCATGTTTTGATTGAGTCATTGCTAGAGAGGACCTCGTATAGGTGTTGAAGGAGGGCAGATGCAAATACACCAGCAAAGGCCATAATCCATGGATCTGATACCTTGGATGTCAAAACAAACACTCAAACCATTAATCTCATATTAGTGCTTAATTAACACCATTTTCACTAGATCCTAAAGCGAATATAAGGGAGGAAATGAATTCTCATGGTGCGAGACAAGTACCTTTGGGAACACCGGAATGCCCTTCAAAAGGCATATGGGAACAACAATGCCATATATCAGGAACGAAATGCCAACCAAGGCTACAAAGGTGAAATACCCATAACACATGCTCTGTAAGAACGACATTCTTGCCATGGCATATATTAGAGGGCTAAACTTTGATATGCCAACTCCAAGCAATCCAGAGGTCCATTTCATTAGCTGAACCATGGCATCCTTCATGTCAATCGTCGTGCATCCCAAGAAGCAAGGCCTTTTCGGGTAAAGATACACAGAAATCCACCCTTTGCAATGTAACAAATACCCTGTGAATGTACTCTCTAACAAGCACTCATAAGAGTAACCAACCTGCAATGTATATGAACAATTAAGAAGAGCCATCTACGTGCCTATGCATGTATGACTAGACAATTCTAATAATTTTCAGTATAGTATGGAACACTTGCATTTTCACCCCATTGGGTGTTGGCTTCATATGTGCAAGTAGCCAAATTTCTAGCCTCCTGCAACAATTCCTCCCCGTCCAACATAACACTTTGCACGGAATTTTCACTTAGCGATGCGATAAATTTGTTAGAAGTGCCAAAGGCCTTCTTTGGCTCAACAAGATATTTGTCTGAGAATGTGAGAAAATTTTAGTAATATATACAATAAGGATAATTCATTCCATTATAAACATTCTCATCAAAGATCGATTTGCTTTAACCTTCTGTACGAGGACTTCCATACAATGCTTTCCTTTTCAAGTAGTAGCCAGTTCCTGTCAAGATTGGCCCTCTCAAGCCATCCATCCCTTGCCACTTCGTCTACATCGATCAAGAACATAACTATGAGAAGGATGTAATCAGGTAATGTAAGTCATTAACATGTAGTGCAACAAATTTATGACCTCCCCAACAATAGAATACCTTAATTTGTCCATCTAATTCGATCTAAAAAGTTCTTATGACACGAAATTTTCAAAACTAGTGAAGTAATATTAGAAAGAACTAACCTTGTAGGCTGATCTGGCCTGGCCATCATAGATATCATTTTTGCTAGTGTTGTAGAAAATCTGAGGGTACTGCACAAATGCTAGAGAGGGAGCAATCTTAGGGTCAAGATGGAAGCACATAGCTTGACGAGCGGATGTAGGATCATTGCAATACATGTCACAATCGAGCACCAACAAATACGGGCCATTACTCAATAGACTGGATACTCGAAGCTGGATCAATTACAAGAAAAATCTTAATAATTAGGTCATTACATATAGAACAAAGACAAGACAATCTCATGAACATGGTACATACGAGTGCATTGAGGGCTCCGGCCTTGAAACGGTGAGGTTGAGATGGTCTTCTTTCCCTCGACACATATACAAGCAGGGGCATTTTCACTTCATTTTGGTCATTCCCCCTGTTGTCATGTATTATCTGATACAATTGATTAAACAAGGTGCAATTTAGCTTAAGAACTCCTAATAAATTTAGCAGTGTGGTTTATGTAATATGATCCAAACAAACAACAACAACAACAACACAACAACACCTCCCAGTGTGAGTCCCGCTTTCGCAGGGTCTGGGGAGATCCAACTGTAAGCAACCTTACCTCTACCGGCATTTCTACCCGTAGAGAGGCTAATTCGATCCAAACAAACAAATAGTCATGAATTTATACCATAGGGCAAAATTCAAATAAGATCACATCGCCTGTTGATCTAGAAAACGATAGTAATGTACCTCAACATAAGGAGCGCGATCATTCACCACGGTGCATTTGCGTTCATCTTCAGTTGCTTTCTCCACGTTTTTCTTAAAAGCTTCATATTTTGACTGCAATTCAACATGATCACACAACTTGAATAACAGTTAAGCAGTCAACCAATGTTGAACATTTCCAAGTCCATTAATAGAGTGGCAAATACGTACATGGCAATGAAATTCATCTATTTGGAGCTAGACTAATCAATTTCAAGAGCACCCGAGCATAATAAGTGACAAGAGGATTAAATTCAAGTCTTATAGTTGATATCCTGGCTATCATGTCCCTCTTCCCTTTGGGCCAGTTAGCCCCAGTTAGCCCATTTTGGTACAACTAAAACCTTCCAGAGAACAGT
The DNA here is from genome assembly GCA_017589665.1 of Selenicereus undatus. Lineage (NCBI taxonomy): Eukaryota > Viridiplantae > Streptophyta > Magnoliopsida > Caryophyllales > Cactaceae > Selenicereus > Selenicereus undatus. The sequence goes on along the minus strand of JACYFF010031958.1, from coordinate 4,112,738 downwards.
CAAACCACTAGTAATTATAAGAACTACTTTCTCTATTCCATTGTTATTGCTGCACTTGCCTTCAGTAATTAAATTGTATGAACAATAACTGCAAACACAATAAAAGACATATTATATCTTATGCAATAAGATTATATATATATATATATATATATATA
>JACYFF010031958.1:4066895-4112480 GCA_017589665.1 Selenicereus undatus | reverse complement strand
TATATATATATATATATATATATATATATATATATATATATATATGTCTAGCCCATTAGACCCTTATCTCAAGGGTCACCAATGGACTACAATAGGCGGGGAGGATACCAAAACCTAGGCAATAAGCTCAGGAACCGAACCCAACCGCATAACCGCGCACAAAGCACAACATATCGTCTTCTATAAGTTAAACATGGGTGGAGAGCATGGAAAAGGACAACATTTATAATCCGGCCAAGTACTCTCTACCCTTCTAATCTTTTGATACTTGTCATTCCCCTAAATTTTTAAAAATATTTAATAATGTCACTTTAAAACATAATTTAATAAATAAAGGCCATAATTGATATCATTTCAAAATTTAAAAAAATAGAAAATATTGTATGTTATAAATCGGGACATATTAAGTATGAAACACTCTCCTCCCCCTCCAAAAAACTATAATGTTTAATTAAAAACTCAAGACAATTACTACAATTAAAAATTTATATGACTTTTTATGCGGTTAGTTTTAAAAATGGCAAAAATTCGAGTATGGTAATAACATTAACAGTAGATCGATGGAGCTAAAAAAACAAGCAGCACCTTGACAATCAACTCCTCAGCCTTGAACTCCTCATTCCAAACAGGCCGTTCCCCATCACAAAACGCCTCGAAAAACGCCTCAGGGCACCTGGTCTTAACCCCATACTTAGCACAAAAAGGCAGCCAAATCTTCCCAAACTCACAAGCCTCCCTAACAGCCTCCTTAGTCACCGCCGCACCACCGTCATCCGACAAGTACACCGCCAGCTTCTCCGGCGGGTAGTCAAGCGCCATGGCGGAGATCACGGTGTTCATCACCTCCACCACCGGCTCCTTCACGGGGTCAGCCGTGCATATGAAGACATCCACCACAGGGAGGTCATCCGCCGTGAGCTCCGCCGCACCGGAGACGGAGCGGGTGACGGGACGCCACCGGAAGGCCTGAGTGAGGGCCCACACGAAGGCGAGGATGAGCTCAGCCACGGTGAGCATGAGCCATGGGAGGCCTGAGGTGAGGAGGAGAGAAAAACGGTAGTAGAGGAGAGTGAGAATGGCTGTGAAGTGGAGGAGCATGTGGAGGCGGTTGAGTATGGCTCGAGCTGCTTGGACATGGCATGTGTGTAGATGCGCCATTTTTTGTGGGTTGGAGGTTTCTTTGAGTTTGTGTTGGGAGTAGTGAATGACTGAGCTTTTATATATGGAAGAAGAGAATGGGTGGGAAATATGATGTGGTGAAGAATTCTTTTTTGAAAAAATTTGGCATAATGAAGGCTTTTGGTATATATAATCAGTCTCTTTACGGGAATCAATAAATATAAGCAAAAACAAAGGGAGAATAGGGCCTATAATTGTTAAGTTTTGTTGGAGCACATTACATTAGATTGGTACAAATTGGAGCAGATAAATGAATCAACATACTGAAAATAAAAAGATTCTCACATCTGTTTATGCTGTCGTGGCTTGTAATTAGACCAATACCTCAACCTCATTAGGTTATGCACAATCTACTACTTCCAAATTAATATGTTCATAATTAAAACTTTGACATAGTTGCTAATGGCTAGTTTTTGTTGATTATAAGTATGCTAAGATGTCTTTGAGAACATTGAAATTAACGAGATGAAGAAAAAAAATAAGTTTGTAAATTTAAATAATATGACACATCAAAGAAAGAATTATATAGATACGTGAAATGAACTCTAATAACAAAGTCCCAAAAACCAAAAAATATAAATAAATGAAATGTCTAGAGCATAAGAATGTTACGAGAGAAAAGTTTTAGTGCTAGTAAAACTTAACAAATCCTTTAAAAAAATAGTACATTTGTGGACTTTTTATCTAAATTTCAATTTTAAACACAATTTTTTTTCTATTTACATATCAAACCTCGACTTTAATCTGAATTTAAATGCATTAGACTTGTCCAACCATAATTAAGTTTGAATATAAACACTATTTATTTTACTGAATGTTAATTTTAATCCAAATGTAATTTTCACCAACGCTTGGGTAAAGGGGCCATTTGGGCTGGACGGATGTGCACGAGGCGCTCGCGAGCACCCCTCGTGGTGGCGTCATTGAATTTTAAATTTAGTTCTGTCTCTTCTTTCCTGAAAATTTTGGAAGATGAGCTGTCCACTTACAAAGAGAGAGGGGGACATGAAATTGTACACATCAAAAACAACAGTTTTAAATAGGACTGTCAAAGTCTGACCCAACGCGATAATCCGACACCCCGAACCCGCCCCGAATCTACTGAGAGAAACACGAATCCGACTCGAACCGAATCGATTTCGACCCGAATTCGACACGATTTGACCGTTTAAAGTGAAAACTTATTATTTTTCAGTTTTGAGCAGATCTAAGCTATTTTCAAGACCGACACGAAATTAACCCGTTTATTAAATGGGTCGATCCGACCCGACCTGTTTGACAGCCCCAGTTTTAAATAATGATATATTCCAAAATTTTATAATGAATTAAAAAGCTTTAAATGATGATATTCCACTTTTAAATTCCCTGATAGTCAAAAAAATATTAGTAATTAATTTCTATAGGTAATTATTTTAAAATCTTGCAGAATTTTATATTTAATTTCAATATTTTTTGTTAATGGATACGATAGTCACCAAAGACATTCAAAGAACTGGTTCATATTTTATTACACAGTCTTGAATTGTACCAATTAGACATCTTATACGAGCTTCCTAGACTCTTATCACACATGGAAGGAAAAATCTCATTTGACAATGCCCACTAAACGAACCAGTTACTTTACAGCTCTAGGCTCTAGTCAGTAGTCACTCCTTCCCAAAGCTGCTCCTACAACTACAAGAAGTGACTTGATACATACCGTTGAAGAAGATATTGTCCTGTGATTTCGGCATTCATAAAAGAGACCATGGATTCAAAACGTGATTGATTTATTACGAAACGGTCGCATTTGAAAGGTTTTTGAATTGACCGAATTGCATTTTGACCACAATATGGTACGCAATTTCCACATTAGAGCAATTTTTTCATATCACGACCGAAACTGCATTTTGAAGCCTTACAAGAGACCGAACAAAATTATTTTGATAGGATAATTGTCAAGGTATGCCCAATTTACCAATCACGGAAGAACATTAGGACTAACTAGGTGCGGAAGAATACTATTCCCGATTAACTAACTGCAGACGAATACTACTCAGATCTCCCCAATCGACTAATTGCGGATGAATACTACTCAGATCACTCTTCCAACTCTCCATAATCGCAATTCATAGTGCAGTAGTTCCTGCTGTGATTTACCTTGCTGATAGCATCAAACAGCGAGTGTATGGAAGAATTCTCCTCAAGAAGGATTTGCTTAGTTTTCTACCAAACATTCGGAATTGCCGACATATATGTACAGAGAGAGACACACGGATGCAGACTATATGAGCATGTCTGCGCCTGAATAACCTATACTGTGACCTTTGTCCAAATCAATGCCGTCTTCAGCTCTGGCAATCACTGGGATCTTGCTCATCAAACGAAGAAGTTTGTTGCTGTAACACCAGTGTCATTACTCTGAAAAGAGTTGGGGGCCTTACGTGACCAGACCTAAAATACCAATGAAATTAGAGTTAAAACTCCCGCAACTACTACGAAAGAATATGCAAAGAAATGAAAGAATGTTCTAGCATTCACCACCAATGCCCAGGAAGGGGAGGGTGAGGCGAGTAACCAATAACTATTAAGAAAGGTACCAAAACTACAGGCTCAGCAGTTACAGTATAGTTTCTGATTTTCACAAGTCGTTCAGTCTGAAAATCATTGGTTCTTCAGACATGCAAAAAATAAAGCCTGGCGTCAGGTTCACGCCATTAGACAACAAGAGCTTTCATCTTATACCTGATAGAGCCTATTGGACGTCTTGTAATGGCCTCCAAAATTACTGCGTATTGATGGCCAATGGCAAGGGCAAAAGCAAACCTCAAAGGGGCTTGCAAGATTAGATGAATGAATCCCCTCACTTTAAGAACATGCATATAATGTACAATATAAAGTAGCCAGCGAGCAAGTGGAATGACATAATAGATACATACGGAGCTCAATATAGCCGACAAAAGAGTTAAGCAAGGATACAGACCCAAAACAAACATTCAAACAGGGAAATTTTCCATTTGTTCTAACCTCCAGTGCGAGTCAGGAACCAACTGCCACGTGGTCCTCCAGGGCCCCCTTCTTCCAACCCCAAAAAGAGAAAAAAGGAAAAAAGAGATTGGAAGGAAGCCCTTTGCCCTCCAATCTCCGTATACAATGCACAACATGAAGCAACAAGCCAACAAACCAAAGCCTTTCTAACAGAAGGCCCAAAGTAGATCCACCTCGTAAGTGATGATAGCACGTCCTGTTTATAGAACCAAATTCTCTTACCGAAGAATGCATCCATGGTTCCAGGATTAAATAGCGAATCCAAATTATTGGCAAGAAATTATCATCAAATGCTAGCACAACTTGTTCACATTGGCACCAATCTGAAACTAGATACATCAATTGCAGATGCAGACTGATAATCTCGAAAAAGCTTAAAAAGAGTGATTAAGCAATCATGTAAAATACACAATTATCAAGAGCAAAGTAGAATCTAGCGGCAAAAGATCACACGGAGGCAAGACTGTTTGGCCTCTTTTGGTAATATGCATTGAGGGCCTTGGGGGGGGGTCAGCGCAAGTGAGTTGCTAAGACAGCAGGCAGTCTCCAGTTTCCTGCTTTAGGGGTCTTAAAAATTGATGTAGAAGGAGCCACAGCAGAAGAATGAGAAGGACGGATAAGAATGGAATTTCATTCATATATGAACAGCATCAAAAGCATTACCAGATCTTACATGTGTAATCACTCATTAGAAAATTTCCACGTTGGCCCCTGCAAGTTTGAAGAAATCCCAGACTTCAAGATTTGTCTCAGCCATTTGACCCTGCATAGGAGCTCTTCCAAGTCCATGACTTTGCCTTCCGTACTATCACAAAATGTGGAGTCCAGAGGCGATGTCTCATTTATCAGCAGTTTGTCTTCGAATCCATTTTCATGAGATCGTTCTTCAGCAGGTATAGCGCCCAGAATCCCAGCTGAAACTTCCCCAGCATCTGCACTGGAGAGACTATCAGCAGCACGAGGGTTTCCAAAGCCAGCACCCCCTCTACTCGATTCCATATCCACGGACTGTGTTTGCTGCATGTCTTTCATAAAGAAATCTTCACTCTGCTTCAGCAAATCCTTGGGTCTACATTGGAAAGAGCTACTGGATTTCCCGGAAGAGCCTAACTCATCAAGTTCCAATGAAGACCCTGATTCAGCCTTGTTGCTCTGTCTGTCATCATCTGCGGCAACGACTAATGATTTAGGGACTGGGCCTGCAGCCAGGTGAAAAAAATTACTCGTTCATGTCAAAGCACAACAAAGAAAAGGGCATATAAAATTGGTCCCCCCAACCCCCAGTCAGGGGGAATGGAATGACAAACAGATGGGAAACAAATCACAGTCAAATGCTTTCTCAAAACAATTATTATCTGTGTCATTAAAAAAGAAAATGCAAGGAACACTAGGAAAGAGGGAAAAATCTACCCGCTTTAAAAGTAATCCTGGAAACACTGTACAAACCCAAGCTCACAGAACTGCAGCAGCAATTTCCTTTATTGTTGCAGCTTGGCATTAGTATTTCTACAATTTGTTTTCAAATCATTGTTGCTGAGTTCTCAGTGTAGCACCTCTTACATCAAGCATTAACCTCTCTTGCACTTCATCATTTTGTCATGGCGCATCACTCACAAGTATTTTTGGGTTTCCTCTACCATTTCCCTCCTAGGTCATCAACAACACAAGCACATAAACACCAGAGAAGATGGCTTTGGAAAGCTGGTTCCCTCCAACTCTCAGGATTGTACAAGAAGGATAGGATGTGGACTTGTAGTCCAAGTTTCCTAGGGGTTCTGAGTCTTGCCACAAGGGGCAATTGTGAGCTAGAAACTGCATCAAGTAGCCCCGCTGTCAAATTGACCCCCTAGAACTGACTGCATGTGACACTCATCAGCTGCTCAATGCAACAAATCAAGCTCTTTTAACTGATCACGCATAACAGAACAGACATCTTCGTTGGAGTAGGGTGTCCACATAACATTCAAACCATGGACTGGACTGGAATGGACAAAATCGAAAATTCCAATCTGGTCCCATTTACAGTTTGAAAGAGTACTCAGCCTTACAAATACAAAGAGGATGACTCGTGGCCTTGGTTTGAAAGAATGACAGCTCCTCACACCCTGAAACGCAGAAAGGACACAAAGCACCAGCATCCCTGTACTTAACACAACCATTCAATGCTAAGAGGCCTTGTTAGGTAAGCTAAACAAGGACAACCGAACAGGGTAAGCAGAAAAGTTTTGGGACCTTGTCAGATAAGCTAAACAAGGATGACAGGACAGGGTAAGCAAAATATACCCATCTCCTTAGTAAGAGCTCCCATCTCCAGTCTACCTATTTCTGCCTTTCTTCCTAAGCACAACCTGAGTCTCCAGGTGCCAAACCAAACAAACAGACCCAAACCACTTCCTTGAGCTAGTAGCCAATTCAAACTTGCTTATTCACAAAGCAAACTTCATCTCTCCCCTTCTCCATTGTTGCTCACAAAAACATCAATTGCAAGTGGCTCTAATTATGTACTCGTCGTCTCCATTAACATCTATAATGACGCACTGCAGCCATATTCTCATCTCATCTCTTCAGCACATACTAAGATTCTCTGGTTAGAATAGGACGCAAACTGACTTAAATGTGGCTTTGGTACTCAAGATAGCGGGGGGACATGCGATTAAGAAAATTAGTGAGATTGCTAATCATAATTAGAGCTAACACAGTGAGATGTATCAAGCTATCTTTGAACTCACTCTCTACTGGAACCAGTCGCAGGTAACCGGCCCAGGTAGGCAGCAATCAGCTATTGCATCAAAATCAAATAGACTAGATATTGGTAGAGGCAGCAGCCCACAAATGAGGCCTAACACCAGAGACAACACTCCCCCCTCCCCCAAAAAAAACTGTTTCTTGTATTACCCAGTATGCCATCTGTCATCTGTAGGGCAAGTTGACTACTGACCTAGTAGGAAAAGGGAGATGGTTACTCTTCTCATTTAGGATTTCCAAGATCATTAAAACAGCTTGAACTAAACTTATCACAAGATTCATGATCAAGTGAGAAGGGAGTTCAGATGAAGACACTGTTGACTTGAACATTACAATTGAAGCTAAAACAATTGGCTCATGTATAGCTCCACAAATGTAAGAATGCAACATCCTTCCAGATTCCAAGCTGATTCAAACGGGCTAACACGTCAATTACAGCAGGATCCTCTTCCTCCACCCCCCCCCCCAACAAACACACTATTTGACTACAGGATTAGCACCAGAAAAACGTTCCATGACCCATCATACCTTGCTCCAGTGGCTTGATCAAACGAGCACACAAGTGACCAATTTGACTTCCCTGAGACAATCGCACAAAGGGTGGAAAGGTTATGACCAGGAAGGAACAATCTCTTCGTCAAGCCAACACACAGGCAGTAAATGAGACAAGACTCCAGAGGACCATACAAGCAAACAGCGCAAATGTTACCAGAAATAAAGATAACAAAAAAACAAGCTGCCTTACAAAATAAATTTCTATTTTCAATATAGACAAGGCAATACGCTGATGTTTCATCAATTATAATATGGGTTCATGAATACAGGACGGAGAGAATGATGCCTTGGTTAGGAGAGCTATTTGAAAGACCAAACAAATTCGGCCTATAGCAAAAGCTTTCAAGTCAGAAGAAAGCTAGAAGAGAACAACATAGAACAACAAGAGATAATTGGTTTTCATCTCAAGCGTTTCTATGTCTCCCCAGATAGTGATTCAATTGCCCCCAAAAAGCCTTGTCCATCTATGTTACCCGGGCATAGGCACGAGTGTCCAACACAGGTACATAAATGTCAAGCACCCTTGTTTTCGAGATTTTGGACTTAAGGACTTACCCACAATTCGGACATAGGTACGACCATGGTTTTAAAATGTGGTCAATCCACGACGAAACGGCCACATTGGAAAGGTTTGAGTTGGCCGAACTGCGATTTCCGCATTAGAGCGATTTTTCCGCAATCGCGACCGAAACCGCATTTTGAGTCCTTGGGTATGACGACACAGATATTCGTAAAAAGTAAAATAAATGACATACTAGAATGAGCTAAAGAATAAGGTGGTCAAAGTTGTGTTTAAAAAAGCGCGCCTAGGCGCACACTGTTATGCCTTGAACAGGGTCAGGCGCAGCCCATTCTTTAAGCGCGGGCTTTTTGGGGCTTTTCAGGGCTTCTGGGTGAGGCGCGGGGCGCGCGCTTTCTGAACTTTATTGATCTTAGAGTGCCGTTAGAGAAAAAAAAGGAAAAAACAAATACAAAGGCCAATTTCAGGGGCTCGAGGCCCTCCACTGCAACTGACCTTGCTCTTTCGTGCTTTCTGGTGCATCTGGGCTGGGCTGGTAAGTACTGAGGTCTTCTTCTGCTCTCTGTTTGTTCAGTGAAACCCTAGACTCCACCAGGCCATGTAAGTACTTCTACTCCTTTCTCCTTTCAATTTTTCATCTTCCCCCTCTTCCTCCTCCTTCTCTGTGTCTCGACCACAATAGCAGTGGTTCCGAGCTTTTCTTTCCTTTTTTTTGGGGGGGGGGGGGCGCATGAATTGGTCGCAGACACCCCTGCTACAGTGCCAGGCCCTTCTCCTCTTCTTTTCGCTTCTGTCTCTGACTCTGGATTCTCGAATACCCCCCCTAAGCCAGACTGACTAGTTTTAATTAAAATGGCCACGGGCAGGGGCAAGGCACTTCCATTTAATTAAAAATTAAAATCACTGTGGGCCTAATCTTATATTGAGTCTAGTTAATTTATTATTTTGGATGCAAGTTTTAATTAAAATCACATTCTCAGTTTTAAATTTTTAATTATATATTTCTTTATCTAATTGATTGTGTGTTTTTTTTTTTTTTGGTTGAAAATTGTAGTGAACTCATTTATGGTGTTGATTTTTGGGTTGAACACTTGAATTACTTGAATTGAATGGAGGATACATCTGGTACTCCTACAGGTTCGGTCTCCTCTAAACCTTTAGGTCCGGAAAGAAAGTATGGTAGGCAAGATGAAAATAATAAAAATAATTTCTATTGCAAATTTTGTGGAGTGAGGACCATGGGAGGAGTCTTCCGACTTAAGCAACATTTAGCGGGAGGATATCGTAATACTCTAGATTGTAAAAAAGTGCCGGAGCATGTTAGAAAAGAAATCCAAGACTATATGGAGCTAAAAATATCAACAAAGGAAGCATATGACATGTCTAGACAAATGCCGCAAGGCTACTTTGTTGATGAAGATGAAGATGATGAATGTGTTGAAATGAATCCTAGAAGCGGAAAACATGCAAGTGGCAGAAGTGGAACAAAGGGAAGTAATAATGTGCCTTCTAAGAAACCTAGGCAAAAATGTCCATTGGATATGTACTATACTCCTAATCCCGCAAATGTTGTCAAGGCTCGAAAGGACCAAGGGAGGCAAAAAACACTAAATGAGCTATGTAGGAAAGAGTTGAGAGAAAAGGCTTGTAGAGACCTAGCAAGGTGGTTTTATGATCCCGGGATTCCTTTTCATGCCGCTACTTTTGATAGTTTTGCTATTGCTCGTGAATCTATTGGTCAATTTGGCCCGAGATTGAAACCGCCTTCAATGTAAGAGTTGAGAGTCCCTTTCCTCAAAAAAGAAGTTGAAGACACGGAGAAGGCAATAGTGGAGCATAAAAAAGAATGGGTTGATATAGGTTGTTCTATATTATCTTATGGACGGCGTGATACTACCGCTCAAAAGAATATTATTAACTTTCTTGTCAACTCTCCAAAAGGCTCTGTCTTTATTAGATCAATGGATGTCTCTGAAATTATAAAGGATGCAAACCTTTTATTCAAGGTTCTTGATGATATGGTGGAGGAAGTTGGAGAGGAGAATGTGGTCCAAGTGGTGACCGACAATGCATCTAACTACGTTAAAGCTGGTAAGAAACTAAGAATCATCTACTTATCTACATTCTTTATATGTTAGCTACATATTTATTCTATTCCTAATTTCCTATTCCATAAATCGTAATTTCTAATTTAATTTTTATAAAAATGTTTATGTACGAAAATTATTAATAGCTAAGAGGCAACACCTCTTTTGGATTCCATGTGCCGCACATTGCATTGATCTTATGTTGTAAGACATTGGAAAAAATATTCCAAAAGTCAAGATTGCTCTAAAGAAGAGCATGGCTATCAATGCTTATATCCATAGATTCGTTGCCCTTGTGAACTTGATGAGGCGATTCACTAATCAAAGGAACTTACATAGGCCTGCCGTGACTAGATTTGCTACATCATTCATCACTTTTTCCTCCATTCACAAACAAAAAAACAATTTGAGAAAAATGATGAATTCTCAAGAATGGGGCAATAGCAAATGGCCAAAGGATGCGGGGGACAAGAAGATGGCATTCTATATCTTGCAAGAGAGTTATTGGAAGAATATTCTCTATTCTCTTAAATTGACAAGTCCCCTCGTCAAGGTTCTTCGCATGGTTGATGGAGACAAAAAGCCACCTATGGGTTATATCTATGAGACTATGGATAGAGTTAAGGAGGTTATTGCTAAGAGCTTTTCAAACAAGGAGGAGAATTATAAGGAGGCATTCAACTATATTGACAAAAGATGGGAATGCCAACTTCACCAACCTTTACATGCAGCGGGACATTATTTGAATCTGAAAATCTACTATTCAAACCCATCTATTGAAGATTGTAGCAAAGTGATGAAGGGTTTGTTTGATTGCATTGCAAGGATGGTTCCGAATTTGGAGACTCAAGACAAGATTTTTGCCGAATTGAATTCATGAAAAACTTCTCAAGGTTTGTTTGGAATGCCCATGGCAATAAGGCAAACAAAGTCATTAGCTCCCGGTAAGAATATTGAATATTCATACAAAACTTCTCCAGGTCTCTCTCTTTTTTGTTTTAACTAAATGCTTATTCTAATTTATTTATTTTTTAATAGCTCAATGGTGGAGTTTATATGGATCTTTTGCACCCAACGTGAGGAAGTTTGCCATAAGAATCCTTAGCCTTACTTGTAGTGCAACGGGATGTGAGAGGAATTGGGGTGTGTTTCAACATGTAAGTTGCAACTTACAAAAACTATCCACTCATATAATTTTTTTAATTTATTAGTAACTAATTAAACCTACTTACTTTTGTTAACAGCTTCACACCAAGAAGAGAAATAGGCTAGCACAATCCCGACTCAACGATTTGGTTTTTGTCAAACCAAATCGTGCATTGAGGTGCAGAAGTGAAGAGAGTAACTCTAGAGATCTCATTCTCTTAAAAGAAATTGATGAAAGTAATGAATGGTTGCTTGGGAGAATGAAAAATGATTCTGATGATGATGATCTTGTGTTTGAGGGGGATACTTTGACTTGGGCAGCTGTTGCTCAAGCTTGCGACGCTAATGAGTCCCACTATAGCACTAGGCGTAGAGAATCAACAAGCATTAGCACCGCTAAAACTTCGGCAAGGGACAAAGGAAAAGCTCCCGCTCATGCCCCTGGTTCTAAATCCTCTCGAGCTCGTACTCAATTGTTTGATGAAGATGAGGAAGAGGAATTTGAAGAGGAAGAGGAATTTGGAGATGATGTTGAGTTGGTGGATGATGATGAAGATGCCGAGCATGTGGTGTTAGATGATGAGGAGGAGGATGCTTAGTTCACCTTTATGAGTTATTTTGCTTTGTGTGCTATGTGTTTTATGCTTTTCTTCTATGGCTATGCTAGTTGGTGCCTTTCAAGACTTCTACTATCTCATGGTGTACGCTTAGAGACATTATAATGTTATGTTCTCGTATTTTATGACTATTAGCAATGTTATTCGTGGTTATCTTCATGCTTAATTCCCTAGTTAATGTCATCATCTACTTTATTTTCAAAGAAATATGGTTTGGGAATGATTTTGGAGCATTTTATAGCCAAAGTGCGCCTCGCGTCTGAAAAGCCCGCGCCTTCACCTCGAAGCCCGCGCCCCGGGCTCCAGTACCCTTTGCGCTTTTTTGCGCCTCGGGCTTTTTAATCTAAGGGTCAAAGACATAATTACGAATGGCATTTGTTGGGATGGCATGGACAATTTTGTAGGACTCACAGAGCCAATAACAAGCATGTGAAGGGTTGTCGATAAAGATGGTCCAATCTTACGCTTAATATATGATATATAGGATACAAAGAGGAAGTAAAGATAATTATATTTCAACATGAAGGGAAAGATTTGGATTAACGCCTCCCAGTGTAGTCCTGCTTGCACAGAGTCTGTGGAGATCCAAATGTAAACGGTCTTACTGTTCTAACCTATGCAAGCATCATTACCCATATAGAGACTGAATCCAAGGGACCCACCAAAAAAAGAGAGATCTTTGATATAGATAATAAGTACTAATTTTCTGAATTTTGTGAATTTAGGTTCACCTAAGAAATTATGTATGCACTTCATTAAGTTATTTTTGTAGTGTATTTTAACTTTTAGAAAGAGACAATTGATATGCCAATACTTCTTGTGTGCAAATGGCTATCCCCCCCCCCCCGGGGGGGATGATCCAAAAATTGAAGCTGTCATTTTTTTACAATGATGAAGCTGAATAATGCCGCTTTGTCAACAACTGACATGATTCAAGATTCTAGTCAAGGATTATGTTAGGCTTTTCCGACATAGGTTATTTGTGTTACGGGTTAAAATATGGATTATCATTACGATTATGATTTTAGTATGATATCTGTTTTAATATTTACTAATTCACATCCTATATCCATGTCAGAATCCAGAAAACTTAGAAAACAATTGTTCTAGGACGCCTGGCTATGTTCCCGAGTTGGACACCCGTACTCGAGCAGGAGCAGATAGCTATACCTATACATTGATGGGCATCTGATATGAGCCAGAGCATATGTGCTTCTCAGACATGGATTCGTATAAGTAAGGCAATTTACTTGGGCCCAAATAAACATCAATGAGGTTCAAATCCAACCATTAGTTCAGATTTGTACAATGGGTTGTTACCATGAAAAACATGTGGACTTCTAAAACAAAGGACTAATTTCGACATAAAGTGAAATAAGGAACTAATTTGGACATGAAGCGAAATAAGGACTAATTTGGACATGAAGCGAAAACATACCTATACACACACACACACATGTGGAAGTGTTTGTGTGGGCGCACATGTAGATACATACATACATATATGTGCATATATATGGAGAATTGTAAAATGAAGGACTAATTTGAACATGAAGCAAAATGACAACATAAATGAAGGACTATTTTGGACAGGGAGCAAACATGGCCAGGATACTGAAACTGATTTTTTAACTCGAATGGCATTCCAACTCACTCTGCCCACTCCAAGCTCCCGAGGAAGTGATATATTGCAACTCACAATGCAAAAAATACAGAGAGCCACATGCCTAATATAAGAAAAACACCTTTCTTGCCAAGTTTAGTCAAAGGAACAAACACGCATGTGACTGCAACTAACTACAAACAGCAAACACATAGCACAAATATACAGATTACAAATGGGGATATGGAGAAATTACCTGTGGCATGGGGACCGTCCAACCCAATTCAAGAGACCAATCCAATGATGGCCGGAGATCCTTGGAGCTCACACAGTCCACAGATCCTTCACCTACAGGTGGGTCTGGAAATTTAATCTAAAAGACGAGTTCGTTTTTGTATTGTGAATCAGTAACAAGGCAAAACAAGATCAAACAACCAAAAAAAATTAAAGCACACAATACCAGCATGTGCGAATAAATAACTCATGCACATCCAAAACCATCAAAAAATAGAAGCATGCCATACAAGCATGTGAAAATAGACCACATAGATGTAATGAGCCCAAAGTTTCCAAGTACCAATGACAGAAAGCAGGGAGCTTCATGCAATGTTCAGCTTAGATGTGACCATATTAATGGCACTAGTGATTAGTGACCACAGCAGATTGCAGGTAAATTGAGGTTGGCAAGCTTAAAATTGAGGGGGAGACGCCACACGAGGATAGAGAATGCACACAAACCAACAAACAGAACAATCAGACTTAAGTGGTGGACAGCTTTTATAAAAGAGGGGCGACAGGAATCTAACAGAACTGAGAAAAGAGTAACCACATAACAGAGCAGACAACCAGGATAAAAGATTAAATTAAAAGAAGAACTTCCGCAACATTATAGTCCAAAAGGCTCATCTAAATTTCAAAAATTACACAAAGGCACTGAAGACCAATCATGAAAATGCTTAATATCTACTTCTTCCTCAGAATATCTCCTGATGCATGTCCTCTAATGAAAATGCTTAATAACCTAAAAGACACTAATTTTTGTGACCCCTTCAAGCACATAGGTTAAGGGAGCCTATGTTTACAAAGAGCACCTTAAAAGACCTCTATCAGCCTTTTCCCACCGGGCCACAAACCCTCTCCTAACTCTGGCAAATGGGTTTTCCGCAGGGTTCCAGTCAGGTCAATTCCAGTCGATCAAATCCAGACTTAGGGAAACTTGACTCTAGCAACGATTAGCCCCATAAGTTTGTCAAGAAAACACAAACATATTGGTCAGATACTTGGCTCAGCACCATAATGCAGCTCATTACTTGTAAGGAATGACTGAAGAATCACAATCATAATGCAGCTTCTGGAGCTACATCAGCTTCTGGAGCTACATCTGCATTCCCCCAAATTGTCCACCTTAAGACCCCTCTTATCTTTCACCAGTCCTTCCTCCCTGTCTTAGTCATTTGCATAAATAAGTTGCCAACAAGACCATAGAACAGCATATTGATTGCAAGATATGTCTTTAGAAATTCTTGGGACATAAGATGTGCATCCAACACCATCATAAATAAACAATCTTACTCAAAAAACAACAAGAAAACATCACGCCATCTACAACTGCAGACAGACTCACTGATATTCCCTTTAGATACACAACAACAACCACCACCAGTGTAGGTCCCCCTTCGGAGGGGTCTGCGGAGATCAAAATGTGAGAAGCCTTACCCATGCTAATATTCTTACTAGCAAAGAAACTAATTCCTAAAGACCCACAAAAAAATATTTGTTGAAAAAATTTAGGTAAGTGAAATTTTTTCGCCTTTTCTTAAAATGCAAAAATGCGGATTCTAGTGAAAACAACTCACATTAGGCAAAAGCAGCATAAAACCTTGGGGGGGGGGGGGGGGGGCGATGCACAACGCGTAATAGATAACATTCACAGATAACCAAAGGTGTTGCTCACTTTGCCAACACCAATCCACAACAGCGCTCTACATGGCCGGAAGATCAAAAGGGATGGTAAAGGAGATAGTAGGGGGCTCGCTTTTTGAGGTCTATAACGGCAATTCTAGATCTCCAGGAACCACTATCATTAATCATGTCCTCCGAAAGTCAGAGGTGGTCTACTTATGCCTTTGTTATATCCTAGAATGTCAATCATCTCATACCTTCTCATAAGTGCATTCGAACTCCTCATAATATGCCCAAACATACGAGTCTAGCTTCCATCATCTTCCTCTATTGGTGCCCCTTGCACCTTTTCTCTGATCACATCATTCCTTATCCTATTCATTCTTATACTCTTATATGGCTGCAAATCTAGCAAATCATCTTTATCTCATCGGTCATTATCCTTCAGATTTGAGTCTTCTTAATTCCCCAAACATAAGACATACAACAAAGAAGGTCTAATTGTCATACAATAAACTCTCCCTTTTAGTCTTTAACAGAATCTTCTTATCACATAACACACCAGATACATTTTTCCATTTTTGCAATCCCGCCTTTATGCGATGAATAATATCTCATCTATATCCCCGTTACCACGGATAATCCCAAGAACCTAAATCTCTCTGCCATTGCTATTGCAGTATCTCCAACAGTGACCTCTCTCTTATCTCACTTTTCCTTTCAATAAATTTACATTCTAAGTATTCAGTCTTCGACCTACTAAATATAAAACCCTTAAACCCTCAGGCTCAGGAGTTTTTCTCCACGTCTCCAACTTAGTTTTGACCCTCTCTCTAATCTCATCAATTAGAACAATATCATTAACGAATAGCGTACAAGCTCCTCTATTACAGTTGTTAAAAAAAAAAAAAGGAGTTAAGAGTCGATCTTTGTTGTAGGCTAATATGGATCATCGGCATCCCCTCTAGACTTCCTTACACTTGTCCTCCCTCCGTCAGACATCTCTTTAATAACCTGAATATATATTATTTCGACGCCTTTTGTCTCCAAGCACTTCCATAACACCTTTATAGGCACTTTATTGTGAGCTTTCTCTATATGGATGAAAACCATGTGCAAATCTTATTTCTGTTCCCCCTAAATTTTCATAAACCTTCTTGTGAGGTGCATTTCTTCTATAGTATATCTTCCACACAAAGCCAAACTGGTTCCCCAAAACCTTTATGTCCTTCTTAACGTCTTCGTAATTACCATCTACCAAAGTTTTATAGTATAACTTAGTAGCTTTACACCTCAATAGTAGTTACAATTTTGCATGTCACCCTTATTTTTGTATAATGGGATAACAGTGCTACGTCTTCATTCATGTGGCATCTTAGTACTTAATAGTGCTATAGATAACATTAAATAACTAAGTTAACCAATTTAGCAATTCCTCTCCCAAACATTTCTAAACTTCCAGAGGTATGCCATCTGAATCTACTGTCTTTCCAATTTTTGTTTTTCTCTAAGTCTTCTTTAATTTCATGTTTAATGATACTACTACCAAACCTTTTTTTGGGGGGAATCAGGAATGATACTGCTACCAAACTTTATATCTAGATTTCTCTCTCCTCCATTGAAAAGTTCATGAAAGTAGCATTTCCATCTCTAGTCCATGTGGGTTTCCTCTATTCGAACCATACCTTCCTTATACACCTTACATTGCCTAAGTCTCTAGTTTTCCTTTCCTTAGCCCTCCCAATCTTGAAACCCTACTTTTCTGCATCCTTGGTTTCTAGTCCTTGATATGACCTCTCGCAAACTTTGTTCTTTGCTCTTATGACGGCTTTTCTTGCCTCCTTTTTGGCTCTTATACACTTAGCTTTGTTGCCTCTTTCGTCAGATGTGCAACTGACTAAAGTTGTGTATGCCTCTTGTCTTTCCTTAGCCTTCTCATTTACTTCGTCATTCCATCACCAGGCTCCTTCCGTTCTCCTATTATCCAATCTCAAGACTCCCAAAATGCCTCAAGCCGAACTCCCAAGGCAAGGCTTGCTGCCATTGTTCCCACATTATATTCGCATCCACTCCTAATTTCCAGACCTCTTTGATTTTCTGAGCCAATTAACTGCATTCTCAGTAGTTACATTCCTCCATTTAATTCAAGGATTACCAACCCTTCCCTTCTTCTGGCCTCCACCCCTTCTCCGCATCCAAGACCAATAGTCCATGATATTCCTTTTAAATATAGCCTCCAAAAATAAATTTCCAAAGCCTCAGCGCCTCCAATATGGCACTAGAGGATGAGATATACTAAAACTATGAAAATGGAGCAACAACAATATCACAGGAAGTCCAATAAGGATCCCACAAAAGAAGGGTTCGGGGATGTCTAAGCTGAATGTATGCTACCTTTCCCCAGACAAGCAATGAAGGCTTTTTTTCAGAAAAGCCACAGAAAATCCCCTTTCTTTTGGGAAATGAAATTTCAGATTTGAAATCATTTTGAAACAAATAGAACAAACTCTAAAAGTAAGCTAGGAATTAAAAGAAAGGCATCTAGATTTTCCAATTAAATGTATTAACAGCGAGAGGTATTACCTTAACCTTGTTGTTACTTATAGTCTCAGTTACCGTTGCAGACCAGAAACAGCCTTCAGATAACCAATCAACTGAATCCCCAACTCTCCAAACACCATGAACTGCCACTATCACTTCTGAAATTGTATTTGGATCAGGCAATTCATTTACATGATAGATTTTAGGATAATGTGGACGCAGAATCAGCTCCTTTTTTAGTTCATTCAGTTTGCTACTGCCCTTTGGTGGCTTCTGATAAATTTCTATCCACTCTATCTCTGCAATTAGGAGACAATGGAGTCAAGACACTTAAAAGATTGAATGATTAAATCACAAAACTCAAGTGCAACACATTCAAGTTAATTATCTTCTTCCTCATGCAAAACAAGAACCTTGATGAAGTCGTAAAACAAAATCTTGAGATATCTACCCAAAAAGAAAAGGAAAACCTATGGCTTCGACACCAAGACCACAAGTCCTTATTAACTCGAAAATACTTGAGCTGTCTTTAATCCGCTTAAGAGTAAAGGACACAAGCCACACCAACCTAGCATTGCTCTATCTTCTGAAAATTGGTAAAGCCTCCTCATATATTGACCATGTATCATCGAACAAATCACCTTAGAACACAGATTCCCTATCACAGCATCTTATCTGTGAGAAGATTAGATGTTTATGAGCACAAGTCTCACTTCTCACATCTTAAGCTATTTATCTAGGCTGAAAACATTAGTTGTCGAAATTTGGGGTTGCTTTCGCAGTAGAACTAATGTTGGATTCAAATGTACAGAACTAGTTAGGCTAGCACCTTGAGTAGGTTTTATGCTAAATGCGCTGTAATAGAGGACTGCACTGACCATTCTAAAGATCTACTAAAATGGCAAATCAGTGATTCAAAGATCATTGAAGCAAGGCAAGAGGAAGAATGAAATCAGGACACAAAATGTTGCTCTTATTTGGTCATCACGGGAGAAAGAAGCGACATCACAATTGATAAAAGATCACTAAATTTGCTGAATGGTGAGAAAAGATTCTAATCTACAAGTCAACACCCTGAAATCATTTTCCTCATTCTTTTGTCAATCACAAACGAGCCTTTTTGCTTACAGGTTTAGGTTGCCTAAATTTGAATCTCTCCACAAACACAACTGCATTAGATGTCGGTAGTGGTGTTATTACCAATCAGCACCATCCAGAAGAGAAGAAATCTGCCTAGGTAAATCAATATAGCAGTCAACCTCATGTGGACTAGAAGAGATCTCGCTAGCCAAATAGCAGGCACTGTTGCTACCTTGCCAGGCACCCGAAAAGGTAATAAATGATGTGATTAAGCTTTTGTATTCATTAATGAATGACTTGAGTTTTCTACATCAACAGCAGATCTTTCACTGTAGACACGAAGTGCAAAAGGGATCCGAAATCCAATAAGCACTGGCTTCTTTATAATCAATTTGCTTGAGTTCTGCAAGTTAGACATTCATTTTCTGGCTTGGGAGGATTCATGCTCAAGGTTGCCAAAACTCATCAAACCAATGTGGATAACTTGGTTTTGGAAGATTGCGCGAACAAAACAGCGTTCAAATGGTGTGGTGTGGTGTGCTGCAGGTGTCAGCTATATTGTTAAAGTCTCTAGGAGTTGTTGCCAGGTCTCTAGGTTCGAATACCACATACATCAGCCTTCTCGCCTCATTCATATCAAAAAAGAAATGGTGTCATCCGCTGACAGAGAATTCAAGATAACTCGACCAGGATTTTGTATTTTTTTGGAGACAAAAAGGGCCTTTTTCTTCCGCACTAGTTTAGGGTTCATTGATGGCCATTTCATGCGGTGATCAGTTATTATATAAGATATGGTCCACCCAAATGTACTTTCCTAAGCAGCTAAAAGCATAGCTTAGATATGCATTGCCTTTATTTTATATATTACATTAAAGAAGTAATTAACTATGATACGTTCACTAAATAAAAATCCTTTTGTAGCGGCGGCATATTTTTTCCACTTCGGGCTATATGTTGACCTCAGGCAAAGTATCATACTAAGTTTTCTTGTAATTCCATTGTTGAGCAGAAGCAAGCAGTCACACTTTGTAAATGAGGGATTGAATGGGAACAGAAATATGCAAATAAAGAATAAGAAGTTTAACCTCTCCAACCCAGATACCGGGTTTTGACTTGCTTCATGACTTTTGGCATCTTTAACAATGTTTTTCTTTAGATAAAAAAAACAAACAAAACAAGAATCAGTTTGTCGTCTTCCCATGTATGTAGAATAAACAAACACTTGTAATGCTCGCTCCTTCAATCTACCATCCCTTTCATCACAAAAACAAAAACAAAAAACAAAAAAAAGAACCGACGCATGCAGTAGCCATCCCCTCTTCCACATTAAACACCAAATACCAACCCAAATGATGGGCCTTTCCCCTAGCATAGCCAACTACGAATCAGAAGCAAGACCATTTAACCCTCTTTACATAGTTTGTCACTGGTCCACACATACCCACTGCTACAAGCCAAGTAAGCTCTAGCAGAGAACTAGAATGAACAGGTTTTCCAGCAAATGACTAGAAACTTAAAAGGCGAATAACGAGAGAAGTCTTGAGCACTCAAACCAACTACAGCAGTATGCAAAATCTGCCATGAATGTTGTCCATGGTCATCGTTCTTACATAAGGATAAAGGGAGATTGATAGTACTCTTTCTTTCTTGATAAACGAAAAAAAGTAGGGAAGTACAGATAGAGCAGCAAATATTCCTTTTCTTTTTTTTTTTTTCATGTAGGGAAGGGAAGACCAAGTGAACTTATATCATTTGTCACAAAGCATGTCAAAGTCTGACAAATAAAGAGATGTGAGTACATTCCCACAGGTGATTCACTTACCTTCATCTGGGTAGTCATAATATTCCAAACCGTACAAAATCTGCCCTTTCCTCCTCATAGTTCCACGTATCTAAACAGAGGAATATATACCTCTTACAAGAGCGAAAAGCAAGCATAATAGTTTGAATTGTAGAAACAAATACTGCAAGATAGCACTGCCACACCAATAAGGCAAGAGAAATTACAGGGAAAAATCAAGATCAATGAAAATATAAACCCTGTCCTGAAGACAAACATATCTGGTCAGTTATGCTGCTCATTTCATGGCATACATCAACTACAGCAGGGAAAGACATGTAGGAAGCATGGGATCACAAAAACAAAAGGCATTAATAGTAACTTAATCATGTCGTCTCACCAATTAGGCAAAGTATTCCCAGCAATTGTTTCCAAGCATAGACAGGTTTTCTTCCCCCTTTATCAACCATGCATATGCAACAATATTATATAGAACCTAGATGCAATCTAAGTTGAAAAATGTTTGGTTCATTAGAGGACATTCTCAGTATCATGTTGGTTCCAGCATATCTGTTAATGGACCACATCATATGCCCCATTCAGGTTTTCATTAAAGCAGAGAAGCAGTCTTCAGATTACAACTGTCAGGAAAAGTTCGTAGGATGTCATGCATCATGGAATTCTTTAAGGCAAACACAACACCAATATAGACTCCTCTATCTAGCATCTATCGAAAAGAAAGCCTTCAAAAACTCATTTAACAGCACAGCAGACTCCCATTATGAAATTCTTCGAAAGGACGAAAACTAGAGAAAAACACTTTAACATATTTGTCACTCCATCTCTCTAGGGCATTTGCAACTGACAGCATGAACGACAAAATATTTATATAGAAAACAAATTAGAAAAATTGTGCCAAAAAAACACTACAACCCTTATTGGGGGCACAATCAGTAATAAAGTGACACTCATATCAATTATGCCAAGATTAGGAAATACCTTGCACCGGAACCATGCACCCCGGTAACCTCGTTTAAAAGATTTTGCCTCTGCCAGCTGACCAATCCCAAAAGGCAAAGATTGATGAATTGTCATTGTTTTTGTTAAACGCTGCACCTTTCTTTTACCTTAGATGTTTCACCTGCATCATAGAGCAATTTGTTATGTAATTACTAATCCAGACACTAAGTGCAGCATATTAGACTCTTACAGAATCTCCCCATCAGCAAGAGAAACTCGTCAGCCATAAAATCATCAAAAATTCAAGAAAAGGCAGTCCAGAGCACAGATCCCTGAACGCCCAGTCTAAAACACACAACTCTGCCAGCTTTCCCATTAAACAGCATCACTCGTGCTGTAGGTTAGAAGGGGAAATCTTTTCTAACTAGGAAGAATCATGATTTTGCAAAAAATTTCCGCATGGACTCCATATAAGGAGAAACACATCAGAGAATCTTTTCCAAATAATTTCAATATCATTCCATAGCAACCAGAAGCTAGCAACCAGCAGCAGGAAAGAAATAAGAAACATTAGTGCGCGGATCCACTTGAACAGAGCTGGCAAAAGATGGCAAAACCTTACCAAAAGACACGAACCAAACATGAAATAACACTAGTTATGATAGAGCATTACAAACCCTTTAAATAGATCAATACAAACAACCTATTTGACTAAGTTAAATCAACACACATATATCCTATTTAATTAAATCGGGCACATATTAGGTTGGGAATTTCAACAGGATATCACCCACTGTGACATGGTTAGTTAAGTAGGTTCTGTTGAAGTAAACCATGAAATCTATTATACTTATCTAGACATGTTACACGGGTAGAAGGGGAGCCTTGGAGCAACGGTAAGGTTGTCTCCGTGTGACCAAAAGGTCACGGGTTCGAGCCGTGGAATCAGCCACTGAAAAAGTCAGGTTAGGTTGCCTACAATTCACCCCATGGGGTGCGGCCCTTCCCCGGACCCTGCGTGAACGCGGGATGCTTGTGCACCGGGCTACCCTAGACATATTACACGGGTCTGTCAAAATTGGTATCTCTTCTTGGAGGAGCAGGTAAGGCTATGAATCTGAATCTGCCCACACCCTACTAAGTAAACATTCATACTATGTGTTGGTAGTGTTCTTCACAATTGTTCTTGTGTTATGTTACAAGCTTGAACATTTCAGTTTGGTCTTTACTACAATCCATGATTTCAATATTTTCTTATTTTTCTTCACATCTGAATATAAAAACAGCTATGTGGATAAATAACCTAAGCACAAATGTTAAATCCAAGGTGACCATTTTCACTGTCTGCACTTAACAACTGAACATGTCGGATTACCTAGTTATTAAGTACACCAAGGATTTTCACAGCCTCTAATAAATAAGCCAAGTTCAAATTGACTCACTTTAATCTAGTACGAATACAACACACACACACACACAGGGGCAAATCAACCTTGCCTATGACCCTGTTCAACATTTGAGGGACCCAAAACCCCCCTTTGATAGCCTGTAATTAGAACCTAAACATCCTCTGGAGAAAAAAAAATATACTTCAATAAAACCTAGTACTCCTTGGGCAGAAGTTTAAAACTGTAATCATCAAATAAATCTTATTTCTGCAAGTCATGTCCAACTCTCAATTCACAACAGCTAAAATTTGTAAATATCAGCCACTCATTTATTTACACAGACAATTACACCTGACATAGACCTACTCAGTTGTGACTTGTGAGACCACAGGAGATCAAGATACACACAGTATTACTCTTAAACAATCAAAAATAGCAGAGCCATATACCAATTCCGCAAAATGATACAATGATCACCACAGACCCATTTTCCACAAATTCTTCACCAAAAATCTAGCTACAATTAATCCAGTAAAACAAAAAGGGGAATGTGATGATGTATCTTCAGGTTCCTCGGAGCCACACCCATACAAGCATCATTACCATCGCATCAGGTACTTGTCAAACAATTTTCAACTCGAATCCCTCGCTTAATTGTCAAATCCGCCTATGTCCTTCAGGCTGCATTTTCTACTGCATCATCATTGTCGCTCATCTGTTTGCAAAAACAACCTGGACCTTTACTGAAACAAATCTAACTCACTGGATTTGTTGTTCCACAAGCAAGACAGCCCTAAAACTCTGAAAATTCTGCCCGGCCATTTAAAAAACATCATAAGGCTCCTCCAACTGCATCAGGCATGGCTCAACTCCTCCCACAAGTAAAACATGTCAAAATCTATAGTCTCTTAGTCGGATGCTTCCTATGCATCAACCCATTTGATTCAATTGCCAATATAGTTTTCCTGTTTAGTTTACAATGACAATTACACCTGATACAGATCTACTCAGTTGTGAGACCATAGGAGAGCATGATGCACATAGTTTACTCTTTAACGATCAACACTAGCAAAGAGACGTACCAAAATACCAAATCTGCAAAATGGTATAATGTCTGATTATCTCATGCCATTTTCAATAAATTCTTCACAAATGGATCCAGCTACAATTAATCCGGTACAAAAAAGGACTCCAATGATGTATCTTCAAGTTCCGACACCCAACCTAGCATCAAATTATTCACATCAGGTAGTTGTCAAGTGATTTTCAACTTGACTCTGTGGGCTAATCATCAAATTCACCCATTTCATTCAAGCCACAATTTATACCACTTCATCATCATTATCATTCACTTGTTTGCACAAATTGGCTGAGCCTTTACTGAAACAAACCTCACTCGTTCCACAAGCAATGAAGCTTCTAAAACTCTCCAGAAGCAATGAAGCCCTAAGACCCCAAAAATTCTGCTATGCCATTTAAAAACAACACAAGGCTCCTCCAAAGCCAGCGAGCACGAACCTCAAGCTCCTCTTGCCACCAAAAAATTGTCAAAGTCGACAGAGTCTCCCCGTAAGATGCTACCAAAGCATCAACCCTTTTGATTCAATTACCAGTAGATTTTGCCCTTTCCGAGAAACAACATAAGATTCTGGCCCTGTTCGGCAAAATGAGCGGTTCAAGTAGCAAATAGCGGTTCATATAACGGATAACTGTTTCGGTCGCAGATAGCGCTTTTAATTTAGCTGTTAGGATGAGCAATTGAAATAAATGTGTTCGGTAAATTTAGTTGTTGGGTTAGCTAATTAATATAAATTGACATAAAAGAATATAGATAATTTCCAAAGATAAAATTTCCAAATGACATTTTTTAGCAAAAAATATGAAACGCTATTTTTGAATGCAAAACGTGAATATTATTAGCTTTTCGAAAACGCTGCTTTAAAACGCTAAACGCTACTTGAAATGTTAGTCAAAATACTATGTTACTGAACACTAAAAATTATCTAATGAGTGCATTGACTTAGTCAAAACACCAAACGCTACCCAGAATGCTATTGCCGAACACGCCCTCTGTCAAATTAATGACTGATTGCCGCGAAAACCACAAAATTACCTTCTGTAATGACTCAATGCAGCCAAACACTGCAAACTGAACATATGGATTTCTTCCTTGACACATTTTCTGATGATCAATTACAATTCTACTGAGGGAAATCTCATAATCTAATTGTGAAGTTGTGAAAACCCTAATAAACCGCAAAGAAAAAAAAAAGTGGCATATCTATCTATCTAGAGAAACTACAAGAATCGGCAAAATTAAAACCCTACACATCAAACTTCAAGCAATTGGACATCTCAAAGAACAGGTTATAGCTAAGCGAATGGAGCAAATAGATAGTATTCGACGTCCAAATGCGAAGGAGGAGAGAGAGACGTAGCTGGATTACATCGAATTCAGACGGCAATGGCCCCGAGAAGATCGCGTTGCAAGCGTCGCACCGTGATGACAGGCATCGCACTTGTTCACGCTGTGTAATATATAGGGCCTGTTCTTTCAGTAGTTAAATTGGAGCGAGAAAAAGTACGAAGTGGATTAAAGTATATTGAAATAGGTTCATTTAGGTTAAGGTAAGTTGAAATTGATTGAAATTTGTTCTGTGATAAATTAAATTTGATTAAAATAGTAAATATTTGTTGAAATAAATTAAAATATGTTGAAGTAAATTGAAATGAATTAAGGTTACTATTTTAGAATTTACCTATGAAATGAACAGGCCCATAGTGTTTGCATTTCTCCTCTTTTTTGTTCTCTTTCGGCAGTCCATACGCATATGATAGAGATGCGACAATGTATCAATCAACAGTATTTTCAATGTGAATTTCAAATTTTAAAACTTTATTATTTTGTTATATTAGTAAAAATTTTGCTCTTTAAAATTTGCATGTCTTCATTTCTCTAAGCTATGAATTTTTATTTGAATAATTTAATAAAACATTTGTTATAAATTCCTCATATAACATTCAATCTCTTTCTAACCACTTAAATAATATTTTTAAACAAAAAATGATAAAAAAACTAACAAAAATGGAAAAAAAAATGGATATGCACGTCGGAACGGCTAAGAGCTCTAAAACACACGACTAGTTTGTGCAAAGAAATTGTGCAATTGACAAGTGGCACTGGGCCCTACCAGATGGAATGCAAGTTCCCTGGTTGGCTCAGAGTGCCCTAAGTAGTTATCGTCATATTTATTTTTTTTAATCAAATTCGTATGCTTTGCCCCATACAATATACGGAATAGTTTTTGAATTTTTTACTGACCAAATATTCTTATTACGTGTCGACTGTTCATACAATTGATTTAATTGGATAATATGATGCTAGAATCTTATAATATAATGCATGATTGTTTTTGTTTTTTCGTTAAACGTTATAATGCATGGTTTTTGGTATAATGTATTATCAAACTATACAAAATTATCTTCTAATGTATATCTTATAATAATGAGGATGAGTTTTTCATTTAAAAATGGTAAAATGTGTAAGAGACACGGGTCCAAAAATTAGAAGATATTTTTTTGTTTTTCTATACCCATACGATGCATAGAAAAAGTTTTCTAATTATAATAGCTATGTTTAAAAAGTATAGTAAAATATATTCATAATTCATGTAATTTGTGGACAAGTTGTCTAAGCCCTAAAAAAAAAAAAAAAAACAAAAGGTACAACAATTTTTTTCCAAGGTTAAGTGGAAAACTCTTCCCATAATTATTTGTGAATAGAAAAAAAGAAAAATTAATTTATAATCTTAAGCTAATTGTGAATTTTCTACTACTTTTTAAAAAAACTTATTAGGTACAATCGTTTTACGTAATAAATTATTTATTTATTATTCATGTAATAAATTATTTGGGATAAGGTCTCATACTCTCATGGGTGGCGTTGTTGTAGTAGTAGCAATAGTAGTAGTAGTAGTAGTAGTAGTAGTAGTAGTAAATTTCAAAGATCTTTTATTATTTTTAATAATATGTATTTACACTAAATAGGATTAATAATTATCATCATAATATATTTATATCTCTAATGTTTTATTTTTGTAAGATTTAAAATTTTTATTTTGTATTATTTTAATTAAAAACAGTTGTAAGTTAACGAGCTATCAGACATTATATCACCCAAGTAATTACATAGCTAATGACTCTCACACAAACTACATATTGTATTTGCGTATGCCTAGTAATCATCTCACAACCCCACTTTCGCTTAAACCTCTTAATGTTCCTCTCTTGGTAGACCTTTTAAACAACACTTGCTAGTAGTGTTCTCCACCATTTGCTTGATTGAGAAGTTCATTTGCATTTGTTTACACGCCGACGATGTTCTTGCTTGAAGTACCACCTTCTCACTTGCTACTTGGACCAGATCAGTAGTTATCTCACATGGCATAAGAAAACATGAAGGATCGCAACTATCTTCTCCAAGTGCATAACACAAGATGTAGATGTTTGAACCGGTAATCCCCTTTTCCAACAACTATTATCTAATTAACCTAATGCTTGTGGTCAATTATATGACGAATTTTATGTTTGTCCTCATTCCAACACTTCTAGACTACCCTTCCAGCAGTAAGAAGATCCTTGCTGGGGTATGAACTGTTTGTAGCATACTTTAGTGCTACAGTTTTCCCTGTGAATAACCCGTAACGATTTCCTATAAACCTCAACAACACTAAATTTTCTCAGCAAGCAATATAGTCCTTAATGTATGGTCAAGATAGACGCAATGTAGCATAACGTCCATACCCATCTAATATAAAACATATTTATTCTAGTAAGGAGCTATTTAAACCTTATACCGGTAAAATTTGCAAATGGTGGCAAATGGATGTCCAAATAACCAAATCCTCCTACCATCAGTGCTTCCACTTCATAAGATCCTACTGCAAAGACCTTCAACCGCACACGTATTGTGCTTGGGCAACAAAACACAAAGGATCTGATGCCAATCAAACCAACAAGTACAAACTATATCATCACCTTCTTACTAGCACAAACGAGTTTCAATGTAGTTCATGATGATACTTTTTGCTTAATTTTACCAATAAGGAGCAGACTTTTGATAACAGGATAGCTAAAAGGAGATGTGCTTTGAGTGAAAGCCATCTATTTAACTATAAGTTTCATATTTAATCATGGGATTGTACAAATATATAAAGGTAGATCTTCATATGATATTCATTGATCTGAAAAAAGCTTATGATAGAGTTTTGCATGAAATGTTATGGAGATGTTTAGAAAAGAAATGAGTGTCACCTGTGTATATTCGAGTTATTAAGGATATGTACGAGGGATGTAGGACAAGTGTTAGGTCATCAGGAGGGGCTACCCATGAGTTATTCGTTGGTATGGGCCTGCATCAGACTTCCGCTTTAAGCCAAAAAAAATTTCACTCTAGTTACTTACAAAATGGATTCAAGATGAGTTACTATGGTGTATGTTATTCGCATATGACATTGTTCTTATTGATGAGACCAGAGAGGGCGTTAATGACAAGTTGGAGCAATGGAAGCATACACTGAAGTCTAGAGGTTTTAGAGTTAGTAGATCGCAAAACTGAAGACCTTCATTGTTGTTTCAATGGAATGGCAGATGTGGGGGAAGAAGTGACCATTGATGGGATGACGATAAGTAAGGTTTAGAAGTTTAAATATCTATACTTGATCATTCAACAGAATGGGGATATTAATGAAGATATTAACCAGTGCATAAATGTGGGTTGACATAAATGGAAGTATGCTTCAGGTGTGCTGTGTGACAAGAGGATGCATGTAGGATTAAAAGACAAAGTTTATTGTATGGTAGTTAGACCGACTGTACTGTATAGATCGGAGTGCTGGCCTGTAAAAAAGACATAGGTCTAAAGGTTGATGGTATCAGAGATAATGATGATTAAGTGGATGTGTGGTTATACGAGAATTGATATAATTAGAAATGAGGTAATTAGAGATTTAGTTAAAGTGACTCCCATAGAAAATAAGATGAGAGAAATAAGACTCGTATGGTCTGACTATATGAAAAGAAAGAGTATAGATGTTGCAGTGAGGAGGTGTGGGAAGATTAACATCCCCAAAGGTAAAAGAAGGAGGGGACGACCAAAGAAGAGTTTGGATGGGGTGACTGTAGAGGATTTGAAGGTTGTAGGAGTGACAGAGGACATGACTCATGATAGGAGACTATGGCTGGATAGGATTAAGATCTTAAATCACATAAAATTGGCCACTTGATTTGGTTGCGGTTTTTTTGGTTGCATATGATAGGTTTAGTTGTGGTTTTTTTTTCCCGTATGTCATGTTTGTATGTAGGTAGGACATACATCTGGAAAGAGACACTGTCTGGCAACCTCTGTTTGTTAAGGTATTGTACATTCCTCTACTTTGTTGTATGTATATTGTACGTATACCTACACAGTTACGCCCATCTGATTTATTAGTATTTCTTAATTCATTCCCTGTTGCGAATCCCTAGTTTTTTCTATTAATGTTCCCGCAAAATCATTTTTTTATAAAATGTTTTCACAAAAGCAATGTTTTTGTGGGTATATTGGATTCAGCTTCTCTAAGGACAATGATACTGATAGAGGTAAAACTGTCTACATCTGGATCTCCCCAGATCCGTGAAAGCGGAACCCACACTGGGAGGTGTTGCTGTTATTGTTTCGTATTTAATCATGGGAGTGTACAAAAGTTTCAATAAATCATCCAACACAATCCATTCAAGACAACCTAACAGAGTGTGTTTTCAGGTTAAGTGTATTTACACTACTTCGTGTGATGATTTTTTTTCCCCCTTTGTCCTAGTAAGCATATGCGTTATCTAAGCCCAGTACTAATAAATAAATAATGATGTTTGGACGGAGCCCCAAGAAGGGAAACACTTATATAGATGAGCCACTAAGGTCAACGCCTTTTGTTAACCCACAACGATCTTTGACCAATGGGTGAACGTTTTGTGTGATAAGAAGGCTAAAGTTCACTGGCAGATTATAGATGCACACCACATGCTCAACATATGCAAGGGTAATAAGAGAGCATCTTAACAACCTTGTGTGATTGAACGCGGAAAAATGTATTGGGAATGAGATTTTTTTTCCAAATCAATCCTGTACAAACTTGTACGAGCAGAGCGTAAAGGGATTTAAAATCGCACTTAGCAATCTTACCTATAAACAATCTATGAAGGTGTTGCTTAAATCAATTTTTTAAATGACTCTTAATAAAATCACTTGAAGTGTTATCCAACAGTCCCCCAACCTCCCTATAATGACATTACTGTTGTTTTTGAAACCAAACCATATATTAATGAACCCATATCTAGTTATTTTCTTGTTTTTTGCGGAAGGATGAGCCATGACATATGTATTCAAATTTTAGTGAAAATTAGACTTGATCAAATTGAAAGTCGAGTCAGGTTGAGGGTTGGATTACAAGGGCCAGCATGTAACATTTTCTCTAACCCTATCAGACCCTCATGCGGGCGCGGCATACTTTTGACCCTGACCCTGACCATGACTTTGCTCTTGCGGAAAAACTCGGGTCACCGGGTCAAACCTGGCCCTTAAACCTTCCATATATAGAAAACATAAATTTTCACTAAATTTCCTCTTTATTAGAAAGCTCAATATTAGACATCATAGAAAACAAAATGGCAAACGATAATATATTGTTTTGATGAAGTGCATCGCAATACAAATGCTCTAATGCGTAATTTAGTGATTAAAATGCTTGGTTCACTAAAATGAGCACTCCAAATACCACAGATGAAGCGTTAGAACCCTATGAGCCAGTGAGACTTAGAGATGTCAGTGGGGGGAAGGTTAAGAGGAGACGATAAAGTAGAAAATGAACAGATTCTAAACAAATGAAACCCAAAACATGTTGTTTTGATTTTAAAAAACTGTAATTATTATTTTTTTTGAAGTGAGGGCCATTAGGTTAGTCAGATGCTCAAAACCTCGGCCCAAGCCCGACCCTCCTCATAGTTGGGGACCCTCAATTTGACGGTCGGGTCATGTTGGAAATAAAAAAAGTCGTCCATGACTCTCATTTTTGAGGTTGTGTCGGGATAGATCCGGCATGACATCGACCAATTGATCAGGCCTAGTGGAAATTGAGGGAAAGTTCGTGAATCATTAACAAATTGTTATAGATTTTTGGTGAAATAATTATGAAATCATGTTGTTCTATTAATTTGGTCACAACGTAGAGATTCTGCACACTTATGTGAGGTTTTTCCCCCATCTTAAATACACTGTTGTCAACAAATCCAACAATGACAAATTTACATTCATTTCCCACAATCACTAGTGCAATAGCCTCTGTGCTTGGCTTGTAATTGATTCTTATTTTTATTTTTGAAAAATGAAATTCAGCTTTGTACATGATTGATAAAAATTACTCATTACATCATTGATCCAATCAAAGAGTAGAGAGTTATTTATTTCTATTGACATAATTGAGAGAGATAATGAAAATGACATAAAACAATGACATCGAATAACCAATACTAAGATGATAGGTTTGAGCCCAGCGAAAGCAATTACATTTTTAAGACAAAGAACTGCCTATCTTATGTGTTCGTGTTGTACTTTATTAACATTATGCAATATTTTATCTAGAGAACTGAATTTTGTTGTCAATTTAACGCTAACAACATCGTTGATTATTGGCATTGTGCAACACGGTTTTCCAAAATCTTAAAATACTCATTGAATAATTGGTTTAGACATGTTAGAAGTCATCATGATAAGCTAATGACACATTTAGTAAAAGGGACGCTACATAATTTAACTGCATATATTTTATTTAGTCAATGCTAAAAAGAAAATAAATTATACCTCGTTTTCGGGGCCATAGAGTGATGGGCCTCGTTGTTTGACATGGAAAACAATAATCTAGCCCTAAAAAGAAAGCAAACCAACGACTTGGTGGAAATTTGTTGAGCAGGTTCATTCGTATTTTTACTATTTAGTGAAGGATATTGAAATTATAAATATTAGGATGGCGAATATAATTGAACAAAAATATATCATTTTTAGGTCATCCATTTTGGGAGTGATAATCTAAATCTAAAAAGTTGAAAAATGTTAAGTAATAAAAAAGCCAAATGAACAATTTTTGTTTTTTTTTGGTTGATGAAATCAAATGAACAATCTTGATATAAGTTAAAAAAATATAGTGCAAATGAGACCTAATATTAACGAAAAATATAAATACTTGTGATTTTTATTGTTCCGCCGTCACTATTTGCTCTGTTGTAGGGCTGGTAAAAATTCGGGTTCGGGTCAATTCGGGTTCAGATAAATCGGGCATTCGGACAAAAATTTCATACCCGTATCCGTTCGGATTACAAATCGGACATTTGTTCAGACCCGGATCCGGACCCGAATGTCTGATGTCCGGACCCGGTTGTCCGAATGTCCGAATTTGTGATATGATTTTAGGACATTCTGACCGAAATTTTGTGTGACCGAATCCGAACTTGATTTTTTAATGTCCGAACCCGATTGTCTGAATTTATTTGTATAAAACTTTCTAAAGAATTTGAACTAAAATTACATATAAGCATAGTTGTCCGATGTCCGAACCCGGTTGTCCGATTGTCCGAATTTGTTCGAACCCGAAACGGTTCAAAAATCCGGACAACCCGAACCCGAATGTCCAAACCTGAACACGATCTCGATTTAAATTCGGACATAACCGATTGTTCGAATTTTAAATTTGGACATAAATTTAATGACTATAACCGATTTTTTTCGGAACGAATAAATTCGGATAATCGAATTGGACATATTTTTGCAAGCCCAACTCTGCTGCTCCTCCGACCTCAATTATCTCGTTTCCCTCTTCTCTCTTCTCTCTCGCTCTCTTTCTTCGTTCTCTTTCATCCCTCCCCTAATTGTCCAATTAGCTCTTCCCCGTTTCTATTCTGTAACGTTTCAGGTTCGTCTTCACCAATCGATCTGTTAATACACACACTCTTCTCTTACACTTCTTGTTTCTGATTCTAATCTCTTTCAATTATCTCTCCCCAAATTCTTCCTTCATCAGCTTTAATTTATTGTGTATATTTTTTTTTGGATGTCATTAGGGTTTTTGGGTTGTTTCGATTAGGATTTTTGTTATGCTGTCCGTTTTGATTGTGCGGACAATCGAGTTGATTGATTCGGATACCGAACATTCCATTTCTTATGTGATTAGGGGTTTTGTTTGAATTTTTAGTTTCAAATTCACACATTGGAGTATCTCTTACAGTTCTCAGGTTGTTGTTCCGTAGCTTTTTGTCATTGAATCTTAACTTCTATTTTTACTAAGATTTTTTTTTTTGGGATTTTTTTGGGGGTTATTTGCTGAGATTTGCTGATTTAATTGAATTTTTGTGGGTGCATGTACTTCTATTGATGTTCTGGCTGCTGATTGATTGTCTGAGACTATGTGTGAAGAGTAGATTGATTGTTTTATGGATGCTTTTATTACTTTACATATGATCATGCTTAATTTTGATTTTTTTGGGACGTTGTGTGGTTTCTGTCGGTTACAGTGGGAGGGGCTGGAAGGTTGTTGAGAGAGAGGGTTTAGGCTAGGAATGGCTGCAATTGTGAGTGAGGAGTCTGCTGTTGGACGATCGTTGGAGGAATTATCAACCGAGCAACAGTGCCGATCAGGCGATGGGGTGGTAGAATGGCGGTCGTTAGACCAGACAGATGATAATATGCCCTCTACTTCACCTCCTTATTGGGATACGGATGACAGTGATGACGATGGAGGTAATGACTGTTCCCTGATGTTAAGCATCCAGTCATGTTGTCTGCGGTCTTTGTTTTGTGCAGTGTCAGGAGTTGGGACTACTTTCATTGCCTGTGCTCAATGATGTGAATGATCTACTGTACTTATCATATATGACCATAAATTTTCTTATGTTTCGGTGTTGTAGACAGTTCTCAAACTTAACATGGCGGAGCAGTTTCTACCCCCCCACCCCGGGGGGAAAAGACAGAAGCAGTGTTAGATTCATGTTGTTGCTGATAGTGTGCAGATTGACCTCCCCTCCAGGGCACCCTCTATTATGTCTCATTGTCAGTCTGTCATTTGTGCTGCCTCCTATAATTGCATTTTTGAGACTGGGGAAAAAACAGGGGAAGATGTTTTTCTTTCTCTGTTAATTAGGCTGGACTGAGCTGCTTTATAAGGTGTTCTTTGAGTTCTTTAGTAATTAGGAGATGTTAACAGTTACTGCTCGCCGATGCAAAGAGGCTGCAATGGTTCTGTTCCCATTCCGTGACATGATAAAGTAAAATTTTCCTTTTCTATATATGCTTAATCATTCCTAGGAAGAGTAAAAATTGAGTTGTGAGGTGAGGAGCTATGTATAATGTTTTAGTTGGTGCTTTTTGAGCTGTTCTTTCAATCTCACTCCGCTTCTCACTCTGTTTTACTCAATGTTGTTGCTTTTAATTTTAAAACTTAGAGAAACTGGTTTTGCGTAACACTCACAGACAATTTCCAGCCCTTCAAAAACCAAAAGCTCAAAAGCTTATGATAATATTTAACTACTTCTCAATTGTATAACTATTGTAATTTCTCCCTGGTGAGCTCGGTAAAACTTCCTTTTTTAATGGTGAACTTACAAGGCATTGGCTTGTGCGGTAGCCACCTAAAAACAGAAAAAAAATCCAATTACGTATGTTACAAGGAGAGAGGTTAAAATATAGGATGGTAAATTCTTAATTTCATTATAAGAATGACGGACATGTAAACTTAGTTTCAACAACTGGACTCTTTTTGGGCTGTAGTAGGCCTTCTTAGGTTTTTGCATGCCTGCAAGGCTAGTCTTCTATACCCTATATATGTTGGGATGAGGGAAAGTGGATTTATGGAGAGCAAGGCCATTTTGGAATTCTTGTGTGCACACCGTATTGTCTTCCTAATTAAGCCAAGCCATTCTAGCAATCGTAGCTTCATAAGATCAGACGATACTCATGCTCTCTCATTGCATCTGTGGGAAAAAAGAATCATTGCTCATTTTCACTGTTGTTGAGTGGTGACTGGTTTATTTAGCTTCATTTTGTTGGGAACTTAAACAGAGGATTCTTGTGCTTGCTTGGTAAAGAAATGGGTTAGTGCTTATGTGAACATTTATGATTTATGAATCGTATTCACCGCTAACCAAGGCAACAAAGAGAAACTGTGTTTTTTTGGGGGGGGGGGGGTTTGGAGATACTGAATCTGCACTGCAACTCATATTTTTCTCAGGAAATGTTGTTTAGTACCTCATTCTTGGTGATTGCTTCCTTTGTCATAGGTCCAAAACCTTCAGATCTGTATGGGAAGTACACATGGAAGATAGAAAAGTTTTCTCAGATAAACAAGAGGGAGCTTCGAAGTAATGCATTTGAAGTTGGTGGCTACAAATGGTTGGTTCCTTTTGTAGGATGGTTTTCGTGCCTGTTACCATCTTTGCTAGCATTTAATCTGAAGTTAATTCTCTTATAAATGTACTGAGCACACAACCTGCAGCTGATGCCAAATTTGTTGCACATTTGTATTCTGTGTTGGCTGAAAAGTTATCCTCTAGAAAGTACTGTGATCCAGTGGTTTAGACCATTGTAATAAGATTTTGTTTGGCTGCTTAGTGTTACAAATTTCCTTTCCCCTCATTCTCAGTCTCTTGAATACAGTTTGTGACTTAGAAACAAAAAAGCTAATTGTACAACATTGCTACGAGTGGTTCTAGGTGGCATTGGATATGGGTCTTCTTGCCAATTGCTTTCTTATCTCTTAGGGAAGCATATTGTGTTTCACATGCATTTATGCCTTATAGTGTAATTAAGTGGGCATTGTTGCTAAAGTTTTATTATTATTCCAAAATATAGATGCTATTGGGAGGTGCTCATATTTCATTGATCATCCATGTAATTTTACACAAACTATTATAGAATTGGGCTTAGATTTATTGTGAGACAACCATTTGGCCTGATTATGTTGATTGAGATCTATTATAATCGTGGCGGACTGTTGTGTTGGTGGTGATATACAAGCTGTTCTTTGATCTGAAAAGCAATTGGTTGCTTGAAATTTCTGTGAATGTAATATCACTGCTATTATCACAGGTATATTTTGATCTATCCTCAGGGGTGTGATGTGTGTAATCATCTATCCTTGTTTCTTTGTGTTGCCAACCATGACAAGCTGCTTCCAGGTTTGACTGAATGCACTTGCCCCTCATTGTTCCCTTGCTTCCATCCCCAGCTGTTCCTTTCATAATGTAAAATTGATATGATCTTTCTCATTTGTTAACTTTCTTTATTTCTGTGTGGAACAGGATGGAGCCATTTTGCTCAATTTACCATAGCTGTGGTAAACAAAGATCCCAAAAAGTCGAAATATTCAGGTCAGTGGCTATTAAATTGCATTAGATCTTAGGTGACATTTTGTATTATGGACTATCCGTTTGTTTTTCCCCTGATGCGCCTAAGACAATGCAGATACACTACACCGCTTCTGGAAGAAAGAGCATGATTGGGGGTGGAAAAAATTTATGGAGCTATCCAAAGTTTCAGATGGTTTTGTGGATGAGGACACACTTATCATAAAGACTCAAGTTCAAGTAATCAGGTCATTTTGCATTTGTTATTTTGTGGCTGTTTCTTTCCTTATTATTATATCATTTTCCTGTGAGCTTATAGAACATTCTGTATGGATGGTAAGAACTCCTGAAACAGTAGATACATCAGCTAAGGAGGCAACTTGCAGCTAAAAATCTGATCACTATAGTTTGGCCATGAAAAAATAACATGCATATTTTAATTCCTTGGCAAATGCTCATCTTTGAAGAAATTCTGCATTTGGAACCTGTTCTGCTAATTAGCTGCTTAGGCAACGGATATAGGTTCAGGTAGTGGATAATTGTTTATGTAGCAGATAGTAGTTTTTATTTAACTGGTAGGTTATAGCTATTTAGATGAGCCGTTGAAGCAAATGTGTTCGGTAAATGTAGCTATTGGATTAGCTGATTAATGTCAATTGACATGAAAGGATATAGACAATTTTCAAAGATAAAATATCCAAAGGGTACTTCTTGACTTAAAAACATGGAACTCTACTTTTGAATGTCAAAAACTAATATTATTAGTTTTTCAAAAAACGCTGATTGAAATGCTAAATTCTAGTCCAAATCCTAATCCAAACACTAGGTTGCCAAACACTTAAAATTGACTATTAAGTATATTGACTTAGTCAAAATGCTAAATGCTATTAAAAACACTACTTAAAATGCTGTTGCCGGGCATGACCTTGGTGGTCATCATTTTAGTACAACCCTTGAGCCTTGAGCATATTCCAAAAGCTGCGGTTTACTTTAGTTCAACCATAGTGGGCTAAAGCAAAATAGCTCGCTAAACGGTCCCCTGCGTCCTTTATATCAAGAGTAGCCAATTGATGTTTTTTAATTTAGCGTCCAATGAGCAAACCTCCTTGTATTTTTCTTTTTGATGAGTAATCAAAAAATTGTACACTCACGGGATGTCACCCATGTATGAAAGGTGCAAGACGGCAAGGGGATGTCGCCCATATATAGATTGGGCTACTGTCAAAAACATCATGCCCTTAAGCTCTCTGTTGCACTCGAAGAGGACCTGCACCTCAGACAACTATGGACCAAATAATAGCAACAACAAAACAAATCTTCCTTCTTCCCTCTCCTTCACACTTCAGCCATTCCCAGGACCAAAATTTCTTTCTTCATTGAAGCGAATCTACATATGTAACAAGCACAAACAGCCTCTCTGGTCTCTGCCCAAACTCACTTGACTGCTTTGCACACAAAAGTCATGCTCGAGTCACTCTTGATCAAACAATACAAACCAACCTCTCTGAATAAGGGTGAGTTTGTTATTCCTGAATCCTGACAGCTACAACCCTCCTTGGCGGGGCCTTTTTGAGCTCCAGTATGTTCTCCTATATTATCTCGTTTGCTCATTCAGAATTTTTCTGGACATGTAAAGTGATATGCATCTGCTGGGATCTCGATGTATGCTGTATGTAAACTTATCACCATCCATCTTAACTGAACACTTAGACTACATATTTTGGTTGATATTTAGGAGTTGTATTTCTGTTTTTCCTCCTCAAATCAACTTTCTAAATTTGATGTCTTTATTGCTCTTTAAGTGATTGAAGTGCTTGAACTTTCTTCATATTTGGCCTTGGCCTGCATGCTCAATCATGGATTGGGATTCATAAGAGGTTCTGGATTGCTACTTTGATGGAATTTCTTGTATCGCTTTTAACGTTGCTACTTAGGACTCCTTTTTCTCAAATTGAGCATGTGATCTTCTGTTTGGTTTCAATGATGGTTGATGATGCTATCATATGCAGGGTTAGTTCGGCCCAGTTAATGGAAAATATCCGTGTGTAATTGGAATTTATTTTGTTAATATTTGGCGTTGTGCATGCAGGGAGAAATCAGATCGCCCATTCCGTTGCCTTGACTGTCAGTATAGAAGAGAGCTTGTTCGGGTTTATTTAACCAATGTAGAGCAGATTTGCCGCCGCTTTGTTGAAGAGAGAAGAGGGAAGCTAGGAAAGCTGATTGAGGACAAAGCTAGGTGGTCAAGGTAGAAGTTTCTCTATGTTTAGGAAGTTTTTTCAGTGAGTGTTGACTGCGTTGCTGAAAGATTGTCTTCTTCATATGATAAGCTTAGCATATGTAGGATTATGGCATTCATTATAGGCTTGTATGCGGCAAGACCATGTCTATAAAGTTGCTCCACTCTCTGCTTACTACATATCACCAGCATGTATCTTATTTACCGTGGTATCTGTCCTTTGTCCAGTTCTGTTGTCATCCCTCACATCATTTATTTTCCCAATATTTCTTTGCCCTTCTAAAGACAACTGAACGAATGCATTACTGATATTGCTGAAGTTTATGCTTGCATTTGGCGGTGTATACATTATCTTCTTGCTTTACTATATGTTTGTTTATACAAGTTTCTGCTCCCTCCTGGCTTTCCTCTATTTGTTGGTTAATTGTTGATGCATATTTTGCAGCTTTTGTGCCTTTTGGCTAGGTATGGATCAAAATGCCAGACGGCGCATGTCTAGAGAGAAGATGGATATGATATTAAAAATTGTCGTGAAGCATTTTTTCATAGAGAAGGAAGTCACATCTACTTTAGTTATGGACTCCTTGTATAGTGGTCTTAAGGCACTTGAAGGTCAAAGCAAAGGCAATAAAGGAAAGGGAAAAGTGCCAGAGGGTGAAGATACACCTGCTCCTATTGTTCAGGTGGAGAAGGATATGTTTGTCTTGGTAGATGATGTCTTATTACTTCTTGAGAGGGCTGCTATGGAACCATTGCCCCCAAAGGATGAGAAAGGTCCCCAAAACCGCACGAAGGTGAGTCCTACAGCTGATGAGAAGTTCTTTTGTATCTCGTCCCTCCCCATTCCACACCACAAAATCTCTACCATGTTATATCAACGGGTCTTAACTTCACCCGTGCATCCTTTTTCTTTCGCTGTGAATGCTCAAGTCGCTCAACATGATGGATAGTTGGGTACTGCTCAGTGTAGAAGATTCAACATTCACACCCAAGTCTTTAAGGCAGTTTGCACTGTGGAAGTATGCTGCGTATATTCTTTGTACTAGTCCTCTAAAAGTAAAAAGTATAGACTGGGGAAGGGAGCTTGCATTGGACATTTGCGGATGATGTTGATGCCTTTTCTTTTCCCCTTTTTTGGGGGGGGGGGGAAGGGAGCAGGGGTCGTTTCTTTTGCGTAAGCCCATACAATGTTGGACTTTGATCATTCAATAAAATGATAATGTTTACAAATATCCCCTGATTTTCTGATTGTAGCTATCCTAGTCATCTGTTACCAATTTCCTGGAGAAAAAATTTGATGCATCTGACACTCTGTAGGATGGAGCCAATGGAGAGGACTTCAACAAGGACTCGATCGAGCGTGATGAGCGGCGTTTGACAGAATTAGGTCGAAGGACGGTGGAGATTTTTGTGCTTGCTCATATTTTCAGGTTTTGAATAGTGGAAGTGCTGCATTCATCGTAAAAGATGTCTTTACCTTGGCACGCTATTCACAAATAAGTTCTCTTTTACAGCAACAAAATTGAAGTTGCCTACCAAGAAGCTGTTGCATTGAAGAGACAAGAGGAGCTCATTCGCGAAGAAGAGGCAGCGTGGCAGGCTGAGAGTGAACAGAAAGCAAAGCGAAGTGCTGAGAAGGACAAGAAATCAAAGAAAAAGCAGGTTCAGAATATGTTTATATTTTGGCGCTCTAGTATTTTGTCTGTCTTGAGGTGTGTTTCTCAAACAAGGTATGGATAGTGGTCGACTACGTCCTGGTTTTATGAGAGTTTACATGATTAAATGGAGATTAACGACGGCGCCTGCTTGGATGGATCCCACTGTAGTATGGTCTGGGGTATAATATCTAATTCCCTCTCCCAAGCCCCACTGCAGAACTCTGTGGTCCATGTTGCAATTCCTTTGTAACCGAAGATGCTTAGGATTGGATGGATCCCATTGTAGTGTGGTGTTTCTTTATGCATTCAATATGGGTCCTTGTGACAGTAGCATCTTGCTATACCAAGCCCTCTTTCTGACACAAAGCCTTCCTTTACCGTGGGAACTATGTTTTTGTTAGGTCAAGATGTATGTAGCATTCCCTGAACGAGTTGTCAAAGAAGCTCTTTCTGGGAGACTGTAGCCCCCCCACCCCCCCCCCCGCAAAAAGATCAAGATATGTGTGCTTTTTTTTAAAGTAAAAGAAACAAAAATTCAGGTGTGTTGAGTCAAATGCTCTGATTGACTGCAACCTCGTCTCCTTGGGCCTTCGTACAATGTTGGATTTTGTGCTTCAGTTCATCCCAATGGCTGTTTCCTGGATAAATTTTTCTATGAAATATTTTATAGTTGTGTTGACAGTTTCCGAAATTGTGTAATAAATTCTGCATACTGTTCCCCTTTTTTTGGTGGTTTTTTCTTATTTGGAGGGGGGGGGGTTAAGTATTACCATATGTTGATTAAACAGGTCTTTTTTTCTTAGAAAAAAGAGTTCGCAAAGAGGTCCTTCTTTAAAAATAAATGTTGACTATGTTATGTTGTGTCTTGGACGAAAGGGTAAGCAAAAGCGGAACAATCGCAAAGGGAAAGACAAAGTGAAGGATGAGAAGCCTGTTGTTACAGTGCAAGTGCGACAGCTGCCTGTAAATTTGGCTGCTGAAGGGAAAAATCTGGCTGAATCTCAAACCATGCTTGAAAAAGATGATGCACTAGCAGATGCATCTGATTTGTCTGATTCTGTGGAATGTGCTGTTGATGTGCTACAGCTTGATTCAGAAGATAGAGATTCAAGTCCTGTTAATTGGGACACAGACACATCAGAGATTCATCCGCCTGCGGAAGCCTGCAGCAGTGACGTTAGCAGTTTATCAGCTGTGCAAAATGGAGGGTATAGGAGGGCTTCAGCTGTGATGGATGATAGCTCCTCAACCTGTTCTACAGATTCTGCCCCCTCAGTAGTAACCAATGGGTCATATAGATCAAATTCCTTTGCCAACCATAAAAGCCGAAAGTCACCAATAAGGTGAGAACTTTGTCCATTTTTCTCGTTGGGTTAGAAAACATTCAAAATTCACTGACTTTTTTTAAAATTTTTTTTATAAAAATGGGCGACAGAGGAAAGAGCCAGCGAGGTAAGATGACATATGAGGGATATAGCGGTGCAAATGGGGCAGAAAATCGGCAATCTGAACCTGCTGATGTCAACAGTCAAAATGAGACTTCTTCTAGTCGGAAAGCTGCTGTATCTTATGAGTCTGCAGCTGTCATTGCATCCCTGCAGGATAGAACGAAGTGGCCAGAGCTGAGTGCAGTTAGGAAAGTAAGTGCAGAGTGCATATCTTCCGAAGAAAGGGGTTGGAAAAAGAAAACATGCATGTTTATATTGAGCATAAGAAAACTTTTAATGAGTTAATTTACATGTGGTTATTGCTGTGACTGACTGGTTTATTTTTGATATTATTATGGAGTCAAGCTGTATGAGATAATTGGACATGCATGTGTCTGCCCTGATGGACGTTGTTCTTGTTTTCGGATGTTTGCTACAGGAGCTCACTCCAACGCTAACGCTTGTTGCTTTTTAAGAAGAGCTAAAAGATTCAAATGAACATAATCTCTTGCTGTTTTTAATTTTTATAGAAGAACAATTTTTTTAGATCAATATTAAGGAGTTTTGACAGTAATGTTGGGACACCTGGTAAATCTGACGGA
Source organism: Selenicereus undatus (assembly GCA_017589665.1). Lineage (NCBI taxonomy): Eukaryota > Viridiplantae > Streptophyta > Magnoliopsida > Caryophyllales > Cactaceae > Selenicereus > Selenicereus undatus. The sequence goes on along the minus strand of JACYFF010031958.1, from coordinate 4,070,002 downwards.
ACTTTTGTGGGATGTAGAGAGTATTTTATTTGCATACATATTCCCCGGACAAGTGATTAAAGGGAAAAAAAAACCCAGATTTTCCCTGTTCTCTGCTTTCAGGGTTGACACTGTGAGACTCCTACATCTCTTGCTAGCAGGGGAATCCACCTGGTGGGATGGTTTGGGGGGGGGGGGAAGTGACTTTCTTTGTTCTCCCCCCCTCTCTTCGTTTCTGACAGTACTCTTTTTTTGATTCTTATTTCATAGGATGATGAGGTGGTCCTGCTGCAGAGGAAGCCGAGCAACAAGGACCGTGTTGATATTGGATCATCCAAAGAAAAGACACCTGCTACACCACGCTTATCTAAGAGCCCTCCCAGAAATACAACTGTGACACCCACTGTGCTTCCAAATTCTGACTTGAAAAGTACACCCCATGCTGATTCAGTACCACCTGCCAGAAAAATATCCTCAAATGGGCTACCGCCAGCTGATAAGGCAGCAGCATCAATTGCAACTCAAACAGCCATTGTATCAAGAACAGATTCTGCGAAGACTTGTGTTCCTAAATTGGCTGACAAACTTAATGGACAACAGGCAGCTGTGTTGTCAAGGCCATCAAGTGCCCCACTTATTCCTGGGACCCTGCCAGCTGCTCCAGTTGTTTCCATGGTGCAATCAGCAGCCCTGGCTGCTCCTCTGTTGTCCCGTTCCATTAGTGTTGCTGGCCGTTTGGCTAATGACCCCTCTCCCACGGCTCACCCTTATATTCCGCAGTCTTATAGAAATGCTATTATGGGTAATTCATTGGGTGGTGCAAGCTCTCCTGGTTTCACTCATTCTGCTCAGTCAGCAACTGCAGTGGTCAATACATCATCTGCGTTCTCCCAACAGCCTGGTTTAGTGCAGGCTCCCTTGTTTCTTCCTCAAGCACGTGAAAGGGTAGAACCCAACTGTGTTAGTGCGAGCATCTCTTTCACTGCAACCACTTCAGGGGATGTACTCAGTGGCCAACAATGGATGGGAAGCCCTCAGAGTTGTGCTAGCAGGAGTTCGGTGTTTGAATCTCCCTCCATGCGCCATGATATGCTCAGTTTTGATTTGTATCGACCCATGAACGGTGGGTCTCACGAACTCTTCCCCTCTGAGTTATTTTTAGCTGGTACTTCTGGCCGTCCTCTTCAAGGAGCACTGTCGGATGATTTCCCCCACCTTGACATCATCAACGACCTGCTTGATGATGAGCAAGGTATAGGGAGGACTGCTTCTGGGAGCACCATCTTCCAGGGTCTCAGCAAGGCCCCCACTCTTTTCCCCCGGCAGTTCACCTATCCAACCGACATAAACCTATCAAGCGAAGTGGGCTCTTTGGGGACCTCTTGTAGGTTTGATAGATCTCGAAGTCTACCAGAAGATGGCTTCCAGCAGGAGTACTGCTCTAGCAGCAGTCAGTACAGTTCAGGGAGAGAGTTCATCCCCCAAGGTAATTCTTTGTCTTATATGAATGGCCAGATTGATAGCCTGGTTCCAAACCAGTGGCAGTTATTGGGTCCTGATCTTTCATTGCTGGCTTTGAGGAATTCTGGGTTGGACGGTTACCCGTTCAGTATTTCCGATTACTCGGACTTAACATGCAGTGTAAATGGGTATACAATGTTCCGGCCTTCAAATGGGCATTGAAATGTGCCCTTGGCCGAGTTACTAATAATGCATGGCAGGGAATTTGGTCTTTAGAATTGGGAAGATGTAATTGAAAACAAAAGAAGAACGAAAAAGAATCATGTAAAGAGTGATGCTGCCTTATTTGCTTTCGGTTTTTCAGTTGATGCACATGAGGGCTTCCCCCTTTTTTGTTTTTTTGCGTGTTTTTCTGAGCATTGTTTATTGCCAAACCGCGAAAGCTTTCAATTCATGTTCTGAAAGCTTTGATTTGATCTGTTGCAACCCTCGAAGAAATCCCTGGCTAATTGTTGACCACTGTGATGTTCAATTTGACAGACATGGTACCATGATGTTCTCCATCTGTTCAAATTAACAAGAGTCGTATTTATGTCTCACAAAAACTGGGCTGTTAGTTCTGACAGGGACAAGAAATTTGGAACGGGGAGAGTATGCCTCCGAATGTGTTTTGCTCATTAAAAAAAAGTAAAAGTTGTCAGAAATTCAGTAGTGTTCAGGGTTTGCAGGAGCGTGATGATACAGCAGGTGCAAGACGAACAGATTATTATTAGTTCGGGACTTTTATTGGAGATGCGCCAAATATTTGTCTTTAATTGATGTGAGAGGTGGTGCGCTGATGCTCGTTAAACTATAGGGCATTTCGAATAGGAATTTACAGATTTGGAATTTTATTATGTTACATCAGTAAATTTTCATATTTTGAATTATATTTCTTTACTTTTCTATTTTATTAAACTTTATTTTAGATTATTTAATAAAATATTAATCATAAATTCACTTTATAGCATATAACTTTTTTTAATCACAAAAATAATATTTTTAAGTATATAAAAAAAGAAAAATAAAAAAGGCATAAAAAGACAGGTTGCATAGGTTAGAGATCAGGTAGAGATCATGATGTTCAAGGAGTAGAGAGAGAGATTCATTACCATGCGCATGATAAATTATATTTTTATCCGTCGTCATATAATCGACTAGTTTTTTTATTTTCACATATAATAATGGTGGATATTTTCAAAAATTATATGATATGATCTTAAACAATATCTATAACACGTGTTTATTTAGATGCGTTAATAAAATAATTGTTTTTTTCTTTGGATCTATAAAACCTACTCTTTGGATTAATGGATATGTTCATTTTTTGATAATTCATTTCATCTCTAAAATATGTCTTGAAGGAAAAAAATCCCCGATATTACGAAGGTCCCTACAAATGGTAGCTTATTTGTTTATTTCAGTTCAAGAAGTCAATCAAGTTGAAACTTGAAATTAAGCAAGCAAGACGCATGTTACTACAGCATCATCGGATGGCATTTGGTGACCAGTGACGCATGTCAAGACGTCACGCCATCCGATTCAAGCGATGACCTATACTATAATTGGTCCTAATAATAATAATAATAATAATAATAATAATAATAATAATAATAATAATAATAATA
>JACYFF010031958.1:4044313-4066885 GCA_017589665.1 Selenicereus undatus | reverse complement strand
TAATAATAATAATAATAATAATAATAATAATAATAATAATAATAATATTTGTCATTCATACATATTATGCTCAAGTAAAATATGACAATAATACACGTACCAAACAATACAATAAGGATAACAAATAAACTACAGTTATTAATTACGACTTAATCAAAACCTAATTTGTCAACCAATATGGCAAGACTATGGTGGAAGTTCTTGTCAAAACCATTGAAACTAACAAATTTCTTTGATTGCTAATATTTAAATAACATGGTCTTCTATTATTAATTATTTGTTGTTGAATTTTTTTGTTAAGTCACATCGATCGCCCCTATATTCTCACCATATGTATTTCTTTCTATTTTTTTTTTTGAGAAGACAATCTTATTTGAATTTTTTAATGAATTAATTAAAACAAGTAAGCTAGATTTTCCCATCATAATACTGATGAAATATTCAAACATATTGAAAAGTCCATGCTAGTGTGCTTAATTAGAATTAAAATCAGGAAGCTTAGTTGCAGGTCAACATGCATGTACTTGGGTGACAAGTAAAAAACAAATCAAATTCCCAGCACATTTTCTAGTTTAATAGTCAAAATTCCTTTCTGTATATATACTCATCAACTTACTCATTTCTTCCCATCCAAAAATAAAAACAAAGTCGTGATGAAACTGCTTCACATTCATAGATTTGCTCTTCTTCTTCTTCTTTTGTGCACTTTGAAGCCATGCAATTTGGCTAATGCTAGGGTTCTGAGAGATGCTGTTGACCCCTCCACCTTGCTGGTGTCTCTAAACGGTCCGGTCCCACCTTCCGGGCCCTCCGGCTGCACCTTCAACCCCGGGAGTGGCGGTTCCGGTGGATGTCTTCTCAAAGAGAAGCACTTTGCTGGTGGTTTTAGGCCTCGCTCTAAGTCTAACCCCCATGCATACAGTACTGTTGTCACTGCTCCCTTTTCTATGGCCACTACTCAGAGATAAAGCATTATATTGGGTCGTATAATATGTAATTTTTTATATGTATCATCTTTTTTTATTCATTAATTTGTACAGTATACTGTATTAAGGACTTGTATTCTTATTAATCAATTTACTTGATTAATTCATATTCATCAATGATCATGACTTTTTTTTTATGTTATTGTGAGGTGATGTGTACCTCTAATGATTAATTATTTCTACAATATGTATGGATATCTGTGTATGTAAAATGATAAATGTCTTGCTATGAGACATTTATCAAGTGTCTCATTTTTTACTTAAAAATTATAATATCATAAATTAGATTGAATAAAATGTATCATCAAATAGAATAGGATATATTGCTACTTACAAATTGTGTATAATTAACTTGTATCTAAAATTTATTACAATTATGAAATTGAGTATAGAGGTCATCATCGATGGGGTTGATTCGATTAGGGCATCATTTTGTACTCGTCAATGAAGTAAACAAATCCTACAGCTTTATAAATTGATAACTAATTATAACTATTGAAAGTAATATAAGATATTAATTTCTGCTAAAACAAAAGTGTTCTGAAACAAGAGTTACAAGACATATATTATCACGCATTTGTGTATGTCACGCATGTTAAGAGTTGGTGTGTTACCCCTAAAGTTTGGTGTAAAGCTAAAAGCAAAAGATTGGTCATAAATCTTGCAGTTATTTATGTAGTGAGTCTCATGAGAAAATTTCAAATTAAGCTATCCCATAAGTAAGGAAAGTATGCAGTAATGCCACAAAATATATAAACTTGTTCCAATATTATTACTATTGTGGATCTTTTATTGGTAAGCCAGTAGAATCAACTTTGAACATTATTTTTCTGGAAATATCAGAAAGTTGGGCAATTTATATATTTTGGGAAAAAACTATTTCATGCCACAAAATTTTCAAAATACTATGTTATTTATAGTTTTTGTGAAGTTTTTATTTAAAATTTACAAAAATTTATTAAAGAATGTGAACAATGATAATAATACTGAGATAGACATAAGAGAGAGTACATTGATCAAATGCGTATGTCTTGCTGTAAGATACTCCTTAAATAGCTCGACGTTGTCAAAATTAATATGTTATGTGATTTACAATTATCAAATTTTTAATAATTATAGTTAATTATGAGCTAGTGTTAAGGGCCCATGTGATGCATGAGATTTATAAATATAATTATTATTATTATTTAATTTGTGATTTTTTATTTTTAAATAAGAAGTTTGATATATAATTACCATCATGATGAATATATTCATATGTAATAAAAACATAAATCATTAATATAATATCAACATTTTTAACTATGAAAGTAATTGATTGTTTGCAATCTAAAAATAATATGTTCATCCCTAAATAATTAAATTATTAAAATCATATTAAGAATCATAGGAGGAGAGAAACCGAGAAAGGTGTAGAAGAAGAGAAGAGAAATGACATATGCCTCACTTTTATAATTCTTGTCCTGCTGCTAATATTGTTGTTCGTTCCTCTTGTGGTATTTTCCCACATAACATTCATAATCAAACAAGAGGCCAATGAGTAGGTTAAGTAAAAAGAACATAAACTTCTACATGCTTATTGCTTCTACTATTGTAGTAATAATTTTCATTTAAATTCAAGATAATATATGATGTAATTTATATATAAGGATATAAAAATAATGTCAATCTTAGAAGAGTATCTTGAATGTGGGGGGTTATTAATTTATAATCAAGATTATATATTACTTATTTAACAAAATTGGCAAACAATCTAATTCTCTAGATTTGTTATTTCTTGTGAGCTTTCACTACCATAATTAAATAATTTATTTGGTAATTGTATGATCCTTTTTTTTAGCTTTTGCTTTGGAAAATATATAGATTTGGAATTAAGATTGTATATAATTTTGGTAATTAAAATTTATTTTACTATCAGAATCTTCATTAATAACTTTGGTAATATAATATAATTGAACATTGTGAATGTAATATAATGCATTATTATAGATGAACATTGTTGCTTTTTTTTTTGTTGGAAAGAAAATCTTTCAAATTGTATTTAACGTTATACAATCTTTTTTTGGGAAAGAAAATCTTTCATACACAATTGACTAACTTGTGTTCTATAAAAAAATAAAAAATTTAGAAATTTTGTGAAAATGACATGTGTCAAAAATTTAGAGAGCTTTGTTTACACACGCACTACACACACACTGCACACACACACACACATTAATGATCAAGCTTTAGCATTCATCAACTACGCTTAATAGTAAAATTAACACTCTAATCGCATATCTACAAAAAAGTATTATATATGTAATTTTATAATAATAAAAATCTATAAAAACAGTTCATTTCACATGTTTTATAAGTGATATCGCCTTTCCACTATTAAATTATATCATTTTTTTTTCAATTTAATACATGCCAATAAAACATATTTAAAAAAGATCTTATAACATTACATTCATGTCATTGGTGTTTTCTTGATCAATTCATAATCATTGTCAATAGATAAGTGATGTGGAATACGAATGTTAATTGTTTTTGATAACTTTGAACATTTCCAAGTGAGTGGCTGCTGACTCAACGCACAAAACAATCTAATTCAAACAAATACTCAATATTTTTCCACAATTATGAATCACGTGCCTCCAAACATATGCATGCCAACCTAAAGATCAGACTGCAGAGAAAAAAGAAAAAGGAAAAAAAATGAATGAAGAAATTACGTATTGATCAAGTAAGCTGTTTATACAGCCGTTGATGGAAGTAATTAAGCTGAATTCCCTCCTGACCATGCAAAAATTTAGGCAGCAGTCAAGAACAACTCGCTTGCTAATTGCTTGACTGCTGCTTATTTATAATTCTCTCTCTCCTTCAAAGCGCGTGGATCTGGACATTGGATTAATGGAGATATTACCAAATTTTGTGCTGTATACCACAGGTACAGCTGTAAAACGGGTCGGCTCTGATCGGTTCATTTAATACAACAACAACACCTCTTAGTATGGGTTCCGTTTTCGCAGGGTCTGGGGAGATCCAGCTGTAGGCAACCATACCTCTACTGGTATTTCTATCCATAGATCTGATCGGTTCATTTAATAAACAGGTTAATTTCGTGTTGCTATTGAAATAGCTTAGATTTGTTCAAAATTGAAAAAAAAAAAAGGAGTTTTCATACTAAATGGTCAAATCGTGTAAGCTTTGGATCAAAATCGGTTTAGTTCAGGTCAGGTTGGTGTTACTATCAATGGCTTCGGGTTGGGTTCGGGTCGTATTATTGTGTTGGGTCAAACTTTCTCAACTCTATATCATGCACGATAAATAAAGGAATGTTTTTCTATAGTTTAATGGAAAAGCAATTGATTAATAATTTATAAAAAGGAAAAAAAATAAAATCACTTAATTTTTTTTTTCTAAAGTTTAAACATTATCAAATTTTAAATAAGGTTAAAAAAAATAGGTAAACTTTAACATTGGGTTGGAAATATTACCAAATTTTGTGTTGTATATCACGCACGATAAACAAAGGAATGTTTTTAATTATTTTCGATTCATCATATAAGTGCGAATGAACAATTCCTACTTTTTAAATTAAAGGACAAAAAAGGGGAGGTAAAATTTGGGTGGGCAATTATAAAAACATATTTAAATACAATTTATGGCTAATTTATATTAAAATGACAGAATATGAAATGCATGCTGATGATAGCATCTACAAAAAGATAGAGAAACGGAGCAATAATAGTCATCAAATTCTCAAATTCATATACTGTTTGTTAGCAGATATACTGTTCTTGGTCCAATTAGGTCCATACAGTGATAAAGATATTACCTTATTCTTGGATTCTAATTATGGCCCTATTCGGCAAAATTAGCGGTTCAAGTAACGGATAACGATTTAGGTAGCGGATAGCATTTCTAATTTAGCTATTAACGAATAACTGTTTAGATGAACAGTTGAATAAAATGTGTTCGGTAAATTTAGCTATTGGATTATCTGATTAATATAAATTGACATAAAAGAATATAGAGAATTTCCAAAGATAAAGTTTCTAAAGGGTAATTTTTGGTAAAAAAATATGAAACACTACCTTTAAATGTAAAATGTTAATACTATTAATTTTTCAAAAACGCTACTTAAAACGCTAAACGTTACTTGAAATGCTAGTCAAAACACTACGTTACCAGACTCTAAAAATTACGTGATGAGTGTATTGACTTAGTCAAGACGTCAAACGCTTCTCAAAATGCTGTTGCCGAACACGCCCTATATTAGATGACCGAGAGTTGTTTAGAATAATCTTTTTCCTTTTTTTTTCCATTGCTATCATTCCACATTGAAAATAAAATATCACATTTCACATGAAAAATTAGGAGCTCACTATTTTAAAATCACCCTAATTATCTCCTAAATCAACATTGTTTTGGGAGTTATTTTATTTAAATATATAATACTAACTAAGAATTTCTACAATTGATGAGTATGCACACAATATAAAATTTGACAATCATTTGTATCCAATACCAAAATATAATTTAGTGACTTCCCAAACCCTTTTTAAAATCTAGTAATCTTTTATATATTTTGAAGAAAAGTTTAATTTACTAATTTTTAAAAGTTCTTTCCTTATATTTTGCTTGAGAATTAGCAGCGTACGTACTTACATTTTGTATGTATAGTATGTAATGACAGTAATAATATTTTTGACGGAATTTCGAGGAAGGATCATAATGTTTGACATTTTTTTTTGGTTGATCATGAGGATCAAGTTTGTGAGAAATAACAGAGCTCAGACCGACTCAAGCCTACGTGTTTGATGGATCAGACTGGCATTTACTAACCATACAATACTTTTGTTCTTTTTTGCCCATATATATATAAAACGGGCGTAAAGAGCAATGTAGTTAGACTCGAATCTGGATATTTTTTTATTTTTTTTAACAAGGGTAAATAAAACTAAAGGGATGTTAAGCGCATTTTCTCACAAGAGCACGCCCAACTACATCATCTGCCAAAATAGCCTTAAGAGATGGAGAAAAACAAATATCTGATGAGTAGGATGTTGTAAATGAGTGTCCAAATTTAGAAAGCCAGTCAGCTACCATATTTGATCATAATTTTAAAAGATGTCATTAGTTAATAGAACTGATACCCATACGAAACATGATTACATGTACCTAGCTTCATAAGTTTATCATATATATAACAACAACAACAACAACCCCTTTCAGTGTGGGTCCCGTTTTTGCGGAGTCTGAGAAGATCCAGCTGTGGGCAACCTTACCTCTACCGACGTTTCTACGCATAGAGAAGCTGATTATAAGAGACTCACAAAAAGGGTTTTGTGAAAATATTTTATAGAAGAAAGATTTTGTGAAAACATTAAATGGAAAAATCACAAACACATAACAAGGAATGACTAAGATATATTAAAAAGACCAGTCGCTGAAACTATGTAACAAAGAAAACTATATCAGAGGAAGGTAATATACCTTAACAACCAGAGGTAAGCAAATGATATCTCTTCCTAGAAGAAAGTACAACCTGCATACAAACACAACATACGAAACAACCGCTACCAGCACTATACCATAGCAACTAAAAGACAACTACGGTCATTTGGTAAAGAAATATATGGGTTATATTTCCTTGTGTGCCGGTCATTTGGTAAAGAAATAAATTCTTCTTCCTTTTTCTTAACAAAGAAAAAAATATGTAGAAAAATTATCGCTAAATGAAAGAATACATAATCAAAAGTTTAAACTAGATTTCGAACTAAGAAGTTTGACTAAGAGAGCCGGCCAGACTTGATTATAAGAGAGGGGTCCAATTTTCCCCATGCAAGAGTGCAAGACCAACATATATTCAATCAAGTCTTGGACGTATAATTAGTGTACGTACTATTGTTTCCATGCCCATTTAATTTTTTTTTTTTTGAGAAAATGCATGAATTAAAAGTAGAACCAGAAAAATTAATTCTTAATTAATTATTGATATCGCGACGAAGCTTGAGGACATGATCTATATAAAAAACAAACAATTGTCTATTAAAAATGCAATTTTTTTAAAAAAAAAATTCTTAGCTTTTTAAAAATACCTGATCCCCCTTTTTTTAGCGAGATTTTTCACTTTTGTTATTTGTGATTACTACGTCACAAATATGAGTGGCATTTTACCTAAATTGAAAATAAAAATGATCTTAAACAATGACAATTAAGGGGGTAAAAAAATGAAAAGGCTAGGGTTTAAATATTATTTATCAGAACCTTATGAGGTATATACATGTTATACAATTAAGGGGGCAATGTCAAGTTAATATCCTTTATATAGTGTTTGATTGAAAGTAATGCAATCACTATGCAATAGAATCAATCATGTAATGTAATTGTTAGTGTAATGAAATGGGATAATAATTGCATTACAATGTTTGATTATAAAGTTTTTACAAGTGTAATGGAATGGAGTCATCTACAAACAATACTTGATTTTACACGTGACGTAAAATATTTGCAATTCAATTCGTATTTTATTTTTGCCTATTTCAATTATTTGTAACTTTATTGATAACTATCATGCAATATCTTATCATTATGATTACGATGTTTTACATGAAACTTACTTCACTCTATTTCTTCTAGATTACATTAATGTAATATTGTTCAAGTTTACCAAGTAGAGATAAGATGATGATAATGATGACGACGTGAGAGAGAGAGAGAGATCGAGAGAGACATGATGTTTAGAACGTACAAAAATGCAGTTGCAGTAATATGATCATGGTCTAGATTAAACTTTATCTAATATGGAGAGAAGAGAGAGGAGTGGAAGGGGCTTCAAACTTTTAAAAAAATAGTGTCAAAGTAACAAGAGGGGAAGTGGGGGAGAGACAGTGGAGAGAAGAGAGAGAAAGTTCCTGAATATAATAACTTATAGTTGAATAGAGTTTAATTCAAAGGTATACAATCACAATTGTTTAGGAAAAGTCAAGTAATTGTAATTGCATAGATTGAGGTAAAAGTGATTACAATGCAATTTTGATTACATTACTTAATGGTAACCAAACATGGTAATGGAATCACCATTACCATTTTGATTGCATTACTACTTCTGTTACATTGAACCAAACAAGCCATTAATGTTACTCTATATTGGCATGCAACATATATAAATATCCATGAATTATTCAAAATATTAGAAAACAAAGAACTATTTTTATTTATAACTGAAAAATATATATAATTATCAATTAACATATACGTGTACACTAGCTTAGAAAAATTAACGTATAAATTACAATGAATAAGAACAAAAATATCAAAGAATTAATTCATTAAACAAGTAGACATTATATTTTAGCATACTAGCACACTGGAATAAACCGAATATTTATTTGGTATTAAGGTATGTTAATCGTACTTATGGATGATCGTAATTAATCCCCCTCCTCAATCAGCTTGCTGCTCGTTCTCTAGCAATGGCCGGAGCCAACAGGGACGTGCGTGCACGGCGAGCTCGACGAGGGCGGCACCTGTCCACTCGGGAGGGACTGGAAGAGCAAGGTGTTGCGAATTTTTTCGGACCATGTTCCATCATCTAAGAGCCTAATTGCGAACCCGAGTTGCAGACTGGCTAAGAAGTAGAAAACAATGCAAACGATGAAGAGTGCCTTACTTAGGCTAATTTTGCTACCCATGAAGGCCATGATGTATATAATGCTAACAATTATCCGGTTTAAAAGAAATGGCCTGGATGTGGCCGGTTCGTTTTAATTTGTTGAGGTTTTTGCTAAAATAAAATTTTGGTGTTGGCTAGTTAAGTGGCTTATTGCATGGAATTGAGGGAAGTATGGTGAGGTTGGTGTGCTTAATTTAATGAGCAAATGTGTTTATATAGTGGGTGCTTGAGTTAATGTTCAAAGCGTCTTAATTGACAATTGACTTAGCCAACAGGGTTTCTTTGTTTTGGGTCTTTGACCAAGTTTGTAGTCTAGTATATACTTTGAATTATATTTTAATTCTATCCCAAAGTCTTCATAAATTTGTGGATTCACTGGCGATGATATATAATTATATATATATGGTCTTGTAAATTTTGAAAATACAATTCCCACAAAATTAATTCATTGGCATAATATGTCCAAAATGATATAGTAGTACGTACGTACAATATAAGTATAACACTAAGGTCTCCCCGTTAGATAAAGGCCTCACTATTATTAAGACTAGGAGCATATACTAGGCAACAATGTTCCAAGTACCCATTGGTCCAAAAATTCATTTGCAAATCTGTGTAAATATGTTTAAAATTTTACAATGGACACCAATAAAAAATAACAATAATTATTATTAATTTTCAATAAATTCAAAGTAGGACATTGTTGTATAAAAATTTTAAATCATCCATTAACTAATTAAGATTGACTCTACCAATATGGGTTGGTTCAGGTAGTTTGATACTTGTTTTCCTTAAGTAAGGTCTCAAATTTGAGTCATATGAATGGAGAAAATCTGTGATAGGAGAGCTCTACTCGTTATTGGGCCAACAATAGCTCGACTAGCCAACGTGATTTTATATGTGTTAAAGATTAAAGATAGAGAAATAAAATTGATTTTGGTAATATAATGAAGAAAGAGAAGCCAATCTCATGTATGGTTGATCATCTTGCCCGAAAAAGCTCTATATATCTTCATACTCATTTTTCGTTTTAATTCTTAATTTGTTCAATTTGTTATAATATTTAGTTTATATTTTTCAAGATTATTACGTACACATTGGCCATGCAAAATTATGTAAATATCCGCTTAAATATATAGAAGAGGAAATACTCTTTACATACATTAACGTATCAATTAATTAACATACAGTGAAGGGGGGAAAAACACACACTAAACATGGCACCTTATGTTGACTGGCTATTTGCTGAGAATCTGATGTTAGCCTGCTAATTAGGTTATTGCATGGGTGTCTTTTTGCTAATGTTCAAAGGTCTCAATGACTTAGCCAACGTACAGGGTTTCTTTGTTTTGCGCGTTTGACCAATTAAGTTATGGTCAATCAGTTTGAATATAATTATAAGTTTTATCTTCAATATCAAATTCAAAGTTAATTTGTGGAACAAATGCAAATTCAATTCACTGATGGCAGTCCATGTGATCGATGTTATAGATTTTGAAAATGCTCATTGCACCAAAGATTTCATTAGTACAAAATGTACGGTATAGTATAACATGCATATTTATAACGAAAAAGAAAGGGAGAAATTAAACCTAAAGCCAGTGTACAACAACAACAACAACAACAACTCCCAGTGTGGGTTCCGCTTTCGCGGGGTCTGGGGAGATCCAGCTGTAGACAACCTTATCTCTACCGACGTTTCTACCCGTAAAGAGGCTGATTAATAATAAGACTGTTAGCATTGGTTTCTATATTAATTGATGCTCGAAATTGAACCCAAAGCCAGTAGAAGTCGAAAGTTCAATTCTTAATTACTTCCCCGGTTCCATGTTTACTATAAAAAAATATCCATTTCATTAGTTCTATATATATTATTCTCAAGTTTTACTTTTTTAAAGATTTAACATTGTTTCTATTGGTTGAAAATACACTTTTAGCAATGTAATACATTTAATGCATATTTTCATATATTCCCTAAAGTTGATGGTGCATACGGGACATATTGAGTAATAATCAAGATCAAGAGGAAGTTCAACAACATCATCCAGAGGAACAAATGCCTAGTGAAAATGCAAACCTTTCTTTTTTTTTTTTTGAAAAAAAAAACTTACTTTTGCTTACTTTTTTCTTTCTTGAGATTTTTCATTTTATTATTTATGATTCTAATTCATAAATATGAGGGATGTTTTTGTATAATTAGATTAAAAATGATTAAAATGTTATGTTTACAATTATTTACGAAAATTTTGTGGGAATGTACAATAATATCTCTTCAATAATCTTAAGCCTGTTAAACTAGGTTACAGTAATGCTTAGCTACATTTGAGGTATAATCTTTAATTAATGATGCTATTATGATTGTTAAAAGATAAAACAATTGAAACATTCCATCTCCTATTAGTTCGATGTTGGTCAACAACTAAAGCAAGGTATTTTTTTTTTCCGATAATTGGTAAAACCTGTAAGAACAGACAATGCAACAAGCACACATAAATACATTCAGGGGCGGAGCCACGTGGGTGCAAGAGGTGTTAGCTGACACCTTAGCTTTTTGGGAAAAGAATTTAAATATTGAAATTTCTAGTAAAAACTAAAACACATACATATATTATTTAGTTAATTTGCACATAGAGCATGAAGTGTGCATTGCTTAGTTGGTGAGAGGCGCTTGGATAGGGCTGGTGTGGGGTGGTGGTCATGTGTTTGAGGCTTTGTGGTTGTGAATATTGGGCTGTTTTTTTTAAATTAAGAAACTAATATATATTATTTAGTCTACAACTAGAATAGAAATGTTAAGTGTCCAAATGGGGTGGGGTGTGTGGTATTAACTCATGATGGTACATGCCGTGTCTTCGAGGTTGGGTAAGTTGAATTTATGTTGTTTTTTTTAATTACGATATATAATGTTTTTATCATTAATTTTGCTATGTAATATTTAATTAATCCTACACCTTGCATAAATAGAAGATCTGGGGTTTGTTTCTAGCTTAATATATTGGTGAAAGTAAAGGAAAATTAAAACAAAAATTTATTTTATGTTGACATCAATATAGAAGAACATAGTATTAAAGACTTCATCTTCAAAGGCAAAATCAAGGGCAAAAATATATTTTTTTTAAATTTATAATCATTCTTTGCAAACTAGTATGTCTAACTTAGCATACCTGGTTAAGTTTGAGTCTAACAATTATGCTAATACCATTTTGGAAATAGTCATATAGGAGTTAATTTTGACAAACTTGTGAATTTGAATATCGAACCTGAGAGCTTGAAGATCGAATTTGGTGATTTTGAAATCTCTTATGAGTTTAGTGCAACATTATGACTATGTTGTATTACAAAAAAACATGGAAAAAATGTATTAAAAATTAGAGCACAAAATTAGACGATTATTACATTAGTTGTACTATATAGTATAGTTCGACACTTCAACGTTTGAACCCTGGCTCCACCACTGAATACAGCCCACTTGAAAACACTCCAAAAAGAGATCACCTCTACACCTAATAATTAAAACTAAAGCAAAGCATCCAACTCAATAATGGTTTGTACTCCGACGGGTAAAATGCATTATATTCCCCACAGTACAAGTACGTTTAATTAGAGATAATTAGTCTCTAGTTTCGCAATCCAATCTTGCCCTAAGTTCAAAAGTATAAAATTTACGTACGGTTAATTAGAGATAATTAGTCTCTCGTTTCGCAATCCAATCTTGCTCTAAGTTCAAAAGTATAAAATTTACGGACGGGTGAATATAAAGATTGAAAATATCAATTTTAAATTTGAGAAAGAGTGAAATTTAGGTGAAAGGGAATATAATCTAATTTTTAGAGAAAGAGAAGCCAATTAACGTCATGGATGGTTGGCAATATTCCAATCCTGCCCAAAACACGTTTCTCTTAACGTTATGTTTTTGGCTTCAGGTCTTTGTTTAAAGCATCACCACCCATAATGCATGTGAGTTCTATATTTTTCATCAGGATTACTATGTATTCTAGCTTGCAAAATTATATATGTAATATCCATAGAAATTAAAAAGAAAGTAGTGTTTTTATTCAAGAATAAAATATTTGAATACATACATTATATTAAAGTACCAATTAACATTGGCATTACAATTAACAAGAAAAAAGAGATCAAATAATAACTTGGTTAAAAAAACTAAGCATCCACTCTATCAATGAGCTTGAGACTTGCATTGTTCTCTAGCAGTTGCCGGAGCCACCAGGAATGTGGGTGCACGGCGAGGTTGACGATGGTGGCACCGGCCCACTCGGGAGGGACTGGAAGAGCACGGCGTTGTTAATTTTGTCTAACCACGGTTCATCATTCAAGATCCTCGCCGCGAATCCAAGCTGCAAACTGGCTAAGAAGCACAAAGTAATGCAAACCACGCAAAATCCCCTCGTTAGTAGGCTAATTCTACTACGTATGAAAGCCATGGTGCCAATTATGTTGGATTGGTTTTTGCTGAAATTTGATGGTTAACTATTAGCTTGCTAGCAGCTTAATTACTGCATGGGATTGAAGGAATTAAATGTGGGTTGGTGAGATACATGGACGTTCATATATGTCTATCATGCATACATATATAGTGAGTCTTCCATTAATGTTCAAAGCTTGTTTAAGTAATGTCAAACTGACTTACCCAGCAAGTTTTCTTTGGTTTAATTTGGGGGTTTGACCAGGCTATGGTCTACTTCTTTGAAAATATTTTCTGTCCCAAATTCAAACTAAATCTATGGAGCAAATGTGCGGATTCAGTGATGGCAGTATATTTGATCAATCTTGTTTGAAGTTTGAATAAATGGAAGATTTTGTAAGTACAGAAGTGTACAAAATGATGTGGTGTTTGCTTAGTTTGCCCAAATTAATGTTTATCTTATTTGACTGTAAGTTTCATGGGAAAGTCACATGATTAGAAATGTCATAGGTTTAATTAATTTTGATTAAAAATAGTCAGAACTTGATTAAAAAAAAAAACTTTCGTAAGTCGTCGTGACATAATACTGACACACCTCCAAGGAAGCAAACATCTGCATTTTATTCTGCTTATTTTTTTTTTTGAGGGTCTAACCTGCTTATATTCATATTTAATATGAAGTTTTCTATGTTGTATAGTACGTTTATATGTAACGTGTAATTTTCTTTAATATGCGACATATGTAATTTTTCACGTGTGTCCTGTACACCAATTTTCTGTTTAATTAGTTCAACATGTATATATGTTGCTAAACAAAAAAACCTTTTAGATTGTAATTGAGATAGCCAAAACCGTCCATTGAGCTCCCAAGTTCGATTTAGCCAAAACTTAACTCGACGAATTTAATTTGGCAAAAGTTCAATGCTTTTTGAATTGAGTAGAGCTTCAGATTCTAGCTTGTTTAGAAGTCGAGCACATGAATCTAAATTCTCAAGTCATGCAGCCATGGTTCTTAGGCCACCCATCTCTTCAATCACAAATTGAGATCTAAGCTTGTTTACACTTGGATCTTATTCAACTTAACCATATATCACTCTAATTAGATCTTTGAAGCCATTAACATATGAGCATTGACATCGATGAAGGTAATTTGGCACTTAGTAATCTCTGTAACATTGACAACAATCACAAACAACTGTGTATGTTTTGATAGGAAATCAGAAGGCTAATAACAAAAGTACACAATTTCGTCATGAGTAAAATAAAATTTAACCATTTATTTATTATCTATATTACAGGGAAAATAAAAGATTAAAAGAATCAAACATTATGTTCGTAAGACATATATGACATTCGGATGTTAACATGAATATACACACTTTGTAAAGCTCAAAGGATAGAAGGGAAAAAGTATCAGATATAAATTATTCGTTAGAAAAGAATGAAAATTCATTCGAGCTAGCTAGCTCTAATCTATTTTTTGTGCTTGAGCTAGTCATTAAGCACTACTGGCCTCCTTATCATCGTTTTCCTTCATGAGCTTGAGTCCTCCCTAACAACCATTTCCTTAGCTTGACCTCGGCCTAGCTAGGGTGGCCGAGGGTGGCAATGGGGAGGCGCCATGATGAGCAAAATGTCGCGCTCTAAACTAGCTAGCAGTGGCCGGGGCCATGGAGACCAGGGATGAATGTGCATGAGGAGCTTCTCGACGTAGGCACCGGCCCTTTAGGAAGCATCTCCAAGAGGGAGCCATCACTAGGGAAGTCTCTTATGGCAGCCCCATGTTGAACACTAGCCAAAAATATGAAGCACAATATGTATATTATCAAGAGTGCCCTAATTAGGCTAATTATTTTACCTTTGAAGGTCATGATTATCGATGTATGTATAAGTAATGTCACTATATATGGACTGGGATTCCTTTTTTTTTTTTTTGATTTGAGATATGATGAAATTTGATTAGGAATTGATGGGTAAATGTTGGGCTGGTCGTTTACAAAGGTGGTGATATATAGAGAGAGTAGGATTTAAGATGAGGGTTACGTGGCTTTGTCAATATTAATTAATCAGAGTTCTTTTTGTCAATTGACTTGGGCGGGAATGTTTCTTTGTTTTGACCCGGTTTGGTCTACCATTTTGATTTTTTTAAATTTTTTTTTTCAAGATTTTGACTTGTTTGTAGTTAAAAATAAATAAATAATGTTTAATTGCCCTAAATTTACTAAATGTGCGCAATATTTGGCAAATTATTGCATACTCTCGGGAGCTAGCATGTACTGCTATTATCACATATGTATACTTTTTCACTGTGTATTTATCATATAATATATATTTTATTTATATGACTTCCGGGAGTATATCTCGGGTGCATGATGTAAACTTTGGCAGTACGTCATTTGATATGAAGTTTTTGGAGCATGCTAAGTAGAATTTATGTACATATATTTTTTGAGAAGGATAAATGAGCCTTTCACCTGAGTTCTTATGTGTAAGGCTTAAAAACCCAGGATATCTAGTATTAATTAACATAATGAGAAATCCAATAGGTTCTTTGGTGAAAACATCATAATTATTTTTAAAAAAAATCACAAATCATGGCATAATACCAGCTGACACAAGCCGAAAAAGGCAACCATTATCTACTGATCTGTATTTCATTTTATTCATAACAAGTGACAGAACTAGTTGTACGATGAGGTTCCATATTTGAAATATGGTTCCATAAGATCAATTAATCTTCATGGGAAGTTCATACTAACAGTTTTATGAATTCGTATACAAAATATGGCATAATACTGGCATCTTTAAGGTTTTTGATATTAATTTTTTCAACGTAAAATTTTTTATTGAATTTTGATCACCCATAATTTCTCAATAGTGTACAATTCAAGTGATGTTTAATTTTGAATATGAAAAATATTATAATAAATGACCGTTTTGCCTTCATTTGATATTGTTAGTTAGCAATCATATTTTTGTGTCTTTTAGCGTGATAAAATAATGGAGATTATTAAGGGCTTGTTCGGCAAAATTAGCGGTTCAAGTAGGGGATAGCGGTTTAAGTAGCGGATAATGTTTCTAATTTAGCTGTTAGTAGATAGCTGTTTAGAAGAGCAGTTGAATAAAATATGTTCGGTAAATTTAGCTGTTGGATTAGCCGATTAATGTAAATTGACATAAAAGGATATAGATAATTTCTAAAGATAAAATTTCCAAAGGATAATTTTTGGTAAAAAAATATGAAACGCTACTTTTGAATGTAAAACGTTAATACTATTAGTTTTTCAAAAATGCTATTTAAAAAACTAAACGCTATTTGAAATGCTAGTCAAAACACTACGTTACCGAACACTAAAAATTACATGATGAGTGTATTGACTTAGTCAAAATGTCAAACGCTACCCAAAACGCTGTTGCCGAACATGCCCTAATTAGACCCTCTTTTATCCACTCTCTTACTAAGAAAAACCTTGTTTTTGCTCTAACTTATCTTTCTCCCATCTCCTCTCTTTGCAACTTTTGGCCTTCTTTGGTCTTTTTTATGTATTCAAGCAATTTTCAAAGTACCAAACCCTCGATAACTTATAGAAGGGGTAGTTGAGGTAATCCAAGGCTGCTTTATCTGCCAGTCATTGAATGTGCCTCAATTAGTTAAGGCTGGTGAAAATTAATTAGAAAATATCGAGGTTGAAAAAATTAATATTGAAAAACTGTGCAAAAAATTCAATCTCTTAAGTTTATCATGTACACAAAATTGTTTGCTTCACTCGAATATCTTAGCATCGTGATTTTAGTATTTGTGTTATGAACTTTAGATTCAAAGATCATGCAGAAGTTGTTCATTCAAATGTGAGGTTTGAACACAGAACTTTAATTTGGGAAACGGGGAAAACAAATTTAAAAAGTGGACCAATGCATGAAATAGATCAAATGAAGGATAACAATAAAATCAGCGGCGAAGCTAAAAATTTTAAAAAGGGGTGTCGGAATTAATAGTACACAATATCAAATTCAACAATAGTTATAAATTGAAATTCCTTAGTTAACTTGAAGGTACGGAGGATTCCTTAGCAAACTTGTTGAAATATTCATGTATTTTGGTCTAGAATTGAAATTAAACCTATAAATTAAGCGAATTTCGAATTAAAATTGGCAAATAAACTTACAAATCGAAATGAATCTCCTAGAATTGAAATTAAACATATAAATTAAATAAATTTGGAATTAAAATTGGCAAATAGACTCACAAATTAAATAATAAAAGCTAATTAAACTACAAATTGAAGAATTAACCAAGAAGTGAAATCAAAGCTAAAAACTAGACCAATTTAGACTTGGCATTGGCAACAAATAAAACAATAAAAGCATCAATTAATCTACAAATTAAAGAATTAAGTGAGAAAATCATGTCAATTGGAGCATGTAAACTACTATTAATAAAAGGAGAAATCACAAATTTGGAGAAGGGAGGTGGGCTGTGGTTGGGGCTCGAACATGCAATGAACTCCACTAAGCGGTGGGACAAGCAGCGACTGGAGTAGTGGGCGGTGGTGAAGGGTTCGCGTGGGGGATAGGGTTTTGTCTGGCATAATGTCAAATGGGAAGGGAGATAGGGTAGTTCTAAGGTAGAAAATAGAATTTAAGAAAATACAATTGAGTGTGTATGAGAGGATTCGAACCTACATGCTCACAAACTCACAAAATCCAACACATGCGCCTTGAACCACCGAACCAATAGCTGTCTCACGCCTCTATTTCGCACACTCTGTATTTATTTAAAATGTTAATTTTAAATTTGCTTCGTATATTTTTTTATTTTTTTTTGGGAGGGGTGTTGGATGACACTACACTGGATCCGCCCCTTATAAAATGATCTATGGAAACAAAATAATTTTCAATATCTCGTGGATTCCAAATTAAAATTAAGTTCATTTCAAACTTGGAGGATGCCAAAAATCAAAACATTAGATATTAGACTCTGATGGGAGCCAAACTCACCTAGTGAGCCTAGCTTGAAGTTCAATCCGATAAATGCTTATCTCGAATTTGGTTTGACATCTAGCCCCCCCCCCCCCCAAAAAAAAGGTTTGACACAAATTCAGTACTCTCTGAACCAATATCATGGATAAAAATTCCATATCGGAAAAGTGATAGGAAGATCCTGAGCTTATAAGCGGTGGCGCTGTACTATCTGTACACCTCATTAGGCTAACATTTTTGAATGACCCTGTGACAAATAGTATGAAAGCTTCAAATTTCCAACATTGACAACAATCATTTGAGAACTTTGCTACTTGTAAGTGGGCTAATATCAAAGCACACCATGTTTTACCGTGAATTAATGAAATGGTCGTGAATCAAAGCTACGACCTACTTGATTATTGACATGGTAAGTTAGCCAGCGATTGTTTTGTAGAAAAGTACGAGAACCCAAATTTTGTACTACATTCTTTTTCTTTACCACGAAAAAGACATAAATTAATTAAGGTCAAACATAAATTTACTGATAATTTGTGAAAATTTTATTTAATTAGCCGATAATTTAGCAAGTAGCACTCATAAATACTCTACCACATCCATTGAAATTAAAGTATGGATTAAAAGATCACTATGATTAATGACTTCGATTCAAAAATATATTTAAAAGATAACATAACATGTTAGTAATTCATCCGTCAATTTTTTATTATTTTTTTTGACTAAAAACTCAACCATCAAGGATACGTTTATAATGGAATCTTCAATGTTAAGTGCCTATTTTTTTCGTGGGTAAATTGGGGTAGGTAAAAAGACAAAGTGGATTGAAGTGAGTTGAGGTTGGTATTTTGAAATTGACCCACGAAAAAAATAGGCCCTAATTGCGTTGATCAATATAGAGTCCAATAGTAACAAATAAATGTTGCCATCTGTACAGAAGTGATTGACTAAAAAGACAAAAAGAAATAAAATGTATTTTATATATCACATGTCAACGCATATATGTACATGTTTCGTAAAATTGAAGGATAAGGCCTAAAATAAAAACTTGTTAACCTTTTTTTTGGGAAAAAAAAAGAAAAAAGAAAATTGTGCCTGAGCTGGCTAGGCGAAGGTAATTAAGCACTAGTTAATTAATCATCAATATTTTCCTGCTTCACGAGCTTGGGTCTTGCTTGCTGATAACGACTTCCTTGACTTGGGCTCGGCCTAGGGTGGTGCCATGACCAGCAAAGTGTCTCTCTTGAAACAAGCAGTGGCCGCCGGAGCCACCAAGTCCCGGGATGAACGTGCACGGCGTGCTCCCCGAAGGTGGCACCGGCCCTGCCGGAAGCATCTCCAAAACCAATGCATCACTAGGGAAGTGCCTTATGGCAAAGCCAACTCGGAAAAATATGAGACACAAAATGTAAACTGTGAAGAATGCCCTTGTAATTTGGCTAATTTTTGCACTAAAGGTCATCATTATTTGTGGGAAATAAGTAGCTACTGTTGTGGGATTTTTTTGTCGGGAAAATGGTGGGTTCGTTTTGCTCAAATGTACGTGTTGATACATACATATATATATAGATAGTAGGAGTTGGGAAGATGGGCTGCTGTACGCATGACGATGTGAATATTGTCAAAGTTTTTGTGTCAATTGACTTGGGCGAGAAGGTTTCTTTGTTTTGACCCGGTTTTGGTCTACCATTTTGAATTTTTGCAACAAACAAAAATAAAAAAATTCTTTTTAATTTAAAAAATAAAAGAATTCTCCCTCCAATTAAAGTTACTGAGGACAATACGTCATATGTCAGTATCCGAGAAGTTCCGAGAGTGCAAAACTATAAGCATGACAAATCAAGAGAATGATAGCACTATTTTAGGGATGGGGCATGGACCGAGTTGGGTCGGATTAGAGTCTAACCGTTTACACGTGAACCGGACCGTCATGGTTGACCTGTTACTGATTTAAATTGGGTCGGACCTTTTATGTAAATAAACTAATCGGATTGAGTCGGCCATGGGTAATTCACTTTTGACCTATTGCAAAATGGAACAAACTTGCATAAAAAAAACTATATATAGCAATTATTGTTATGTATAAAACATTGGTAATAAGTTTAGCTGATTGTACCATGTAAATTAGTGTGTCAAATAAGTTGAAAAAATAATAGGCCACCAAACGGGTCATTAATGGGCCAACTCGGTCCGACATGTTAATATGCTTTAATGCACCAACCTACTATTGACCTAACCTATTACTGACCCGACCCTTTATTAGTCCTATATTAAACATGCCGACTCACTTGACCGAATAGATACTCAATCCATTGTCGGCCCTAGATTAAAACATTGATAATTCATACAACTACAGATTGATAAATCTCGTAGTTGAAAAGACAATTCTAAAGAAAGAAAAATAAATAAATAAATAAATAAATACTTACATAAAATAGTACAAATGCATGAAAAGACAAGGTGAAGTTAAGATGGTATAAGATGGAAAAAATGCACAGGCAAATATTTGAAAGGTTCAAGTTTGGAAAATTTGTCCACTTAATTGTTATGTGTAGTTAATTGGGTAGTAGGTCCAAATATGCTGCATGTAATTAATCAACTTTCTGAGGAGGAGAATACTGATCAGTCATGGGCTTTGATTGACTCCCAACTTCTCGCAGCGGCCAAACGACGCTGTCTAGCCAGTTAGGTAATCAACTACCCACATTCATGCATAACGTACTGTGTACAACGTACTTGACCCCCATTTTCCAGCAATTTTCGTTTTTCCAGTCTAGGGATCAGGAGTAAGTTTAGATAGGTTTGAATACTGGTTATATTAGGGCTAAGGCATGCAATGAGTATTTACAAGAGTTCTTACGAATCGTCTACTAGTATATGAGACTCATATCAGTAACGTGTTAGTGAGCAGTTCCAAGAGCACATTGTGTCATCTTATGAGATGCATCATTAACATTCTATGTAAGATTGTTAATTACTAAGAGAAGTTAATTCCGAAAGAATAATACTATAGCCGAACCCCTTTGATATGATTTGAGCCAACGAAAAAAAATCGACAAAATATATATTATGAGAACGTTCCACATCTAATTAATACGATAAAATTGGTTTAAAGTTTCATTAGGCCAAATCAAATACATTTCCATCTCTAGCATTGTTTTTCTCTCTTCAAAGTTTAAACCATTATCGCGTTGGACTTCGCGTAATCTTCAGATCAATACTTAAACTATCAATATCTATCTATACACATTGATGTAAATTAGATAGATGGGTGTAAGTTGTAAACTGTAACTGTATGAACGTATCCTTTTAAATGAATTCGATGGTAATGTTGTTGCATTATGACTATAAATCAGTACATTTGTGAACAAGCAATTGCCATTAATAGTAAAGATTTAATACCAAAAATCAAATGTGATACTATTATTTTTCCGACCGTTGGGCCAATAGAATATGCTCATAGAGTCGTAGGGTTCATAGAAGATGCCATTAATAGCTGGCCGAAGATTTTTGGCCCATCATTCAATAAATTGGGAATTCGGTTAGAGTAGTGATAGGCCCAGTAGGGCAACCAGATGGGCTGGTCCAAGACAATTGAGGCCCAAAAGAAGCCTTGGTAGTCTCCAATATAATCGTAACACACAAGTCACAAGTCCTTTTTTAATATTTTGTGTTTTTTTGGTTGAATTTTTGTAGTTTATTTCTAAGGAGATACTTTGCATGTGAAGAGAAGACTTTGATTAGATTAGGTGTATGTTTTCTATATCGTAATGTCTTTATATTCTTCCCTAAGCGATTATTTATTTCAACCGAATTAAACTATCGATGAGCGATAAGAGCAGCAAATAGCAGTAACAAATAGTAAGAAGCGATATAGGCATAGTAAACAATTATAAAATTGTGTTACATGTTGGAATCATAATCTTCTTGCCTTGATCCCTTTTCCCTTTTTATTTGTGTCATTTTAGAATGACCTTCGCATTTTATCATTTATGTTTTCAAAGATGATTGAATATATTATACTTCAAAGTGTTTGACATTTTTACGTAGTACTAGAGGCAACCAGTGCAGTGTCAAGGGCCTAAAAGAATGAGGACACATAAATATTAGAGTATGAAAGTGGGTGTAGTCCCACATTAATAAAATAAAAAAATATGAAAGTGAGTATTGTCCCGCATTGATAAAATTAAAAGATTTCAGTATGTGTATAAGCGTGTGAGTTACACTATTTGATGTTAATAGATTTTAGGTTGGAACCTTATTTGAGCTTATATGAATAATTTTTTATTTACGACCCAATTGATATAAAAGATTTAACAATATACTGCACAAATCACACTATAATTTCAGCTTATATGGACTAACATACCATGTTTATATGTGCTGTGAAATATACCACTGACATTCAAAATCACAGTTCTACCCCATGCATGTCATTACTTCATAGAACTTTGTCAGCTGCAATCATATCATGCCTCGGTTGGGGGAGGGGGCAGAGGGGTCGAGAAATGGGGGGGGGG
>JACYFF010031958.1:4009017-4044303 GCA_017589665.1 Selenicereus undatus | reverse complement strand
CCCAAACTGCCACCCCCCATTTTTAGGCCACACATCCCTAAAAATGGAGAAAGTGGCCGTTTAACCAATTTGCTAAAATTGGCCTTCACAAATAATCAAGAGAAGAACTCAACAAGTTGCCAGCCTTTTGTTATTACTAAAAGTGCACTTATTTCATTACCGTGGATCTCATGTGAACCTCGAGGATAGTTTACCAGCTCTGTCCCTACAATTTGTACGTAGGTGTTTTTGAGTTTTTCCCATTGCACTCTGTTGGAGTATGGAAAGTGGGTGCTGTTTCACATTAATAAAATACAAATATGAAAATGGATGTAGCCTTCCATTGGTAAAATTAAAGGGTTTGGGCATGTTTATATGCCTGTAGCTACTCCATTTATTATGAATTGATTTTGGGATGAAGTTTCATTTGAGTTTATGTGCATAATTTCTTGTTAAAAGTCCAATTAATAAATAAATTTAACACATTCTAATTCTAAATTTCCAAAAAGGACATCGAGACAAGAGCACTTTTAAACAGATGGAGAGATGATAATTTCTTGGCAGAATGTGCCAAACATTGCGTGCACAGGTGTTGCTCGTTTAAACTCCCCAAACCCCATATTCTGCACTCGAGAGCTGCTCATGTTGCTGGTGCTTGTTGAGAGAGAGGTACCTGGAAAGCAAAGTTGGAAAGAAGCTGCCGATCATAAATTAGCCAAAAGAGTTTTCTGCCGGGAAGGCTGTTTATTTGGGATCTGCTAAAAGCACAGGCTGGTCAATCGGCAAATAATACAAGATAGCTTAGAAAATGAAAACAAGTATCCTATGCGACTATCCCACATTGATAAAGTGACCAATCAGAAGCGATGGTGAAACTAACGCAGCCTGGGACTCCAGAGTGTGATCTTACTTTGACAGGATTTGTTTTATGGGCTTGTACTTTTGCGTCCTTGAGTTCTAAGGAGACAGGAAATCAAGTCCGGCAGATGAATCATCGTGTCCTTGAGTTGTAAGCAGACAGGAAATCAAGTCTGGTGGATGAATCATGACCGTGAAATCAGAGTGTGATTAACAGCCACCAGTGATCCTGTGGCTACTGGGGCGGTAGAGGACCGTTCCTGACCTCAAATAAGGTGTTTTGGGATGGTCACATGGCTACTGGGGCGGTAGAGGATCTTTCTTTTTCTTCTTTTTAGCAGCTCAAGCAAGCTAATTAATACATCATCACTGATAGGTCTTAAATCTGCAAGATTTCGAGAGATGTAGATATATTTCATCAGTATTTGAGAAGTCAACTGGCAAGCAAGAACAGCAAATAAGTCGTCGCTAACAAAATTAAGCGGACAGTGTTTGCAGAAATGCAGTTGTGATTGTTATATATTATTATACAGGGATCCATGGCTATTTCACAGTTGCTGCTAGAAGAGCTCTGGTTTACTTTGCAGCAATACAAAATATCTTTAAAAATGGAAAATTAGATCATTCAGAATGTCTCCTGTCAACAGAGTAGTACAAGCAGCGAAACAAGTCAATGGTACTTCAGAAATGGACACTGGTGGCTTGCATGAATTTATGGGTTTATTTGATCATAGAAGTCATCACACAATATAGTACACTCTGATTTCATTTGTCTTTCGAGCATAAGTCTTAACAGATTGTAATTACGTCTCTAGTTCACTGGGAAAGATTCCGACTTTATCTGTGGGGAAAGCAGTTGTTATGTAAAGAGCCTGAAAACATTAATGAGGGACATGGTGACTTTCACGCAATGGATATTGTTTACTAGGAATCTTGGATTTTGTATTGACAGCTCTGATACCCTGAAAACTTTAAACTGCTTAAGGTGTTGTTGAAGGTTGCAACTTTCTGAAATGTATATCATTATCTTGTAGGGCTATCAGATGAAGGTTTTGATGCATATTGAAGAGAACACCTTGAGCTACAAAAGATAGTTGTGATGTTTTGTTTGATAGACGTCAGACTTTATGCTGTATTCTTTCATTTGCAATTGAGAACCATTATGAGCATACTGAGCTACGAAGATGGGAGGAGCTAAGGCCGTGATTCTTCCATTTATATTTCTTGGTCTCGGTTGGAAACTTTTGGGTTGAAGAAAATTGTATTTCCAGCCATTGAAAGTGGCAAAAGTGTCAACTATTTCATATAGTTTGGGATTACTTGTTTCTTGATTTTGTAAAAAGCAATCGTGAAATTCTTGTAGAAAATTGGAGTTGGACCCTTGATTGCTGTGAAAAACCTTCAAGTAGAGGCTATGCAAATCTGACTCGCAATTGGAGAGTGCACGGTCTTCATCAGATAAATAAAGACAAAAAAATATAACATAACATGTTTATAAATTGTGTGCGCCGTCAAATATACCATTCACATTCATAATCACCGTTCTGCTTCTGCAGCATGCCATTACCTCATATAACTATGTCAACTGCAATCATATTGGAACTTGGAAGGTTTTGAAATGCCAACGAAGAAGCTGTCACATTAGAGATTTGGCATGAAATAGACTCAAACCGTGAAGAGAACCATTAAACAAGCTATGAACTTTTTGTTATGACTGACGCCTATCTATCCAAATCAGAATCTTCGAGTCTGACATAAACTTGGGATTAACTCTTACGCTTAAGTTTTAGCAGCTGTACACCAAAATTTTACGCTGTTGCTTTCCCATTGCATTCTAACTTTAAACTTACAAACCCTCAGATGAGACAGTTTGCATTAGTATACAATTTCCAGAAACCAGAGAAAGAAAGTTCTAGCACTTAAATAGATGTAGAGCTGGTAGTTTCTTTGCAGAAATGGCTGAATATTGTTCAGAGGCAGTGGTCTCCGAAAAGGCTTCTGCTTATCCGAAGATAAGGTCGTGCTTGTAAACTTCTTCAAACCCAACATTCTACAGTTCTACACTGAAGCTGCTCGTGTTGTTGATGCTTATCGAGAGGGTGCTCAACAAGCAAAATTTGCAGATAAGCTGATGCTCATAAATTAGCCAAAACAGTTTTCCTTGCTGGAAATGCTGTTATTTGGGATCTGCTAAGAGTACTGGTTGGTTAATCAGTAAATAATACAAGATAGCTTAGAAAATGAAAAAAAGTGTCCTCCAAGACCATCCCACATCCCCAACGAAAAAAGGCAAAAGGAATTGAAAAGAGCACGGTCCGGGATTCACAATTACGACCTTACTTGAACAGGATCTGTTCTATAGGCTCGTACCTCTGTATCCTTGAGTTCTAAGGAGTCAGGAAACCAAGTCTGGTGGATGAATCATGACCGTGTGACCAGAGCGTGATTAACAATCACCAGTGACCTTGTGGTTACTGGGGCAGTAGAGGATCGTTCCTGGCCCTCTGATAAACATGGGTTTGGGATGGTCACATGGTTGTCTGACAGACTTCTCCTCTTTTTCTCTCTTCTTTTGTTTTAATGCTTTCAGCTCCCTGGTTTTTCCCTTTTCTTTTTCACAGCTCAAGCAAGCTAATGATAGGTCTTGATTTCGCGAGATTTGGGGAGATACAGATGTATTTCATCAGTTTTTGAGAAGTTGTGTGGCAAGCAGGAATAGCAAATAAGTTGTTGCTGACAAAATTAACCGGAACACAATTTGTTTGCGGGCATGCTATCATCTGTGATTGTTATATATTACCCTACAGAGATCCATGATTCTTTAGGAGCTTCTGCTAGATAAGCTCTGCTTTATTTTCAGCAATCCAAGATCCGGTGCTTCAGAACCATATCCTTCAAAACCTGTCTGTAGTACTTTAGAACTGAGCATTGGATGCCTATGTGAATCATGTTTATGGGTAAATCTGGTCATAAACATCATCACACCAAGTAGCATAGGTTGATTTCAATCGTATTTCGACCATAAGTCCTAACAGCTATTGTAATGAGCTCTCCTTTAGTTTATTAGGGAAGTCAGACACCTGCTCAAGAACATTCTATTTTAACTCTAATGATCAGTAGAAAACTGCCGACTATCTTGATTGATAACCAAATTTAACCAATTTGTGGGTCAGCTCAAGCATGATCTTTTCTCGTCTTACATTATTCGGGATTTGAGGGGAGTCATAGATAATGCATCAGATTATATGACATATATAATTCCTTATATAAATTAAACACACCTTTGCCTAGCAGGTGGGTTGGATTTGATTACTCAACCTTGATACTACTGTTGTCTAATGCATGATGAACTGTCTGGTTTTCAAAGTGGATCATGTGCATTTGGTTTGTACAATTACACTTGCTTAAAAAAAATCCAATGAAATATTTTTTACATTATTTGTGTAGTCTATCCATTGGAATCCTTTTATCATCCTGGATTAGGATAACCTACATAACAAATGCAACTTCTGCGTGCAGACCAGGATGATTGTGGCATTGTCACTTAATGCCTAAAACCCACCCTCTTTACTTTGTTGTAGGATACGCTTTAGAGATAAGGATTCAGCAAAGAAAAATGCATTCTTGACATCCTTTTCTGAGTTTGGGCCAAACTAAAGATGCTTAAACATATCAAAAATCGCAACCATCATTGTACCGTGAATGGGACAGAATTCCTGATTTGCAGAATCAGATAAATACTGATGCTACATTTGATTCAAAATTACGATGTAGTTACACTGAACTTGTCAGAAAATACTTTTATGCCTGAATGAATCATGATTGAAAAGAGGTTGTCATCCTCTGGAAATCGGCTTCTCTACTATCGAGGATAAGACTGTGTACATCTTAATCCTAACTTCTCAAAACTGCACATTGATGGGATCTCTAACAAATCTGTTTTGTTCTTCATGCCTATGAGGAGGTTTAAGTTACTTGACAACCACGGTTTGCAACAACACTACCCCCATAGAAAAACCAATACCGCTCTTTTCTCGATATGTCTGTCATCTGAGATTGTTTATTCCCCTACAGAATTCACGGATTCCTTTGGAGTTGCTGCACAGAAGATTCGTCCACAACAACATATCAACAACAACAACAACAACAAAGTCCCAGTGTGGGTCCCGTTTTCACGGGGTCTGGGGAGATCCAGCTGTAGGCAACCTTACCTCTACCGGTATTCCTACCCATAGAGAGGTTGATTCCATAAGACCCACAAAACAATTTTGATAAAAAGTTTATAGAGAAAACGATTTCGAAACCATTTACGGAGTAAGCGAAGGGGGAAGAGAAAAGGGGTCGGATAGCAAAACACACAACAACATATCATACTCATTAAATGAAACGGCTGGCACATCTCTACAAATGTTCCACATCGCTAGAGCAAAAGCCAAAAGGAATTGAAAACGGTATGGTCTACAATTTTAGAATATGGCCTTACTTGAACAAGATCTGTTCTATAGGTTCGTACCTCTGTGTCCTTGAGTTCCAAGGAGACAGGGAACTAAGTCAGTCTGGTTGAGGACTCATGACTGCGTGATCAGAGCGTGATTAACAGACTAGTGATCCTGCGGGGTTCACTTGGGCTTAGATTGATCATTCCTGTACCTGATAAAACATGGGTTTGGGATGGTCACACGGTTGTCTGATAGACTTCTCCTCTTTTTCCGCTTTCTCTATTTTTTTTTATTATCATTATTTTTATCTTTCTGCAGCTCTACTAAACCAGTCAGCACTCACTAGTCCTTCAGAATATAATCAATTTATGAGTTACCTGATCATAAAAATCATCAGAAATGAAGATATTACAGGTTGATTATAATTGTCCTTTGGTTTTCCCAAACTGTATGACAATTAAAATAGAAAACAAACTCAAACTAATAGTAATCGGCTTCGGCAAAGCAGCCCTCAAAAAAACACTCATGAATAATCTATTTAATTCATTAGACTATTCTACGTCAATTCATTGCCCTTACACTGCTATTGTCTAGAATAGACATAACTTCATGGTTATCGGATCAAATTAGATCCATTGTATTTTGCTGGTAAAATTACAACTTCTTCAAAAACATCCAACAAAATATAACAACAGATGCCGACTATCTAACAGAAACGTTATCCTCCGAATCTACGAGGAGTTGCGCAATAGTTGTAACTTCCATTTAGACAGAGCTGGAGTGCCGGTAGGACAATCAAATGCACATAAAATAAAC
Source organism: Selenicereus undatus (assembly GCA_017589665.1). Taxonomy (NCBI): domain Eukaryota; kingdom Viridiplantae; phylum Streptophyta; class Magnoliopsida; order Caryophyllales; family Cactaceae; genus Selenicereus; species Selenicereus undatus. The sequence continues at coordinate 4,038,211 of JACYFF010031958.1, read as the reverse complement.
TCTCCAAACTTTGCTGTAGAATATACTTTACAGATAAGGACTTCTGACCAACAATATGTGCATAGTTCACATCCTTTTCTGGAATTGGGCCTCACAATGAAGATATTTAGGTAAATCAAAATCACAACCACTATATTGATGGTGATTGTAGGAGGCATGCAAGAAGTCACTTGAAACCTTCCAATTTCCATTAATCAACCAAGTGGCTTGGAGCCCAGCTGGCTTTACTATCTACAAAACACAAGACGATCAACTACAATGAAAGTGACCCCTTAATCAAATTAAGGCCACCTTCAGAGGATACATCAAATCAACAACTAACAAACAAATCAACCCGCCAATCTTTTCTCGGAATTTGTTTATCTCTTTTCTTTCTTCCGAAAATGAAGATAGAAAAGTTAATCATTTATATTTTTCGAGACTTTATCAGATGAGCTAATAACGTCGTTAATGACGTCCCGAGTGTTTAATTTCCTTATTATCTCTTCTTGCAAATGAAAGGGTGGGTCAACAACTTGGCAGCGGACCACCTCTTACTAGCCTCCTTTTGCAAGCAACAATTCACAAAGCTCCGAAACTCATCCGACCCGGACCCGTTTGGCAAAGTGGGTGGGTCCCCGAAACAAATGGCACACATCAAAGTTGCCCAATCGGGCCTTTCCCCGGGCAACAAAAACGGGAAATAGCCCAAGAAAAGCTCCATCAAAGTCAAGCCCAAGCTCCAGATATCCGCGGCATACCCGTTATAGTTCCCACCATATGTATCCGGGTCAAACCGCTCCGGGCTCATATAAGCACAAGTACCCACATAAGAATTGCAAGGGTCCAAAGTCCGACCCATGATCCGACCCACTCCAAAGTCCGCAATTTTCACCTCCCAATTCGAATTTACCAAGATATTGGCGGGTTTGATGTCACGATGAACAATTTTATGTGAGTGGAGGTACTTTAGACCGTTGAGAACTTGTGATGCCACGTGGGCTAACAGACTCTCGGGAAAAGTGCCCATGGATTTGAGGGCGGAATCCAGTGTGCCATGGTCCATGTACTCCATGAGGACGGCGAGATCACCGTCGGGAAGATCGGAAACGCCGTAGCAGCGAACAATGAACGGCGAATCGGCGGCGACGCGGCGGAGGATTTCTTTTTCGCGGTGGATCTGGCGGAGGACGGTGGGCTCAGAGGAGGAGGCGGAGATGAGTTTGAGGGCGTAAACGGCGCCGTTTTGCTTGTGGACCACTTTGTAGACCGTACCGCCATTGCCCCGGCCAAGGACGGAGAGTTTGGTATAGTCGGAGAGGGAGAAAGAAGTGGAAGAGGAGGTGGTGGAGGTGGAGGAGGCGGTGGTGGTCGAGGCGGCAGAGGGAGGCAGAGGGAGAGGGAAGGCAGGGCGGCGTTGGGTGGTTTCCGGCAAGGGGAGGCGGAGGTTTACTTGGCGGCGTTCCCTGACTAGTGCCATTTTTAGAGGGATTTGGGGGTTTTGATTCGTTGAGTGAATTTGAGGAGGAGGGGGTATATATAAGCAAAGCAAGGGAGCGGAAGCACGTGGTTAAATTGGAGTGAGATAGTCTTATGAGAGGAAGCTGAGAAGGAGGGAGGAAAGGGAGGAGTGATCAAGGGGATATGGATGGCAACTGGCAAGTAGGGCCTAAGTTAATTGTTTTTTTTCTTTCTTGTTTAAATATAAATAATGAGGGCAATTTTATGTAAGGATTAACACAAATGAAATTTAAATAGTCTTACTCTTTTGTCTTTACACTACTAGCTTTTAGAGATTGTACCAATTTTTCAGGTCAATGAGATTATATCGGTTTAATTAATTGATGTTTAAGGGTAATTTTTTCAACTAATAATCTGTTGTAGTTTGACGTATATGACTGATCATAATTAACTAACAAAACACTTATATATATCATAATAATTATAAATATTATATGAAAGAAAAGACGGTAGCTTCATCAAAAGAAGACAAACTACCTCTAGCAAATAGAAAAATTAACTTTATTAAACTAAAAATTACTAGTAACTATTAACTAAGGATGTATCACCCATTCACTAACAATAAGTGTAGACAATATCTCACAAAATAAAAACTATTATCGTGGATTATTATAATAGGCGTAAATTTCATCTTTTCACAATTACAAGGCCATAGCATTCTAAGCCTTCGGAACAAAATTTTGAAGTAATTATTTTTATTATTTAGTTCAAAATTCCTTCTTAAATCTAAAGTATAAACTTTCTCCAATCAACATCTATATATTGTGCCTTATCAAAAATATCCATTAATACAAATAGATTACTTTAACAATGGCGCCTACTTTAAAAGAATATTTAATCACAATACCTAAAGTAGCTCATTATATTAATAAAATAAAATAAAATAAATAAAATGTTACCAATATGAACCTAACCACTGTCAATATCCAATAATACAACTTATTTGTAATGTATATAAGATAATTATTACAAGATTTACTTAAACATTCCAAAGAAGATTCATCAACCTTGTCAAGGGGGGCCTACAAATAGTGACGTTGGTTTTGGTAGATTCAAGTAATCTACGTTCATTTAGGTTCCAACAAGTGGAGTCTCCTTTTCAGTTTTCACGAGCGAAAATGACAGCCACAAGTGGGCGGCCATGTATGTCACCCAAGGCGTCACAGTATTAGCTACTCACAAATAGCCACCCACTTTTGATAAGTTTATTTATTTTCCAAGAACAATCACATAGAAATTATTTTTATTTCAACTTTTTTAAAAATGCTAATTTTTCCCCCCAAAATGATAAGTTAGACAAGTATTAAAGGTAGTTTATTAGAACTAGGTATTTAAAAAAAAAAATTAGATATAGTCTATATCACACTTCTAAGAGTACATACTTTCACAAGTTACGTCAACTCCATATATTAAAAATTAATTATATGACAAATAAATGCTGGAACAATATATATGTGACGAATGGGAACGAAAGCCTCTGTTGTAAGTCCATGCAAATCTAAAAGAGACTCAAACTTATTGTGCACGCCATGCACATTTTTCTTTTTGAATAAGAATACTTCCATCATAATTTGAATTTAACAGTCTTTTTTTTAGGAAAGACAGTTGTATTAGTACTGTACTTAAATTTTTTTATAAATCAATATAGTGGTATAATACCATCAGGTTCTTTTCTTTAGTCCTGAAAATGAATATAGAAACTTCACCAACTATATAAAAAAAATTACAATAATCATATAGATGTATAATATCATCTTACTATAAAACAGAGCTACTATATATATTTGATTTTTTTTTTATTGGGGTTTGGTATCCTCTACTGCATTAAGAAAATAATAACTCTTAAACCCCATAAAATGCACTAGTTTTCTTTTTCTTTTTCTTTTTTGGTGTGAAATAAATATATCTTTAATAGCTTCATTTTCCTTGGGCCCATTGGCCAACTAATATTATGGTGTAGCTAGCCTAGACTAATCAGTGGAGCCAATGTAATTAAAGAAATAATTATGGATTATATGGATATTATAGTTTATACACAGCAGGTGGTGGCCAAATTAATTAGATTGTGGAAGATTATATTTTGTCATGCTATTCTACCTTGGTGGGATGAAACTTCTGGGGGCTGCTTTTTACTTTTGGGGCACGTAAGCAATGTCTTGATCTTTAGTAGCTGCCAAAATATGTGAAACTAATTCGAAGGATCCCTTTTTGATTGGATATGTCATGCAAGCAATTTCATGGAAATTCATATCCCTTTTTATTTTCCGTTGTCAAATTAAGGTTTCTTAGAATACCATGTGGAGAATTTGTCACTTTCATAATATTTACATAAGACAATTATAGAAGATACGTCTGTTTTTATATAGGGTGATTTTTATTTTATGATTGTATTTGATGAGGGAGTTTATTTACAAAAGGTTAATTCTGAAATTGATAAATAATATAAGGTCAGTGATAGCCAAAATTTAACACTACAATAAAACGGTTCTTATGCAATTGTGGGTGTCTGAGATTATTGTTATTATCTCACTTCCTTCTTCATACATTACTTTGACAAAATTTCAGGGTAGAATTTTCTGTTTGGAATTTTTATAATTCATTGATAACGTGGTTCTTAAATTTCAGAGAACTTTAAACTCGTGCATCCATAACCTTGTTTTAAAACAAAATTGTTAGTACGAAACAATAGAGCATATGTCAAATGGAAGTTGATAGTTTAAAGGAGTAACATGCACTGCTTTAAAGGAATACTAGTTCATATTTAAAGGAATAATATTTAGGAACTAGTTAAATTTAGATAAATGATAAATTGAAAATAGAATCGAAAATTTTTAAAAAAAAAACTTGTATTCATACAATCTACACTATGATGAGCTTAGTTTTTTCTTGGGTTCATAAGGTAGTGGTACAAAAATTGATGGAGGATGGATTTAAATTTAAGTAACTGGTTAACTAGATTTTTTTTTTGGGGGGGGGGGGGGGGCCGAAAAAAAACTATACCTTTTGAAAGGAGGGATAAAATAATGTAGGACAAGATTTCTTTTAGATTTTTCACCAATAAAGATTCTTTTAATCAAGTTAAAATTTAAATGGGTTTTTGTTTTAAAAAAAAAAATCTCGATATGAATCTGAAATAGACTATGACAAAAGCTTCTGTAAGAGAAAATTTAACAACTGGACTGGAGCTGCGGGGAATCGAACCCCGTGCCTCTCGCATGCGAAGCGAGCGCTCTACCATATGAGCTACAACCCCGTTGTCGACTTTGCAGCTTGCCCACTATATATGGAGATGCATGCCGGGTAAAAGCCGGACTTTCCAAGACTGCCTTTCAATCATTTTGGGTGATGGGTTAGTTTTGCTACGATGCGCTGCCAGTGCCATTGTGATGCTCAATATGATCATGTCAATCTGGGATGTGGATTGTAATATATGAATCTAGTAATTTATGTCAGTATTAAATCCCTTTTGTAAAGACATTTTACGGAATTAAATTCCCAAAAAAAAAAGACTACCTCAAGATCTTACCTATTTGAAGTGCGTAATTATATATAAATTATAATTCTGCTGGAGTTACCGGTGTCCTAACTTCAGATGCATTGTTTACCTATTTGTAATGAAGTAAGCAAAACCATTAATCAGACTGCGTTGGAGCCACGTGTGTACTTAACACTTACAAATTTACAATTCACTTTCAATGACCTTTATTAGATCAGAACAAAATTTTGGCACATGATATGAACAAAGCATTCACACCTGCCAACAGTTGATATTTTCAGAATGCCAGGTACAACTCTGACACTCTGAATTAGACACCTGAAATCTATGGAGAGGTTTGTTGACATTGAAGACGTATTCTTAAGGTTGAACATAGCATTTACACGTGAATTACATGGAAAACTTGGAAATCCAGCAGGATGTAGGAACATTGCATGTTATTCATGGATTATTTGATTGAAATGTGCAAGGAATAATTCAAAGGAGCACAACCCCATGTTGTACAGATACAAGATAGGTGTAATGCTCAGAATCATATTATGTGATACATATCATATCATATATATTTATATATGAACTATATCGAGAAAAAAGATGAAAAAACAAAAAAGCCGCCATTCGAGCACCTTTTGCCTCCCGTGCTAAGTTTGTTTCTTATGTTATTTCAAGGTTATGATCCAAACACCAGCTCTTTCAAAGATCTCAGAGGAGATGAATATCCATGTGCCTGGCTGTCCTTCCAAAATGTAAGTCCTGTAGCCCAGCAAAAGAAAAGGAGTTGATTTCACATATAACAATCTATTTCTTGAATGCCCAACAGGAAAAACGAGCGATTGATGGAAGAAGTGCAAGGTTTTCAACAAATAATTTGACAGGGCCATTTACACTCAATATGATGCTTATGTTGTTCAAATTCTTAGTTTCACTTCCAAAAGCCTATAGCAGATATTTGAAACTCCTACAAGGGTAGTAATATTAAAGCCTTCATTTTGAACTAAAACAAATAAAATTCCAAGAAAATGTCTCAGTAAAAATGCCTAAGCTCATGTTAGCTACGAAGGATTCCAGCATTGTCTAGGTAACACTGCCGTGAAACAACAGAAGAAACCTGACTGGCTGATACTGTAACGAAGCAACACCACCCCCCCCCCCAAAAAAAGAAAAAGAAAATACAAAGACTACACTATGGTGTGTTGCTTACTTGCATGTCTTCAGAATATACACAGATGTAAATTTACCTTTCCCAAAACTGTGGTCAGTGTATCACATATCAACAATGTCAAACAAAATGACACGATACTTAGTATCCTTCTCAGATAGATCAGTAATATCTCATTACCCTTTCTTTAGGGATTCCAGATTTGGTTATGTTACCACATTCAACTACATTCCACTACATCCATGAAGAGGATGGGGAAAGGATGTCAGCATTCTTTTATAGGATCCTTAATGTGTTTCTTGCCAACCAATGACGAACTTTTAGCATGCAGAAATCTCAACAAATCAGATAAAAGATTGATTGATAACCTATCCAGATAAAAAGGCCAGCTGTCGATGCCACAAAAAATTCCCGACTGATACTATTAAACCTGCATTACCAATGCAAATAGCATGATCAATACATTTCATCATGAAACATTGCATTCAAGCAAACTCACAGCTAGACACTCACAAGTACAAGCATATGAGATTTCCCCAGCCATAAAGAAAAGATGCCCAGGTTGAACCTGTAAACCTGCACCAAAGCTGCAGAGTCAGTATAAAAACTAAATTTTTGAAAACCATCAAATCCAAACATAATGTAAGATGGCCCTGTTCAAACTACACACACAGCATTCTTTTGCCTCTCGTGGCTTAAACAAGGGCCTGTGTTGATACAACTATGCGATAAGGTTCCCTTCACATGTACAGTGAGGGAGGTGAGCGCTCAGGGGTGCTGCTCCTCTGTCTATTTTGTTGAACTTCTGGGTTCCAATGTCAACGCTCGTGTACAAATGTAGTGCTATACATCTCCCCACAAGCAACTTAAGTCATTGGAAAGTTCAATGTTAATACAGCTCTTGGAATAGAGAGACAATGACTTGAAGTTTAAAAGGTTCGTGAGTTATTGCACGTAGTGCCTTTTTAGTTCACCAATGAACAACCTATATAAGCTTTTGGAAACCATTGTTCTTTTCAGATGGTCGGTGATATTTACCACATAAAATCACGGATGAAAAGTGCACGTGGGATCATCAGTCCATTGCCAATCATAGCAAGCAACATTGAGATAGCTGATAAGCCTTTGATGTTATTGGGATTTAGGAAGTTTGTCCACTGAAAGAAAAGAAAGAAAAAAGAAATTATACAGCCATTCACAGCAATGTTTACGCTATAGAATAATATAGAAAAATATAAAAGACTACCATCTGTGCAACTGGCATCCACATGAAGAGAAGTGTAGCAGTCCATCCTGATAGCGCTCCAACAAATCTGATGCCTTTCTCAGACAATTTACCTGTTCTAGCCTAAAAAGGTACACACACACTTTACGGGTTAACAGGGATACAGACTTTTTCTTCATTAAGTAAATCTAGTGCAAGAACTTGTGGACAACGCATCAACCTATCCAGTCACTGGGAAATAAGGGGTCAGCCATTCTATAAAAAGACTCAATCAGCGTATATATAGACCAGTATATAGGCTGAGCTCAACGAAACCGTAAGCTTGGGTATTTCCTCAGTGGAACTAGCTGTTCAAAAGTCTCACAACAAATATGTAGATAGCTGGACAGATTAACTACACGGAAAGCTAATCGAATGTACCCTGATCTCGTTACTTGGGATCTCAACTCTAAAAGAGTTCTCACTATCAAATCTTATTGTTTAAAGCTCCTCTCTTATTCTGTCTTCACTATGGAGTCTGGATCTTTGGGGCGGTTCCCTTGGAAAATTATTCGAAAGACTTCAGCTCCCTTCAAGGTGTCGGTTTTTGTGAGGGAAGCTTCGCATGGGAGTATTTTGACATGTGATAATTTACAAAAGAAGGGAATTATCTTAGTGAATAGTTGCTCTATTTGCAAAGAGGATTTGGAGTCTCCTGATCACCTTGTCAATTTGCAAGAGCTCTTTGGGAGTTATCCTATATTTGCTTTGGGGTTTCTTGAGTTGTTTTGGATTCTGTGAAGAATCATTTTTGGGCTTGGGAGGGTGATTTTGGTAAGAAAGTTAAAGAGAAAAGCGTCTTCTTGATCCCACATGCGATTTTTTGGACTATTTGGCGAGAGAGAAACAAAAGAGTCTTTGAAGGAGATGAGGCACCTCTTTAACAAATCAAAGATATTATTATCAAGATTCTTTTTTTTGGGGATAATGGGAACATTTGCCAATCTTCTTTTGATGTAATTGATTTTGTGGATAGGTTCCCTCTTGGGTGTACATAACCCTTTTGTAGGATGCTTACTTGCATCCATCCTTAAGTACATATTTCATTTATATATATTGTACTCTTTTTCCTTATCAAAAAAATGCACCTAATCTCAGGATTAAAAAAAGCAAAAAACCTTTCTGCTTAACTTACTATATAAAGATAAGCCAGCATGCCAAAATGCAGTTCTTCATGGACAGCAGGTCAGGTTATTTGAATGACATTGGGCTTCAATTGCACTCTTATACTTACAGCAAATGGTAATGAGTGTCCATTTTCAAAATCCAATCAACCTTATTATAAGCAAACATAATAATGCAGCAAATATCCTTAATAACAGCAGGTCGCATCTTCAAAAGCAGAAGGAGAACATATGCTTAACAGACTCGAAAGTAGTCGCCTCATCACCACACAAAAAGCAGTTAACAGCTACACTTACCATAATAACAGCCGCAATAGCTGCAACAAAAGCTATAGACCCAGGCAGCACACTATTTGGAATATATGGAACAAATGTGGACCACATAACCTGTATTAATGTTGATAGAACACATCAGAGGCAAGGACGATCATGATATGTTGCTTCCACACAGGACAAGGAATGAATCATAGATGGAACCTGAGGAAGGACAGAAAGTCCTCCAACTGTGATGAAGTCTTCCCACAAACGCCAGATAGCAGGAGGAAGCATGCCAAAGTAATTAAGAAAATTGGAGATAACACCAACACCAACGACTGCAGAGGTTAGAACAAAGTAAGGGAATGGCATGGCCTCAGCCATTGCTAACTGTGTGATCACTACGTATGTGGTTATCACTCCCAGACATTGCACTATCATTGCCTCTGTCTCCTTCTTCTTGGCAAAATAGGAAAGAAGTGAGAGGTTCCCCAGCAACCCGGTGAGGATGCCCTGCCACAATTTTCACTAACGATTTCAACTTAGATGTTCCCATACCTGAGAAAATGAGATAAATAAACTAAGGGGAGGGCTAAGTACGCTTACCAGCCAACTAACTGCTAATAGAGCAGTTTTATTCCCAGCCATAAGATTACGAGCATTGAGTAAGATTTGGGGCAGCTGCAAGAGGAGGAATGGAATGTTGGCACCTGCAGCAAACTTAGCCGTCCACCAATCCCATTGCTTGAAGGCCTCATCATTTTTATTCAATGTCGCCTTTTCTTCTCCCTTTGGTTTTCAATATGTGAGGCAAATGACAAGAGGGGGAAGAAAGTCACCCCCTTTTAGTAATCAAAAAAATTAACCCAGATGAAAAATAGAAACCAAATAGAAAGAACTAGAAGAGATTCTAGGAAATTACCAATTGACTAGGTTGGGGAAGATCAGAATCAAGGGCGGCAACAGGCTTGAACCTATGACGGAGATGGATGGAGGACGGGCTACCAATGCAGATCTTATGGGTCAGATAGAGTAAAGAGCCGCTGCCATTGCTACTGTGAATATAGTTATTGTTGTCCCTAAGAAGGGTGGAGGAAACAGATGGCAAGTGCCATGATCTTGAAGAAGTATGTCGAGAAGGAATACACAAAGGAGATGATTGCAGGGGCCGCAACAAAGACTGAGCCACTGCCTGATATGTCCCTGCTACTACCATTTCATGAAGTCAAGTTTGGCAGGTCAATGGAAGCGTGGAAGTAAGTGGAGGAGGCCGATGTAGTAGCTGTACAGCACCCAGTCTCACCACAGATCGGTGATTGCTGCAATGGAGTGTCAGAACTCCTCATCAGATAATAAACATGAAAATTTATAACGAAGACTCAAATACTTTCTTCTTGTAATGCTCATAGTCTGAGTTACATGTAAGACTTCCACCATTTTAAAGACATTGTTCTCCTTCCTATTGAACCATTCAGTATTAGCTCAAATTGGTTCTGTTCAATGTAGACGAGTACAATTTCGAGCAAGTCCGTGAACTATGCCCTTTTCTCCTACAATTTGTTACCATTGGCTTGGTTATTTTTCCAAGTTTTTGTGGAAATTCAACTATGCAAGTCTCTTTCAGACATATTTTCATTATCACCGCCCGCTCCCCCCAACACACACAAAGAAAACTAAAAGAAAAATGCATTAACAACAAACACTAAGAAGTGCAACATTAATCAACCAAAAGAAAATTCAGACAAGTCCAATCCAAACTCCGACATGGTCATTCACAACAATCACAAATATGATGGTGAGTCCCAGAAGACAAATTATCATAACCACGAACACAAAAGTTCAAAACTTTAATTTCAATTTGCAGACAAGTAGAAAAATATTAGCAAAGCCCCACCCCAATTCCGAAACTCTTCTTCTTTTCATTTTTCAGACTACATACGTAGCGAACGATGAAGAATAAACACAGACAAATAGAGAAAAGGGCAGTGTCTGCTTATTGCGTACTTACCTCAGAGGCTAGAAAATCCAGGGTTTAATCGGTTCCTGAAATCAAGCAAGAACAACCCAGATTAGAAAATCCAAACATAATTCAAAATCAAATCAAAAGTACCATCTAACCACTCACAAAATACGAATCAAAGGGAGTTTAATTTTCTCGTTCTTGAAGGAAGATATGATGCAAATTTCATACAACCAGGATTAGCTATGGAATGCCAAATGCAGAGAGAAATGAGAATGGGAAGCGTGCAGTGCAGGCAACGGTGCTCGAACTCCGATGGGCGGTGCTCACGGTGTTCTGGAGAGAGAGAGAGAGAGAGACAGTCAGTGAAGAGATCACCCTTTCCTTCTCAGTTTGCGCTCTTCCTCCATGTGTACTCTGGTAGTTTCCATTTTTTTAAAAATTTTTATTTTTTACATAGAAATTTAAAATTATGAAAAATATGTTATTCTATTTGTTATTATATTATTATCTCAATGCACTATTTCATCAAATTGGAGCCGCATGTGTGGATTTTGCTGGTTCTGAAGCCTACGATTAATAACGTTTTTGGTTTTTTTTTTTTTCCACTTTCCCTCTATTATATTTTAGTTTTATCATCAATTTTTATATAAGCTAGTTTTATATTTTTAAGATTGGTATTTTTATTTGGAGCAAGAGCTATATAACTCGATGAAATGAATATATAGATACTTCTACAAAAAAATTTGGGATCGTTTCTTTATTTTTTATTTACGTTAATATTATAAACAACAGTCAAATAGAAGTTCTTATTAATTTAATTTCTTTATGAAATAAGAATGCATGATTGAGCGTTGATGATCCCATCAACCAAAATTGACTTGATTAATTCGGATCATACTAAGCATAATTATGTCGACCGCCCTGGCCTGAGCCTGAGCCTGAGCCTGAGCTAGATGATTGATTGAACTTGTACCCTGTCTGTAACTGTGAGTGGGGTACAAAAACAATAAGCCAAAATGATGCCCACTTTGGAAAAACAGGGACACAATATCATGTCCGGGCAAATGAAGTCAATTCCTGATCACAGTGACTGATGCACAATTTTCATACAAAATTACATTCAAAATAAGATCATTACACTACCCCACCATGACATTTCAAGTTCCAACCATCAGAAGATCTCTTAACTTAGCTCTTCAAGAACTGGAAACTTGCCTACCCTCTCACACTGGTAAACATCCCTGTTCACTGTTCAATGAGCCATGAACAGAAGGCCCAACATGAAGTCAGGTACTGCAGGATGAACTGTTGAATTCAAGAGCTTTCCCAGTATAACCAAACAGTCCACATTGAGCTTAGGAGCGTGTATTTCTCTTCCTACCACAGGCTTTACCCGGTGAGGCATTTTTTGATGTTCTGGAAACATCTTTGTCAGATCTTTCATCGATGTTGACGTCATCACTTCCACTGACATATGGCTCAGTTCCATCAGTAGAAACCTCCTCTTCCTCAGGCAGGTTCTCACCAGCTCCTTGATTTGAAAGTTGATCACGAAGCTCTCTGAGTTTTGCCTTCTTTGAGTTCAACACATTCACAAACTGGAAGCAGAGAGCAGCAAAGGGATAAATATAAAAGAGAAATGAACATAGATTACAGGAATAACAAACCTTCTCATCTTAAAGTGCACCAAATTTAGCTACAATTTAGGAATTCTGCAGCGCCTCTTATCCACTTTTAGAAATTCATAGCAGGTATTATATTGGGTCATATGGCTCAGCGACAATCATCATATGCGTCTAAGGTACGAAGACCAAGAAAACCAGAGCAGTGCACAAATCGTTTAGAAGAACCTTATTGAGGGCATAACAAATTGGTTACATCATCTTTCTGAATAACTGGCTATCAGGCTCAGGAACAGATTTTATCCAGACACACATAGACTACTGACTGTACCAGAGATACATCAAGTGATAATTAACATAAGCATGTGAGAAATGTACGCCTCAAACCCAGGCAACTGACCCTCTCCCCTGCCCCAGAGACCTACTAAGTACTAGCATTTTCCTTGTGTATGATTCACACAACTCACCAGCCATGTTCCCAGACAATTTCATTTCACATGGAGTATCTCATGTCGGATGCAACATGGGTGTGGACTTAAATTGGAGCAACAACATGCAGAAGTTGCCGAAAGTGGGCACTTTAAAATTTCAATGCCTAAACACAGACCTCATCGGACATTTCACAATTGTAAATCTCCAAAAGATGGTAATAACTGGGTAAATTAAATCAAATAGCAAAAATTAAAATGAAACATGTCATTATTCAAGTATACAGGCCTCACATATGTTTCAACAAAGACTGCAGAACAATTGGAGTTTTACAATGTTGCACAGAACTCTGATAAAGTGCTGGTGTTAGCATACTGAACAAATGCTCAGCTGGTCAGCCGCTAGTTAAATACATTTATATAGTCTAGTGCAGTACCTTTGCATATACTTCGGATTCAAATTCTTGCTTCTCAATGCTCAACTTTTCACTTTGCTCCAAGCACTTCTCAGCTTCTTCTCGCAACCTCTCAACTGATTTGTTTTTCCTGACAACCTCTTCCTGTTAGATACAAGTCAGGCATTCAAACTTGCATCCAATATTGTTAATGGCTACTATGTTACTAGAAGAGTGCAATGCCAACACAATTAGTGGATCTATGTTATGGGTTGGGGTGTCCATGGACATCCCTAAAAAAAATAAATAAATAAATTCTAATGAGCTATATTTTGAAGGAGGTAAGATTGGTACATATAGACACCCTTAAAATGGGTAGTTTAATAGACGGACGCCCCTGTTCTATATGTCTAAATCCGCCATAAACTACATTCAGGGATTGATGGACACAATTTATGCATAAAGGTTATCTGAGCTACTCACATTCAACTATTCAAGAGTAAAAAACTCTTTCTGAACTGTTCCTAGACTATGGGCTTGATTCCTACAGATTCTGTTCCTAGTAGGGATGGCAGTATAGTATGAATTCAATGCAGATTCGATCCGATCCGAGGCAAAATTATCCAATTCGAATCCGATAAAAAATAATCCGATCCGGAGTCCGATAAAAATAATCCGAATCCGACTCCGATCCGAGTAGATTTGAAGGAGAGTCTGTCCGATCCGATTAACATCCGATCCGACATCTTTTTTTTAATAATTTCAACTTTTTTTGAAGATAGAAAAATCCTAATATGATAACCCTCAAAAAATCTGCATAAGGTCTGCACTCTATGTGCAGTATACTCGTCTTTCTTAGCTAATTTTCTCGTCTCCCCTAATCTTTTTCTTGCTCTCTCATCTTTTTCAATCAAAGTTGTACTTTCTCCCTTTCCTTCCAGGTATTGTACTATTGTCTATCCCTTTCACTCTAAAGTGAATTTGCATTCTCTTTTTCCAATACATTTTTACTTTAACATATTGAAATGTTTAATGTAAAAAGCTATTTGACATTAAAGAGGTATTTAATATTGCACTTATAAGTGAGCAAAAATAAGGTTGGAAATAAAAAATTGTACAAATATTGAATAAAAATATACAATCGGATTATACCCGATTATATCCGGATTTAATCCGATCCGAATCCGATTTAACATTCAATCCGATGGAGTCGGATTTGGATTGGATTTTCAAATCCGATTATTAATTGGATCGAATTTGGATGTCTATACATCCGATCCGAATCCGACCCGTTGCCATCCTTAGTTCCTAGCCAAATGACTAGATCCCCATAGTTTCTCAACCAAAGGAACTTGGAATGATGTTATGTAATATTTCTCAATCGCTCCCCCGTTATATTACTTGTAGTTCTTACATAAATAGATTTTGCAGGGAAAAAGTAGTCAGAACAGAAAGATTTCTCGTAGAAATATGTCAAATGTCTCCCAATTTTGCACAAACTAGCTCAATTTAGTCCAAGTGTTTCGTCACACAAGCCCACTTTCTTCGTATCAGTCTTGTCAAAACTCTGGTTCCTATAACCTTGGTTTTAGTCTGACACTAGCAGAGAAAACAGAGCTCCCAGCTATGAAGCTCAAGCCTCCAAGAGGAGCATGTTGTCCCAAGTAGGAATTCAGTATTGACAGCTAAACAATTCTTCTGTAAGGCTCTAGGCACAAGGAAAGATAACAATGTCCTCCCAAAACAAGCAATATCTATACGCAAAGAGAGATAAGGGAAAAGTGGTGCTATATGCGAAACTCACGCTTAATCTTATGTTTGCATCCATCAGAAAGTCCAAGATGTCTGCCGTCGTCTTCTTACTGTGGGGAGATGATTTACATCTCCATCTCCATTCCAGCTTCGTGCCTTCCTTCTCAAATGTCCATGAAAGCTGAAGACAGTACATTACCAGATAAAATAGCTGTATTAGCAAATTATCAGTTGAAAGAGTATCTAGAAGTTCATTGACCTATTGCTGCCAATAAAAAGAACACATACACAAAAGTGTAAATTTTACATCATGCATTAGAGATTTTTGGGAGTTACACAAGCTTCTCTCTCCAATTAAAGAAATACTATGGTACTGAAGTATTGACTAGAGTACTAGACTATAGCAAAGGAACTTGACAGTCAATTTTCTATTTTAAGCTGCTTCTAAAAGGTTACTTCTAAAATAGGAACATTGTATCCATTTCTCTTATCCTCCCCTTCCACCAAAACAATACTACCCTTGACCCTCTATTTCAAATTGCCAAACTACAAGCCAAGAGGACATTTTCACAAAATGGAAAAGGAGGGCATTTTGTCTGTGAAAATAAGCCTCTTAGTTAGTAAGAATGTTTATATGGCTAAGACTGCTTACATCTAGATCTACCTAGACCCTAATGAAACAGGACCTACACTGAGTGGTGGTGGTGTAAAAACAGGACGGCATTTTTGTCTCTTTCCAGTCGACTGTTTCAATGCTGTAGGCTACCAATCGCAGTAAAACCACCATTACAACACATCTTGCCAAACATAGTACAATGAGATAAAGATGTATGCAATGCCTCAACCATGACAAGAAGATATGCCTTCACCGAATCTGTTGTCAAATTTCAAACTTGGAGGAGGAGTGTTATTCAAAGACCCACTGGGGTGAGACTAGTAATCCAACCCTCATGTACAGAGCCATTCATATCATTCTTTAACTTCCACGCTCTTCCCTTAATTAAATCCTCGCAAAACCATCAACCAAAAAGTTCCAATCTTCAAAGTTCTTAGCTCACTACTCACTAAGCAATTTTAAGACAAATTCACCTGCAGAAAAAGCCCCAAGCAAGAAAAATATAGTTTTCCCTTAAGTCCACACCACATTCTTAGTCTCAAATACCTATTCACTACCCTATAATTGCAGTCCTAGTTTAGGGAGGCAAAAAATTAAAAAAAGGGAAAAGAAGAATGGTTAGGGAGGAAGACTAACCCTTCGATGCCCATTTCCTGCGTCGGCGAAGTTGTACACCGAACCAGGCTGTTGAAACCCTAAATACTTCTCAGCAAATTCGATGTATTCAGAGACCGATTGATCCCATTGGCTCGCCCTTTCTCTCACATCTTCCTCCGACGCTACTCATGACAAAGAAGCCCAAATTGACCACCATCAAATTCAAAGTCAAATTCAAATGACAGGAACAAGAAATCAGCAACGGAATCATTTCAACGGATAGAAAGAAAGAGTACCGTTGCAGAGCCAAGCGTCACAGCCATCAGTGATGAAGAGAGAGAAATGAGAAGGGTACCATGTGCCCTTTACGAAGATGGGTCCTTCCGGAACTTCCAGCTTCAAGCATGTGTGTCTGGGTTCAATTCCTTCTGGGGTTGATGAAGACTCCATTTTTCTGTAGAATTGATGAAATTGGATGAATTTGAATTGGAAGCTGGGACTGCTTCCGGGAAGAAACTGGTAATATATGGTTGTTCGGCTTGCTGGGCACGATTTGGATCGAAGTCAAGGAAGGGTAGACTATTTCCCGCCTTCTAAACAACTAATTCTTCAGTTGGGGTTTTAGTATGATGAAATTAGGGCCTATTCTGGGATATATAGGGCGGTAAATACTTAAAATTGATTAAAATTAGTAGAATTTGATTAAAATTAATTAAAGTAAGTTAAAGTAAATTGAAGTTAGTTAAAGTGGGTTTTAATTTTTATTTTTATTTTTTGGTATGATGCGTAGAAATTGATTAACATAGTGGGAAGAGGGTTAAAATTGGTTGAAGTTGGTATTTTTTATTGAAGTTCGCAAAGTGGGTTGAATTTGGTAAATTTAGATTTACAAACGAAAAGAACAGGGCCTTAAAAGTGTGTTGTTTTTCCTCTTTTTGGATGTGCGCGTGTGTTTTTTTACCTTTTAATCTTGGGGCTAAACTCTAATCGTTAGTTCATACAGAACTTTATAAAAAAAAAAAAAGAAGAATAAGAAGAAGAAGGGATGGAAATTGGAGATTAATGATGAGATATTTGTTTCATTCTAATGACACAGCATATGAGGGCAGGGGAGGAGCTGTGTACTAGTGAATTATGCTAAAATTATCTGAGTTCCTATTATTTGTGGACTAATCACTTGAATCAAAAAGAAGAACAAAGAAACTACTGATATTTCTGGGTTATTTGATCAAGTTATACAATTTCAAATGGGTGATTAGCCAAAATAAGGTGACAAAATTTTGTCAAATATAGGAATGAACTTAATGCACTCTATAATTGATAGTCCAATGTACACACGAATACATAAAAAATGCACTTATATAGGCTAAAATAAAACAGACACGGGAGAAATAATATTTTAAAAAAAATTCAAATTTCCGTGCGAAACTAAGTACAATAGTTTCTTTTTTTTATCATTGACGATGAGTTTCACATAAGTTGAAAAAATTGATGCAAAATAGTCTAAAAAATATAATGATCATATTTCTACCTCTTTAGGCTCAACGGAAACATACCATCCAAAAAAATGCCCAATCCTCCCATGCTTAAATTGCAAACAAATGACAAGTAATAAAACCATTCAAGAAGAGAGCACGACACACACACACACACAAAAAAAAAAAAAACAATGACCAATGAGTATCTAACGCCTACCAAATTATGGTTTTCATCTTCAGCTAATTTCATTTGTTCCCCTACTTTAAGAAACTAGCGGTAACTGGTACTACTGTGGAGAGGAATTCAAGAATTAGAGTCGTTCTAATGGCCGGCTCCTGAGCCAAAAAGGTGACCTGGGGCGTGCGCGAGCCAAGAAAAGAGGCACAACGGATGGCTCATGGCTCGAGGCCCATCGAGTGGTTCGGAGAGGCGAGCAGTCCGCTCACATATAAAAAAAAGAAAATTAAAATATGCGTGATACTTGCAAAGAGACCATGGAAATAGGTTGTTCTGAAGGAAGATGATGAAAGAAAACAAGAAGCAGTGGGGCTGAAGGAAGAAGATGAAGAGGCAGGGGGACCAAGACTCGGAAAAATCGAAACGTGATCCAGATAATTGATTAAATACAGTAATAAATGACCTAAAGAGAGTAACGGGGGAGAGGGGGTTGTATTTAGTAGAGAGTAATGGGGGAGAGGGGGTTGTATTTCATTAAAGACATTAATTAACGAATAATATTTTTATTAACTACATTAATGACATTTTTTTCAGTTTGTTATCATAAATTAGCTATTCAATTTTTTAGAAAATTTATAAATTACTTTCACAACTTATTAACAAAATAATGGAACAAAATAAAAAAGCAAAACTAATTAAACATGTTTAATTATGCGGTCCATATGTATTATTTTATATGGTGAGCTAAAGTTGTAAGTCTTTTGTTGGAGGAAAGAAGGATTGTGAGCTGAAAATTTGGCTCATAAACTGATGGGGAGATTATGAGCCCCCACTGATGAGTCAAATTTTTGACTCACAACTGCATTTGTTCTTATTGGCTTGATTTCAGGTTGACGCCCAATCTTTTTTAGCACTCCTCATATTATAAAAATACATCCCATTTACAAGAATGAAAGGAATTTCTCTTGTATTAAAAAAAATAAATGTTAATTGGGACGGAAAATTAACAATAAAACTTAATGTGTTTAAAATCTGCTCACTTATTGTTCCTATTTTTATCGTATCTTTTTAAATTTTTTAAGAATATCTAACTACTATAAAAGCTTGATTTTTCTTAAACCTTAATCTTTGTTACTAATTTAAGACTTTCTTGGCTCAATAATTTAGACGTTGGGTTGCTTGGGAAGTGAAAATTTATAATGAATGTGGTTTGCGGAGTGTAACCCACTATAGATGAAGATCCCCAATAATCGCATGTGGCTCCAAAACTCATCACCCACAAAATACAAACTCTCCAATTTGAACTACAGCTCCAATCATTCTGCCCACCCCCAAAAAAATAGCAGTGAAACTGCGGAAGAGGCAGTCTAAACTTGTACATCAAAGATGTCACAGACTCGCCACCCCTTTGTAACTCTTCTGCTAATCTGCTCTTTTTTATCAATCTGCCTAATCCCATCAGTTTTCAGCGAAAAAGATGAAGACCCAGCAATCAAAACCATGCACCAGTTTTCTGGGTACCAAACTTCTGAACCTGAATCATGCTTCTCTGATTCTCTCTCCTCTCTTTCAGTTGATGCTGAGTCCTTGCACAAACAGGTACTTGCCCTCGATTCTATACACAGCTTTGTGATATGGGACTTGAAAGTTGCTCGCTTTCTTCTCAATTAATACAGTTTTATTATTAGTAGTACAGTTGAGTTGCTGACTGCCATTTTGGTATGCATTTTGAGGATTATGATTTGGTCCTCTAATCTTTGTTGTAAGGGTTTATAATTTTGTATTCTTCTGTGTTTCATTTGTTTATCATAAGGATTTGATTGTATAGCGGTCAGTTCAGTTTGCTTGGTATAAGTCATTTTCCGTGTGATTTTTTTTGGGGTGGGGGATTTTGAATGAGCCACAAAGAACGGTATAATACAATTGCAATGCAAGTCGGGTTGGGGGGGGGGGGGATCGAACCTAGGACCTAATGTGCACCTCATTGGCTTCATTTTCAGCATGATAAATGAAGTTAAATGTATCAACTTGGCTCTCTTGAAGTCAGATTTCTTTGCACTCTTGAATAGCAGGACAATGATTTTTGTAGACCAATGGTTGGACCAGGCTATTTAATCGGAGTTCTACCAGTTTTTGTCTTTGTTACAGTGATCAACTGTTATGTACTTGTATTTTATCTGGGTGTTTGAGAGCCGGAAATGGGCTACTTTACCCTAGAATGACCACTACAAGCATCAGCAGACAGTAGTTTAGTTAAGTCGCATACAAGGTTTTTGCAGTTCAGCATATTCAACAATTGAAGCATTATTCGATAAATTTGGGTATCCTAAGCGGGTAACAATGAAAATGAGGAAGTGAACTATATATAAAGTCATGACATTAAACTAATATGAACTGCTGTCAACTACTTCCTATGCAGATTGATGAGTTGGCAACCTTCTCTGATTCACCTCCACCATCAGTTACTAGGGTTCTCTACACTGACAAGGATGTAGCTGCCCGGAGGTATGCATCTCTTTTTTGAATGTTATTTTGGTGTGTGGCAATGTTGTGTTGTATTAGTTGTTTCTTGTAGTTGATGGAGGATGAGAGTGTATATCAAATACTGAGTTTTAGCACTTAGCCTTAGCTTACAAAACATAATGCTGACAAGTCAAGGGCTTGCTTGGCTCCAGGAGCTATGCATCAGAATACCTTCTTCCTTGTTGCGAAGTTTTGGCAGATGATCCACTTCAAATGGTGTATGTTAAAGAGTTTTAGGTTGAGGACCTTAAATAATGATGCTCCCATCCCCCAAACAAGAAATAAGGAAAAACAGATTAATGTTATGTTGTCAAGTATTCAATTAGCCACATCTTGGCACATGCGTTCCCTTTTGCATAATGCGAGCAGATGCGATACTCTATACTCATTTGAAAGTTATAAATTCTTTCATCTGTTTAAATAGCTGCTCTCAATCAATTGCATACTGCTTTGCAAATGGTTCAACAAATGTGTATGTGGATTCACCCAGGCATCCCTTATTTTCATAGTAAATTTTCCTTGCAGGTACATCAAAAACTTGATGGGACTTTCTGGTCTTTCGGTTAGGGAGGATGCAGTTGGCAACATATTTGGTCGGTGGTAGGTTTCTCTACAGTTTCATGGATTGTTAATAGCTCTAAAGTGTAAAGCTAGATGCCCTTCACGACGCTGTCTGCACTGCATTGTGGAAAATGTAACAGTAACTCTTTCCAATAGAAAATGTATCATATATGTCAAAATATGGCCTTGGGATGTATATCATTTTAGATTGGAAATGTGAAATCTTTGAGCTGCTAATCCTGAAAACACTCTGCTTAAGGCCCTGGTTCCTCTAACCACAAAAGTTGATATATCTTCTCCTTAAAAAGTTCTACTTATATGGCCTGGAAAATATGCTAACTATCAGTGACAAGATTCGATGTGTTATGCTCTTAAGCATATAATATATGTTTGCGTTTGTTTCTGTAGCTTCGCCCCATTGTTAACATCACAATTGGTTGCTATAGGAGACTCCTTTATCTCTAACAAGTGACAAACTCTCTTCGTTTGAAGTATATTTCTGAAGTTTGATAAATTTCATTGTCATCCTCAATGGAGCTTTTAGTTTTCCAGCATGATACTTTAGGCACGTTAGATAAGACTCAATTTTACTCACAAAGGTACTTCAAAGTGCGAATAAGATGTCACTTCCTTTATCTTTGTTAGCATGTTGTTAATCCATTTGTTAGTTGGTGTCTTATGATCAACTGATTGGGCACCATAGGTATGCATGTAGATCTCATGTTGAACAACAATTCTCTTATAAAGCTTGACAATGACTTGGCAATGTCGGAACATTGTGTTTTAGTTTTCAGATTTTTTTCCGGTATTTGATAAAACTGTTAGGCAGTTTTCAGTCAATACCTCCTATATGTTGACTTTGGCAATATATAGATGCTAATGCAGATAAATACTAACCTATAGCTTGAATTAATGACTCAGTGTTGGTGCAGCTCATTTAATTTCGGGATATTTTCTGTGTACCCTATTAAATAACTCTTGATAACTTCTTTTAACAGGGAGGGTCATGAACCCGAGCTTGGTGCTGTTGCAACTGGTTCCCATATTGATGCTATTCCTTACTCTGGAAAGTATGATGGGGTGGTTGGTGTCCTAGGTGCAATAGAAGCCATTAATGTGCTGAAGAGGTGAGTGTTTTGCTTCATGGAAGTCTACCTCAAGAATCAATTAGAAGCATTGACATGCTAAGCCTGAAATTTTACAGGGCTGGATTTAAGCCTAAGCGGTCACTGGAGGTGATTATGTTCACATCAGAAGAGCCTACACGGTTTGGGATCAGCTGCTTGGGAAGGTAATGTTTCTGTATGTTGCTGTACAGTTGATGCATTTGCATTTGTCATCTGCAACAGGGAGTGGGTCATGTGTTCCATGCTCATTAATCCTACAAGAAAAAACTGCATTTCAAAATGCAGCAGGAAATTCCATTTGTAGAACCGCATTTCATTTTCTCAAATATGGTTGTGACTTGTGATTATCATTATCTGAAACAGTTCTTGGGCAGAAGTAACTTTTTATTATACGATTTGCTTTTACTAAAGCATATTAACATTTAAAATAGAATTTTGATTGTTGACTAGATATTGACACTTTTGTTATGATTTTATATGTCATTGTTGATAATTCTTGCTGAAGCTTAACATGTACCATGTTGAATGTACAGCCGCTTAATGGCAGGAAGTGAGAGTCTCGAGAAAGCTCTGAAGAATATATTTGATAGTCAAAATGTGTCTTTCTTAGATGCTGCAAGATCAGCTGGATATGCCCTGGGTCAGGATGACTTCTCAAGTGTGTTTCTAAAAAGTGGAGCTTACTCTGGTTTTGTGGAGTTGCACATAGAGCAAGGACCTCTTTTGGAAGCTGAAGGTATGGATTTCAGTTGAGAACCTGTTGTATGATTGGAGAAATTAACTCGGTTTCCTATTGGCTCTCCCGTTCGACTGTTTGGGATAAACAAATCTATGCTTTCAGGAATCCCCATTGGTATTGTGACTGCAATAGCTGCTCCTGCAAGTATTAAAGTAGATTTCGAAGGGGAGGGAGGTCATGCAGGAGCTGTCCTGATGCCAAACAGGTGAAAATGTTTCGTCACTATCATTGCAATTCTTGCCATCTTTAAAGTATCGTGGATTAAAACAAGCGTGCCAATAAACCATCTTCCACCACCAAAAAAGCTTTTTTTTTTTAACCGACGTACATGTTGTGGAGTAGTAGACAGCGGCTTTGCAATTTGATTATAGGGTAAACGGTAAGGGCATCTGACCTCTAACTCCCCCCCCCCCCCCAAAAAAAAACATAAACCCCAAGGTGGGGACTCTACGTTGTTGATTTGGTTTACTAGCTGACTTATCTGGAAGCACTGAGTAATTAATATTATTAAGTTGGACGTCCTGGATGCGTGTCAACCTCAGGGTGATGACTATTCTCTGTTTTACACTTGAATTCTTTTTCCTTTTGGTGATTTTGAAATGATTCTGAATTGTTTTCTCTTACCAGAATTGTATTCTCTTACCAATTTCTTTGCATTTTGTGTCTTTTGATCTGAGTATTTTTTATATATTTGCCATGTAGTATAGTTTTAAATTTTTTTTCCTCTACAGAAATGATGCAGGACTAGCTGCTGCAGAATTAGCGCTGGCGGTTGAAAAGCATGTTTTAGCATCTGGGTCTATTGACACTGTCGGTACTGTTGGTAAGATGCACTCATGTTTAAGCCATATCTTGTCACACTAGTTTTGAGTAATGAAACCTACTATCTTGTTCCTTAATGGGTTTGGCTGAATTTTCTTTTCTCTTTGTAAGGTATTCTTGACCTGCATCCCAGAGCCGTCAATAGTATCCCCAGCAAGGCACACTTAGAAATTGGTACTTCCTGCCTGCCTTCTTTCCCTACTCCTTTTCTTTTCCTTGCTGTTTTTGGTTTCTCCTGAGTGGTCGTCGAAGCAGGAAAAGGGTAAGGAAACTGCCTTTTCTTGGCGCTTTTTTTGGGGGGTAGGGAGATAGAAGGATGCTCGATTGTTTACTAATGCAGTAGGTGTTTTTCTTTGTGCTCATGCTTTCATTATACATGCACACTTCATTAAGAGACCCACCTCTTACCTTCGTTTCCTGTTTTGCGAGGCAGTCTCATCTTCAACTTTTAGACAACTTGCCAAATAATAGAATAACCTAGCAAACTTCTTAATCTGTCTGCACTTCAACAGACACACGAGACATTGATGAAACAAGGAGAAACACTGTGGTTGAGAAAATCCATCAATCTGCTGTTGACATAGCCAAGAAGCGCGAGGTGAAGCTTTCAGCGTTCGATATCGTGAATCAAGATCCCCCGGCCCTTGCTGATGAAAAGATAATTGGAGCAATGGAAGATGCCTCACGTGAGCTCAATTTGAAGTATAAGCTTATGGTTAGCAGAGCATACCACGATTCCTTATTTATGGCCAGGTGAGGGGGGATCTAGCTTTTGAACTGTGCCTTTCAGGTACAAGATTGGTTTCTGTGGTCAATCAACTTGTATCCATGGATGCATGGCCAAGTGTCGGATGTGTCCTGGCTATCTTCAGTTTCTTTTTGAAAGAAAGCAATTAGCTTATTTTTCAAGTGTAAGCAGCACACCCATATAAAACTGGTGTGTTTCCAATATAGATATGGTACTGTGAGATGAACAGTCTGGGACCTCTGGTAATATGAGTTGTAACATGAAACTGTGAATTTAATAGATAGAAGAAACTATGAAAAATTGGATAGAAGAACTGTGAAGTTTTCACTGACCACTATAGCCAACTCTTTGTTGCAGGGTATCTCCAATGGGGATGATTTTCATTCCATGCTACAAAGGTCAATCTCTCTCTCTCTCTCTCTGCCCCCCCCCCCCCCCAAAAAAATTGCCACCCTATTATCTCTGTCAGACAGAGACTGTCTCACATCTGCTCTCGATTGAATAGACCCTGTTTGAAAGATGGTAGTGAAGCTGAATGGCAAAATGAGCATAACCCTCCCTCACCCCCCACCCCCCAAAAATAAACAACAACAAATAAACAAAAGAAACTGAACGTTTTACATATGATGCATTAGCACTGACATTCGGATTGCACCCGATTTTCATGACATTTGTGTCCTGTTGTAACATCAAGAAACTCATCACAGTTTCGTACTTGCAGGATATAGTCATAAACCTGAAGAGCACGCAACCAAAGCACATATGGCAAATGGGGTCAAGGTGTTGGCACTAACTCTAGCCAAGTTGTCCCTTTCCTGAGGCTCAACTGTAGATCTCACCGGCAGATGCAAATTCACCAACCCTAGTCAATCAGGGCACGAAAATTTCAGATGACTATGGCACCTTTCTCCTGTATATTTCTCAGCTGTGAATGATATTGTAGAACTCTCCTATTTCCCTCCTCTTCAATAAATGTCTTTTGTTTGAAGGGATATATTTTCACCATTTGACATGTGTACTGTGAATAGTGCTCCCAAAACCAAGGAATTAGAATAAAACACATTTGATCATAAGGAGAATGCTTTCTATTGAGAAGAACAAATCTCAATGTAGTGCATCTTACTGTTTAACAGAAACAAGTACAACAACACATCTGCAGTAACATCTACAACAAGTGCTTTGCTGCCTTCAGCAAATTTGTTTGGCAGGACCAGCGAAAGAGTACTCTAAAGCATATAGTACAACAAAAATTGAACAGAAAGATTTAAAGCGAAAATGATCAATCCGGGTTCATCCCCTATCTTCAAAAATTGATCAGCTGCAGCATTCAGAAATTGGCTAATTGGCCAATATGGATGCCTGTGGAAACCAGAAAATGTGCTCGCCCTTCATTGTATCTTAACTTCTGCTACCTGTGCCTCCTTTGGTTCAGTCGTAGCTGTCAAGGTCTTGGATTCAGAGACTGCTGTATTGGGTTTTGATTCAGCCTTAGCTGTTTGAGCAGGAGTCTTCTGCTTTTCAGTTTTAGCTGTCTCCGCAGGGGTCTTCTCATTTTCAACCTTGGCTGTCCCAGGAGTGGTCTTCTGATTAGCAGCATTTTCATTCTTCTCGAGCACAATTTCAAGCTGTAAGATGAAATCAATGTCATATCTCAACTTAATGTTAAAATCTAGTTAGAAATATGGACTGTCTATAGAGGAAGATTTGGAAAATCCACCTTAGCTTTCTGGACTACGCGACCCTTGTTCTCATCCTTGGTCCCAACAGTTGATATGAGAAGCTCTGTTTACAAACACGGTTTTAGGTTTGCAGGAGTACTTAAAACATACATGAAAAGATGCACGGATGAACGGATGGGCACACCCCTCTTCCTTCTCCCCTAGTTTTGGTGCATTGGTCGCATGTCAAGTAAGAGTCCTAATATTGCTTAACTAAGGAATGTGCCTAAAAAAGATTGAGAAAAGGGGAAAGGGTGTGTTTACTCTTCTCCACAGCAGTGCCATTTGCCTTGAGAATCTCAGCAATTGTAACAGCAGTTGGAATGGCTGCAAAATCACGGGGTAAGCATGTAAGCAACGAAGCAAGGAGGTATTTTCCAAATGATTCATGCATGCATTCGCCCTAGCTTTTGTCATTTTACTTAAAGCCGTGAATAATATTAGGATCAAGAACCACATGGTAAAAGATGGGTTGAAGAACACATAAAAATCACATACCCATGCCCAAAGCAGTGAGCTCAACTTCATTATGCTGCTTGATATATCGCTGCAAGAAAAGGATCATCATACAAGAAACGAAATCAATTTACAGAAGGGACCGCCCAGGAACAGGGGTAGAAAGAACACAACAAATGAAAATCCCATCTCAATGCGACATTCAATTGGAATGCCAAAAATGCGCAAAAGAGAGAACAACACTAACAAGAAATCGCCTTCATTATGAAACCACGAATCAAACAAAACTCGACGCAGAACAAAGGAAAACAGAGAGAGAAACAGAGGAATGCAACGAACATCGAATTGACAAAAGAAATTCCGTTGAATTCAAAAAGAAAGCATCAAATTTGGCAAATCAATGCGTGTTTTTAGCTTGATCAGAGCAGCAAGAACATCAACAATCCAAAGAACGATTTCTTGGGGAGAGAGAAAGAGACAATACCTTGGCGAGATTGAGGTAGAAGAAGAGGGGCTTCTTGGTGTTAGAGACTTGAATGCGATTCTTCTTCTGATTATTCTGAGGCTCATCGGCCTTTTCCGCCGCCGTGGGCGCCACCTGCACCACCACCATGTGCGGCTCCGCAGCCACCACTGCCTCCGTCTCCACAACCATCTCTCTCTCTCTCTCTAAATTGTGAGTGAAGGCGAAAAGGGCGGGAGAGAAAATGACGATTGAATGAAAAATGAAAATGATGAGTGAGAATGGAGGCCGTAAATACGTCCCTTTTATAGAGTCCGTGAACCCGGGGGGAAGGGAGGGAAGGAATTTTAATTATCGGTTTTTCATGGCTCATCCTATTGTTGCCAAGGAGAGAGATTTTGGTCCTATGGATGTGAGATGTTCGTCCTTTCATTTTATTTTATTTTTTTCTAAATTCATTTTTTTACTTTTTTTTTTCTCTGGATGATTAAAGCTTCTAAAAAAGCGAAGAACGATACAATGTACTGAAAAAGCTAAAAAGAGCGATGCACGGTAGAGACTGCAGAGTATTAAATTCGGTTCTCGGAATATTGTAAGGTGTTGCAATATATTAACTATCTGACATGATCATATCCCAAATTTGATTGTTATAATTCAAGTAATGATAATTCATTGCACCTTTATTGCTACTTAGTTTAGTGTTGGCATGACCACTATAAATAAATAATGCAACGTAACATGATATGGAGGAATGGGTTGAAATTTTGAATCAATTTAGTTACGTGTGCTGTGATGAAGTGGATGTACATATTAAAATCGGAAATTTCAACATAATTGACATCTTTTCGGATCAGGTTAATTATATAAGCAAAGGGCATGGTATTTTACAAGTTTGAATATTCATCTTTTGGTCTATAGAACTAAATTTTGTTTGAAAGCAAATTATTCAAGGTTATTATATAAATTAATCAAGATGATAAACAAATTAAGATTTCAAGTATCAATTTTCAACTTGTTTATTCAAGTTTTAATAAGTAGATAAGTCACATGTTACTTGTGTAAGACTAGTCAGGTTCGTATCTAGTCTTTGACTCGTTTTTTAAAATAGGGTAAACTTTACAGCCAATTGAATCTAGAGCGATTGT
Source organism: Selenicereus undatus (assembly GCA_017589665.1). Classification (NCBI taxonomy): domain Eukaryota; kingdom Viridiplantae; phylum Streptophyta; class Magnoliopsida; order Caryophyllales; family Cactaceae; genus Selenicereus; species Selenicereus undatus. Next base: position 4,010,082 of record JACYFF010031958.1, on the reverse strand, counting down.
TGTCGGAATGCAAATGAAGAGATTGAGGGCGTCAAAGAAAATTTTAAATTTGAAATGCTAGTAGCAAAATGACCCCTCAATCTAACATGATTGCAAAAAGTCATCTAGTTTATATTGAAAAGTTTGAATCACAAGAACCAGTTAACTCCTCAATTGAGTCATCTACAGATGATTATGGGAAGTTTGATAACTCTTTGGACATTTGGAATTCTTCTAATGAGTCGGATACTCACATTAATGAAAAACAGTTGATTTAGATTAGTCTAATTGTCTAAAAGTCCAACAAAGAAGATGATCAATGCTCTGATGAATCGTTGCGCAATGCATTGCATGAGTCGCCTACTGCAACCGAAATTGTTAAAGAGGCCATTGAATTTAGCAAGAAAGTTGAAGTGGCCGTTATACGTGATGAGAATAACAACTAGAACTTTGAGAAAAGAGGTGTAAGGGAGAATATAGGCTTAGTATATTGATCTGACCAATTATCCTATAGTCTAAGCTGAAAAGCGAGCATAGTATTGTCGTAGTTTTGGTTTGTTTGGATATTTTAAAGTTTAGCTGTTGATATAAGCTGTTTGTAGAAGTTGTAATTCTTTGCTTTTTCGGTTTGTATTTCAGGGCCAAGTAATAGTTGAGAAAAAAACTAAAATGCAGATGAATATTTGTTTATTAATTTGATGTATTTATCGACTAACAATACATTCTATAGTGAATCTCGCTTTCCTGGAGTCCGACGATATGTAATAAAATGGTAATGTTTGTAAAGCACTATTTGTTTGAACTTTCAAATGAAGTAAAACAAAGATAAATTATTCTTTCAAAGCACATAAAAGAAATACATATTTTTAAAGCAGGTATAAAAACATTTTTAATATAATATTATAAAAATTTATTGGAATTAGGACAGATTTATTAGTACAATCTGGTCCCTTTACATCACCGTGAAAGGGCGGACACGAAACTAAATATGCATGTTAAAAAAAAAAAAACGGCACGTGCTTGTCCTGGGGGGGGGGGGCCCCAAGATCAAATGTGCCTATCAAATTACAATTGGAAAGTATATTT
>JACYFF010031958.1:3978428-4008617 GCA_017589665.1 Selenicereus undatus | reverse complement strand
TATCGGACGCATGACGGACTTCGGCGGCCAGCAGGCGCCCCACACCAGACACAAAGGCCGAGTCCGGATTTATCCACTACAAAAGCACAACCCTCAGGAGCACTCGGCGCCTCCAAGTCCTAGAGGAGGGGCCGACCCTTATCCGCAGTGGAAACCCCTCAACGCTACTCGCTGGAATCATCCGAGGATTCTGGCGAGCGGCACCGCCTCACCGCCGAAGTCCGTCATGCGTCCGATATTCGTCAGAAAATCGGCGGTGGGGTCCTGAGTCGCTGGTGTACACTAACGGTGGAGGAAGATAGAGAAGACAAAACCTTAGCCGTAGCCCTAATAACTGGGTGATGAATCCGACGAAGGGTGGAGAGGATTGAGCTCCGAGGACTATCGGAGGCGCAAGAGGCAGAAATTGAGGAAGATATTGCGGAATTGCATCTGGAAGGTCACATCTAGCCCTCCTCCCGGCCAAAACGAGGCGTTTTACGACTAGGAGGTAGAAGAGGGGGAGGGTGCTCTGGCGAACAGCGAGAAATTGAGCGTCAGTTCGTTGGAGTCCGAATCGGATTCGGATTCGGATTCGCGAGATTCGGTTCCATATTCGAGGTCGGATTCAGGATCTGAATCGGATTCGGATTCGGGTAAGAAATCTAGGGTTAGGAGTGTGAATCCGGTTACGGATTCTGATGAATCGGATAGTAGGCGGAGGAGGAGGAGGAAGTGGAAAAATTCGCGTTCTAGGTGTAGAAGTAGGAAATCATATGAGGATGATGAATCAGATGAGAGTGATGAATGCTCTAGCGATGAATCTGATGAGGAAAGCGATAGAAGAAAGCAGAGGAAGAGGTCAAGAAGGTATAGTGAAAGAAGTAGGGGAAGAAAGAAGAGAAGTAGTAGAAGGAAGAGTAGAGATAGTGATTCAGATGATGATGAGAGAGAAAGCGATGATCTTAGGGTGAAATCAAGAAGTTGCAGAAAGAAGGGTTCAAAGAGAAGTAATCCAAAGAGAGATGAAGGATCGAGTAGTGCAGGTGATGAGAGGAGAAGTAGTGGTGGTGAGTCCGAGGGAGATGACAAGAGTAAGGCCAACAAGGTTGAGGAGGCCAAGAAAAATGAGAGTAGCCCAGAAGCATTGAAGCTCAAGGGGATGTTTGAATCACAGAAAAAGGCGGTGGCTTTGATCAATGAGCCCCCTGTTGGGCCAGTGCCATTGCCAAAAGCTGAGGGGCATATTAGTTATGGTGGTGCACTTAGACCTGGTGAAGGTGATGCTATTGCCCAGTATGTTCAGCAAGGGAAACGTATCCCACGTCGTGGAGATGTGGGTCTTTCAGCTGAGGAAATTTTGAAATTCGAGTCTCTTGGGTATGTGATGAGTGGTAGTAGCCACCAGAGGATGAATGCCATTCGTATCAGGAAAGAAAACGAGGTTTATAGTGCTGAGGATAAGAGGGCTTTGGCTATGTTCAATTATGAAGAGACGGCCAAACGTGAGGCCAAGGTTATGTCTGACTTGCAGAGGCTTGTGCAGCGTACCATTGGGCAAGATGTTGGTCCCAACCATGATCCCTTTGGTGCCGAGGGAGGTGATACCTAAATGTAATGTATGCTTGTGATTATGGTTTAATCCTTCTGCTTTGCTTTATCTAGTTTTAAAGACTCATTAACTTCGGAAGTACTTGCTTGACATTTGCTCCCTCCCCCCACACCTCCTGTTGGTCTAAAAATTTCAAGTTGCTGTCTCCGGCTGTTGAATAGATTGTTCAATTTTCTTGCTTGGTACTTTGGATATTTGTGATTCAGGCGTCTGCACTTGGCATTAACAAACCTGAGCTAACTTGTTTCTGATTTTAGTTCGATTTGGGTGCCTAATTTCGCTTCTTTATTCAAGGAAATGAAGGTTAACATTCAGAATTGGAGAGAGAAATATGTTTTAAATGAATGATATGCAGCTTTGATTTTTATTGCTAGTTTGAAGTTCTTCCTTTGGGTTATCTCTGTTTATGGTTTTTGTAATTAGGGTTTTGATTAGAGCTATATTTCTCAGACTACCAACTTCAACTTTTTGGTAGTCCTCTAATTGACCCTACTTAATTAAACAAGTGTTAAGCCTTGCAGTAATTAATAGGTAATCAACGCCACTGAGCACCTTGAAGCCCATCTGGATGGACAGAATTCTATTCAATGCTTTTTTGATATAGTCAATTTCAGCTTCATATATAGTCAAAGTTACATGTTTTTTGATATTTTCCACTGTTAAGCTTAATGAAAGCCCTTCATTCATTTGATTATAAGTGGTGTGGTATTGTGCTTGACCTAATTAACTTATGTGTATGATATGGCCCCACTTTTTGATTGCTCAGTTGGTCTCTGAGGAAATCTTTAGCCCTGTATGCTCTCTCACAATGCTAAGCTTTACCTTTTTGCCAAAGATTGGGTTAATGGTTTCAGCTGTGTCTCTGTTTGAGAACATGCTTAGTTGACCCTCAAATTTCAGTATTGGCATAGCATTGATTGCCATTGTTTTGCTTAAGTTTTAAGGACATATTTGCATTGGAGTTTGTAGAATGGTGCTTATCTAAGTCAGTGAGTTTGTGACTATTTCCCTACTTGGGTGGGTGTTATAGCTTGAGGCATGCATAGGGAGGTAAAATCTAGTTCATAATAAAAACTCCAATCATTTCAAGGAGTATTCGGTCATCAGCCATAAATGTATTATTGCTTTTGCAGAAAGGCTAGCCCTTATACTACTATAACAGTAGTACAACATGTGCCTCCTTTTCGCCCTCAAGATTATATAATGGAGTCGTGACTAAACACTGACGTTTGTGAATGTCGCTTTGAGGTCCAAAGTGTACAGTCTGCCTTCTGTCTAAGTCAACTGCGTTTCTGATTGTTTTAATTTTCTTCTTCAGTTGCCATTCATCTCATGATCTCCTGCTTCACTGCTCACGAAGTACAATAGAATCTTATATTCTGATTTAGAGTGGGTTTCATTAATCTTCAAAGTTGAAGTTGGGCTTTTCTAATTAAAGTTGCTGAATGTCATATTCTGGACTGTGTACAGGCCAGCTCTAACATCTTCAAGATAAATATTATGGGGGCTAAACATGTAGATTTGGATAGATTGTAAGATCGTTTTGCTAGCTATCTTCGAATTTCCTTGTATGGGTTCAGATTTGCATCTGCCTGCTTCTTTTCGATATGTGTCAATTCTCATGGGTAAACTGTGGGGTGACTTGGCTGTAAACTGAGATGTGATAACTAGGGGTATAATAGCTGTGCTGAGCTAAGCCCAAACGCGGTTAAACTTTTTTTGGGGGGAGGGGGTGGGGCTTGGGCTCTGACATAAATATTGGGTCAAGGCTTGGCTTCGGGTCAAACCTTTTAAGTTCTCTGTTAGGAGCTCTTTCAAATATTGTCGTCTCTATCTATAATACAAAATCAAGTATGTCATCCAAAATAAACCATTGATGTTCAAAGTAGCATACTAGGGGCCTATGGCTTATGTCACACAAGAGAGCTCAACTGAGCCTGTTTGTATCAGGTTCGACCTCAGTTTAATAAGCAATCGATTGAACCTGAGTCCGCTCAAGCTTGGATCTGAGCAAGATTGAGGATATGAGATTAAGTCTTGACAAGTTGGCTCTACTACTGAGAATTGTAGTAACATTTATATTTTTCTTCTTTTATACACCTAGGCAATGCTCATTCATCCTTGAGAAATTCAAATATATCCTAATCAATCTCATTAAAAGTTTAGGAGCCATACTGTATGTCATACCATGGCTGTACATCACCTAAAATTTTCAGAATTTTTTAGGAAGTTTTTGAGTATGTCAGGATATTGTGCTGAAATAAAATTGATGGAAGAAAAGAATGCAATATGAACAATACCTGTCTCGAGCTTGAGGTATGATGAATTTGGGGAAAAGATTATGGGGAAAATGATGATGATGATGATGATGAAAGGTGATCGACTGTGATGGTGTGGGATGAGTTAGTCAGCATGGTGATGTTGATTGTTGATGACCTGATGATAATCTTTAAGTTATCACTTCTTTATTTCCTTTCAAGGATTAATCTTTTTATTTTTATTTCTAAAACTGAGATTGATTACTGAATTTAAAATTTTCATTTTAGATTTATGGTGTTCACGAAGGATACAAAATGTGGTTTCGGTCACGATATGGAAAAATCCTCTAATGCGGAAATTGCATTCCAAATTGCTGTGAAAATGCGGTTCGGCCAACTCAAAAACCTTTATGATACGGCCGTTTCGTTGCAAATCGGTCATCTTTTGAATCCATGGTGCACACCATACATGATCCCAGAAAATGTTGTATGAATAGTTTTAGGAGTCCAGAGCAAATACGTGATCCCAAAAAATGTTGTATGAATAGTTTTAGGAGTGCATAGCAAATCATACATCTGCCTTTGATTTCATATTCGTGTTTGAATTGGACAGTGATCTTCCTCAGGTTGTATGCTTGAGTAATTTTGTCTAAATTAGCTTTATCTTTTGACCAAAGATATAATATAAAGGCAAAATTACATTTAAGTTTATATGAATTAGGCAGTTTGATTCTACTGCCTTCAGTTGTAATTTTCTAAATTCTTTTGAAAGTGGGTGGATGCTTTGGTTCTTTTATCATGGTGGATGGCGGATGCTTTGCTTCTGAAATTTCTCATTTGCATGTGGCCAAATTAATTTTCTAGTTTTATAATGTATTGTGATGATGTCATCCACTGCAAGTAATGTCTACTGCAAAAAGTGGGTTTCAAATTATCTTATATTAGTAGATCTTTTGAATTAGCTTATTTGCTTTTGGTTTTTGTTATTATTAGTAGTTTTTGATGGTGACTCAGAACATAAATTTTGATGCTTTATGTTTCTTAAAGCTTTTGCTAAAAGTTTCTTTATTGATGAATGGTTCAGGGTTCTCTTTATAGAAGGACGTGGAATGCCTGCTTATTGGTGACATGTCATTTGTTCTTTCATCACCTTCTTCTGCTTATCCCTCATCTGGAAAGAAAGACTGAATGTGCTGTGAACATTGTCTGTTGCCAGACTTTATTTGCGGCACTGCAATTGCTGCATCAGTTGACATTGCTGACCATCGTTGGTATGTTCATTCCGTTTTCTTGTCTCACTCTCATCTCTTCATTTTGTTCTATACTTTTTTTTCGAATTTGTCTCCTCTTGGCTTTGTTCGATAAATTTATCTTTTGGCAAAATTTCAACATTCATCAAGATAACTCACCATATGCCAATTGGTGATTTGGATATGCATTATCTTACACAACCATATGGATATGACCTACCATATACACAACTTCCGCTGAGGTAAAATATCTCCATGGAAGTAAATCATATCAAATGATTAATCTTCTATCAACAAAATGTTGTATGTCAAATTTCAAATTGTTGCTCAATTGATTTACTTATAAAGTTTTTGAGAGTTACTAAAATTCACTCTAGTAAATATTAATTGTTGCCTGGGGGAGTGGATTATGATTTCCGAACTCTAGCATGGATCGTTAATTCTTGTCTTTTTGCAGGTGTAGGTGTGGTTATGGCACTCAGTGAGGGGCGGAAGGAGATGAAGGGGTCTAACCATTTGGGGCAACCCAACTAAAAGTGGACTGCATCCCACAATCCCACAGGAACCAGTGAGGTCAGCAGTCTGAAAGGTGCATAGAGTCGTTTTAGCCCTGGAAAAGCCTGGCCAAACTAGGCAAATTAGCTGACCCTGAGAGCCACGGTGGGACAGGGATTATGCTGTTTCCATAAGTATTAATTGGGAAAAAAGCCCCAAAATCCTTCGATTTGTGGTTGACGAAACACCCACCTCACCAGTCTGAAGCTCCTATTGGGTCCAGGTAGTAGTGATTGTCATTCATGGTTGGCTGTCAGCCCTCGTCAGTCGCCTGGGGTTACCGTGTCGCTTTTGTGATGGGAGAGAGATTAAGATTTGAGATAAAGAGGTAGAGGTAGAGTTATGTATACCCCTATAATATGATGTTTACAAACCTGTCTCTTTTGTTAGTGTTGGGGGATTGGAAGGTTACGGAAAACTGCTCTTGCCCAGCTCGTTTACCATGACCCAGGGATTAAAGAAAAATTTTCTTGAGGCTGTGGACTTGTGTGTGATCAAGATTGGAGACAGTTAGGCTTGCTATCAAGGTCATTGAGGTTTTGGAATTGGCCACTTTTTATGAGCATGAATAACTTGATGTGGTCATCTATGGAAAAAACTTAGAGAACAATTAGCAGGAAGTGCGTACTTGCTCATTTTAGATGATGTGTGGAATGAGAATCAAGATTAGTGATTTAAGTTGATAGAGTTCTTAATGGTCTAAAGGGAAGTTGGATTGTGGTGACTAGATGGTCAACAAGTCTTAGTGTCGTCTTGAGCATGTAGTCACTACAATCCAACTTCCCTTTAGACCACTTATCAAGAACTCTAGCAACTTGAGCCGCTTATCTTGATTCTCAGTCCACACATCATCTAAAACAAGCAAGTACTTCCTCTTGGTAATTGTTCTTTTTTCTTTGGGTTGTGTGTGTGTAGGTAGGTGATACATATCAAAGTATTAGTGGTTTTGACGAGTGATTGGTCATTGGTTGTAGAATCTTGACAAGCACAGACATTGCATCCAAGTGTTTTTGAACACATGTCCACATCCTTAGGGAAAATTTTCTTTAATCCTTGGGTCATTGTAAACAAGTTGGGCAAAAGCAGGTTTCCTCCACCTTTCTGTTCCTACAGTAGTAAGAAAAGAGATGGGGGTGTAACGGGTGTTGATCAATTACAATCTACAAGTATACCTTCAAATTACAATTTCTTCCAGTGCCTCCTGATTGTAAGTTTCTGAGAATTGGAATTACTGCCAGAATCATTATGTGAATTCCCTATTTGGAATGTGTTTTCTGCCACCAAATGGTCATTAACTGATTTCTTTCTGTATTCAATTCTGATGTTCTCTTGTCTTGTCTTTAGGCTATATATTTTGATTGTTCAGTGGCTCGACTTTAATGAAATGGAGGATTCAATCCCCCCCCCCCCCCCAAAAAGACTTTTGACTCGAACTCTTAAATTCATTTGCAGTTTCAGTCGGTTGGCTAGTATTGATGAATGTGGCAATCTGATAACTTGGCTATTATTTGTGAATGTGGCAATTTGATCACTTGGATGTTGAACTGGTGCATGTGATCCTTATATGCACCGGTTGAATATCTGGAATTCGCATTTAGTTCTCATTGCTGGAAATGAGCAATTCAACACCCTCTGAGCTGAGGTGATCAGTACAATACAATAGCAGAGCAGGGTATAGCGATTGTCATAAATTAACGTACAACCACTGTGCCCACCACAATTTGGCATCTCATAGAATGTGCTTGGATAATAATCCATAGTCTACATTTAGTGCCGTTTGATGCAAATTACAGTGTAATGTGATGGGTAGAAGACTTTGAGTCGGTCAATTCTTATTCTTTTGGCATAATTTGTTCATACTTGTCTGAAACCTTTTTCGATGAAAAACATATAAATGTGTGGAGTATCCAAATCTATTTATGGGAGTAATGTTTCTAGGGGATGGCATTATAACTATGGGCCTTAAATTTCATCTCTGCTAGTTTGTGTTATATGCTTTCTGTTTTGATCAAAAAGGGGGAAAAACAATCCATTTCACTATAGGGCTGTTAAAAGTTGACTTAACACGATTATCGATCCAAATTGAACACGAAATTCAGTGTGTTTGGATAAAGATGTTCAGTCCGTTTAATTAAATGGCTTGACAAGTTTAATCTGTTTAATTAATTGTGTTAGATTCAGGTTGAGAATTCTGACATGAAAAAAATACTTATTTAATCCGTTTAATTAAACAGGTTAAATATGTTAATTTGTTTACCCAATTACCATTTATTTTTTGGGGGAAAATTGTGAAGAATTATGGTTTAATAAGTCGATCTGTGTTTTGGGGTCGTGGGTCTTGAAAACTATGGATAATGGTTGCGTTGTGATGATATATTGAACTCAAAAGAATAGTTTATAATGTTCCATAATCATACTTTAGTCAAAATATTAAGTAGGTAAATGGGCAATCGGATAACCTAAACTTGATCCGTTTATATGAAACGAGTTAATGGGTAAATTTCATATGAATCCGTCTAAAAAATAAATGGATACAGGTAAAGGTTTTTAACCCGTTTAATAAACGAATTAGGTCAGATCAAGAATTTCTTGACTTGTTTAAATTTGATACAAACACGAACTCAACCTGACCTAGCCTATTTAACAGCCCTACTTCATCATGTGAAGTCTTTGAAGTTCGGCGTTCTTAATTCAAAATTTTACAACATATATTAAAGCTTGAACAAGATGGGCAGCCAATTTTAGGATCCTACTTCATCATGTGAAATCTTTGAAGTTCGGGGTTCTTAATTCAAAATTTTACAGCCTATAGTAATGCGTGAACAAGATGAGCAACCAATTTTAGGATGGAAAAGTTTTCTGCTTCCTTAATCAAAAAGTAGACACCCACACCATTTAAGGTGATGAAATGAACCCAATAATACCGCAATTTGAGATCCAAGCAATTTACACGATTACAAATTAATGATAGAATAAATCCAAATACAGAGAAGGATCAACAAAAATAGCAACACATACATGTCCCTTAATCTTGGCATAAAATTGAACTTGATCCTATCATGTCATGACTCCATTCCCATTATAATCCCACTCCCTCCCTCTCCTGCTTGAGAGTTGAGGGAATATGTATTGTGGAATTTCAACAAAACAATGCATAGGTGACCCCTCCTCTATGCCCTGCTCTTCATCTTCTCTGTCTCTCTCTTCTCGTTGGCGGATCAACGATGCTGGAGTGGGAGTGTAAGCCTTTCGCCAGCGTGACAAGCGAGAGAGTGAGGCGGTATGCAGAGTGGGCAGTGGAGACCTACAACAAAGAAAAGAACCACCTAAAGTTGGAGGAGGTCCTTGAGGTCCAGTACTGTCCCACCAGCGGCTTGGCTTATTTTACAGGTTCCTTTGCTTTCAGCCTTTCCCAGCTCGCGCCGCTGAGCTTTGAGGACAAGCACCACAAAGGAGACTACTGTATGGGATGAGTCAAACTAGGCTTTATTGAGCATGCAATGTAATTAATGTGATATAACATGCACCATGTACGTGGGATGTATGTTTAGCTTTAATAATCATATGGATTCAATCGATGGAAATCAGTCGAAGTCAGAAACTTCCTCCAAATCGTATGTATGGTTTGTAAGTAGAAGGTGCATTGTTTTGATTTCTATGATGACAATTGAACAGAATCCCTCAAGGTAATGCTGATTTTTAATCTGTCAGACAGACAGGAGGGACAGTGCGGCAATTTTGTGTCCTGGTTTTATGATTGAAACCTAAGTTTCTTGTCCTAATCGAACTATTGGATATTAATCTAATGAGAACAGTTGCCCAGATATTACGGCATTTTCTTGCAGAACTTGGATTTCCATGTTTATTCTGGTTCCAGCGAGAAATTTGGCACCTGCAATAGATCAATGGTCCGAATATTATTTACGTTAGGTATTACAAGTACTATCAAACAAACCCCTTGAACATGGATCACTGGATATGATGAATTGATGAGGTCTGTGAGTCTGGTATTCTTGCCCAAAGTTTCCTGAATTTGCCATCTGATTGCTGTTATGTGGGCTTCCTACGTCTTTCACTAATCTTGAATCTCGAAACTGTCATCAGCCAGACATTTCTCTCTGACTTTCATGCTTCACTAGTACTTCCTGATTTATGCACAATGCTCGATCTAAGTCTGCTGTACTCACTAAGCACTGTCAGCATTTTGATGCGGTTAAGGATGATCCTTCAACCGGAGCTTGTGCTGGCAGATGTTAGCCAAGATTATGCGCGCAAAAATGGTGCGCTCAAGAATGCCCTGTCTGAGTTACTGAATCATGCTGATTGCTCTCTCTTCTACCTCTGTTGTGCAGAATTCAGATTTGTGGTTCCTTGTCTTTGCAAATATTTAGTATCTATCATTTTGAATCCCTGAACATATTGTGAGCGACAGCACTTGTTTATGGTGCCTCTTTGCTCTTTCTGAGCGTGTTCTAGTTGTAGTACAATTTTCTCCTTAAGTCATACAGAAGATCCTCGGTTTTTAACCTAAATTCCAACGGAAATAGCATCTCTGTGATTTAGAAGTAAGGTTACTACATCTGAATCCCACAGTTTTCGGCTCACTTAACCAAAAACTAAACACTTGACACCGTTACCCCTTGGTCAGGTCATAAACCTGATAACATTCATAATATGTTAATGATACAATCAATCCAAATACTGAAAAGGGTCAACAAACATATATAGCAACATATGTACGAAAATTTGGCATAAAATCTAACTAGATCTGATCCAGTCTGATCCGATTCTAGCATAACTCCATTCCCATTATTCCATTCCCTCCCTCTCTGTCCCTTGATGTATATATTGTAGCATTTCGATGAAACCAGCACAGACAACCCCTCAGACGTCCTGCTCTTGATTTTCTCTGTCCTTTCATGAACGCGATCAATGCTGTCGTTAGCATGGGTCTACGAGCCATTCCCCAGCCTGACAGACAAGCATGCAATGCGGTATGCAGCGTGGGCAGTGGAGACCTACAATGAGAAAAACAAGACCAACCTTGAGTTGGTGGAGATCCATGATGCCCAGTACTGTCGCAATAGGTTTGGTATATATTACAGGTTTTTGATCTCCACCACTAACCGCAACCGCAATGGCTCCACCCGAAGTTACAAAGTTGAGATCAGTAGAGCGCCCCTGCACCACATTCACCTCCTTTGCTTTGAGCCTTACCAAGGTTGCGCGGATGAGCTTTGAGGACAAGCATAAAGGAGACTATCCCATGGGATGATTCAATCTAGGCTTTAAGACTTATGAGGTCGCGGAGTTTATCTTGTAAAACCAGAACTTATGTGCTTGGATCATTCTACTCGTTATAATGCAGTACAATGCTATTAGTTAATGTAATACAGCACATTGACTGCTTGATTGGTGTGCAATATATTTTTGGTGAATATAAATGTGTGGGTGTCCATTTAGTTTATCTAGAAGTAATACTGACATTAGATTTCAAGCTTAATATTTTTTAATATGCCAATCTTTGGGCCTCTGTTTTAATCTAGTTAAAAGAAAAAAGAAAGAAAAGAAAAGACTGCAATTCATCACCTCAGTCAAATGTCTAAAAAATGCACCAAAGTACTTTGCATTTTTAGGTCCACCTTATGAAAAGAGGGAGGGGTGCAAAGTTCTGGTAGGCATTTAAAGGGGAAAACATTGAACTTTTGCATATGAGGTGTAGCATGAAAGGAACATGGGGAGGTTCCTGCTCGATAAACTGAGGTTCCTTTAACATTATTGGCTTACCGAGTTGATTATGAAACTAAAAGTCCCTTTGGTTTTCCAGCAGTGGGACATGCATTCTGATTGGAAGAGGTGCTGGTTGATATTTGAAGCTAATTGATGCCCATGTCTGTGTACCTGATCTTGATCTTTTGCTGGTTTGTGTAGGTATCTCTTCTTATTCTAGAAGTTTATGGCATCAGTAATTCCAACCACTGTATGACTAGACCATGAACTTCAATATGGGGAGCAGCAGTTGGTCGATCACAGGTGAACAATTGGATACGCATTAGTTTATGTCAGTATGATAGTTCTTTCCCTTAACGTGGATTCGTTTTTACCTTTGTAAGATTGAAGAGGTAAACATGGAAGTTCGGGATAGTATCCAATTCATGAGTGGGAAGAAATCTTTCAGTGGGAATGAGGAAGTTTAAGAGCCACAATGGAGTAGCAGTAACCTTGTTGCTGCTTTATGAATTAAAACTTCATAATATAACAAGAATGCTACAGAGATTACAACTGGGAGCTTGCCAAAATAGGCTAAGGTTTCGGAGATTCACATATTCAGTCTCGCCTGACTTACACAAAAGTTATTTACTTGTCGAATGAGTTTACATCTACAGAGGCAAATTATAATCCGGTGACTGTTTTTTCTCTTTTTCCAGGGGGAATGGATGCTCGAACATCAAACAAGTGCCAAAATCCTTTTCTGTCAGTAAAATGCATTCATGTACATCTGCTTATAGAAACTGCAAAACCAAGGGGGGTCGGAAATAGGGTGGGAAAACTACAAACTTTCCTGTAAATATTACAATATTATGCACTCCGTCCACAGGTTTGCTACATCCTTTACAGAAGTGTAATGTGTTTGGATATCAGACAACTTTGATGGTGCCGGGCACTGGTTGAGAAAAGTTGGATCTATCATCGTTGGCACCATGCCAGAGCCGGAGCTCCAAATCGTCAAATGCAGCTGGTGATGGTGCTCTTTGGTCGGCCTGGGCTGTGCCGAGTGACAGGCTGATACTAGGCATGAGCCGCTGCGCTTGAGCCAGGTTCAGGAATCGTTGATTCGTGAAGTTAGCCAAAATTGGTGCAGATGAAAATGGATGTGACACAACTGAACTGCAGCTAACCACTGTATGTCCTTCATGCTGATTTCCACTAACACCCTTCTGTTGAAGGTACAAAGAATGAAGTCAGAATGACAATCCAAATCCAAATGAATTAAGGGTCTGTTTGGTTAGGGAGAATTTTATTTATTTTTTTTCTGAAAAATGATTTTTCAATTTTCACGTGTCTAGTACCCTTGAAAATCATTTTCCGGGAAAATGGTTATATCAGATATTTATATAAAATGCAAAGAATTAGATGGGCTTACAGTTACAAGAGGTTGTTGAAGTGGGGTATCAAAAACACTTGGTCTTTTTTTCTGTTCATCAGATGCTGCAAGCCTTAGGAAATGTTTCTGGGCATGACTTGCTACTTGAGCTGCTGTCCTTGTGGTCACATAATTCTTTGCAATGCCTTTCCAATCTCCTCTTCCCAGCTTCTCCAATCCCACCAAGAACAATTGGTGTTCTTCCTTTGTCCATGGTCTCCCTGCATTACATTCCAGCAATATAATTATTGTTATATTACGCGTTAATTAATTATTTCCAACATCAATGTCACCTTAATGAGAAACAAGTTGATAATTAACAACAATATCCAAAAACATCCCGGGCAACTTAAGATACTTATGGTAGACATGTTGAATTATTCCGAAACATGATAAATCTGATAAAAATAGTCAGCCTAATTCGCGAGAATTATAACTTGCTTAAAACGTAATTAATTTTAGAGTAGTATGAGCTCCATCCGAGAGGCCAGGTATACATGTAACCTTATCCCTACCATAAATAACATGAAGTATTCAAACACATCCATTACTTACGTAATTTTTTTTCCCGATTTTTGGTGTAGATCTGAATACAATCAAATATTTGCATGCATCTAAATAAGATACAAGTAATTAAAACATGAATTTAAACATCTTCATAATAATCCTCAAAATTATTTTTGCTCACAGAAAAAAAAAATCTCTAAAAAAAACACAAAACCCATGTATCTTAATTAATTAGTCCTAAATCAAAGCACGAAAATTACCCCTTTTTCTAGCAGCATGAAGAAGACCATCAGACAGATACCCATCTCCACCACAATGCTGGGCAAAACCTCCATGACTGTTATTATTATTGAGATTTCCAGTACTCAAGCTCTTCTTCATGGCATCTTCTTTTTCTCTCTCCACCAAAATCTCAACTCCAAACAACTTCAAACACCCTTTATAATTTTTACTATTTTTTCCATAACAAGTCGATATTCTCAAATTACAATCAATATTATTACTGCTCTTATTCACAAAACACCCACGACCAGCTTTTGCTTCCTTCACCATAATTATGGTTAATTTTCTCTCTCCTCTTTCGTCTCTCTACGTCTCCTGAAAGATTAAGATAGATGAAGAAGAATATAATCCTGATTTAATTTATAGGATAAGACCTTAGAAATTAATTAGGGTTTTTGGTGTAAATTATGTGTCAGTGAGTTTCCTTTTTTAAGGTGCAATCTTTGGAGATTACAACGGGGTTTTACTGCTGTCCAGATGAATGTGGGCAAGGCTGGCTGATTGTTTTTAACATGTACGTACGCCAAGTTTGGAAAATTTTGCATGATTTTGTTTAATTTTGGGAAGTCTGAAAAATCCAATTAGGGTAGAATTATCAGTTAATTAATTGTTAAATTGAAATTATCTAGCATATCTATCTGCTAATATCTATTTATCTGGTGATATAATATGGTATTTTCCATAATTGGGTTTGTTTCCTTTTTCATTCCTAAATGTGTACAATTTTTCATTAATAAGTGTTGGCTACATGCCTGATGTTATTTCCAATTAATAGGAGTGTTTTTTTTATTTTTTTAAATGTCACATGTTTATATGGCAACTTTGATTAGAATTGAATTGTTAAAAGACTATGCACAATCATATGTGATATTAATGAAAAGTGCCTTCGCAATAAAATTACTTGACTATCAATGCAACTTGGTTCAAGTGGTTTGACATTTGTTTCATTTAAGTGAGATTGCAGGTTCTTAGTGTGGTAATAGAGGTAAAAAAAGGGGGAATAGTTGTTTTGCTCACCTTCAATATATAGCTAAAATTACAACATCAACAAAAGCACTTCTTAGTGTGGGTCCCGTGTTGGCCCTGTTTGGCTAGTTGAATCACCTTAGAGAAGGGGTGAATAGGGGAATGATCAATATCGCAAATAAACCGAAATGAAGAGCGGAAAAATAAGCGTGGACAAAACACAAGCAAGTTTTTAACGAGGTTGGGCCTCAAAAGGCTTAATCCCCCCCAGAGTTTCCTAATTCTAGGATTAACCCGAACTTTTATTAGGAGGGATGATTACACAACTCTAGAGTACACCTACTCTAAGTTCTAAGTCCCAAGTTGACACCTTCAATAAGGCTTTAATTGGTAGAGTTGACCATTCAATTCTATAATCCCACCTAATCACTACTTGAACAAGGCAAAGAGTAATAGCAATTTGAAGCTCAATGAGTACAATAATTGAGAGTATGAGTATGCCAATGAATGCTCTTCTTGCTTGGTCTCTTCAGCTCACAGCTACCTTGCAAATTTATAGCCAAGGCTTGAGGATTGAAAGGAAAGTAGCCGTTAGATACTCCCTGATTTTCAGCTTCGGTCTAAGCCTTGAACTGCAGTTTAGTGACACTGAAGATCATCCAAAATCTGCATGTAACGGCTACTTGATCTCTTTTCAACAGCTAGCTGATTTTCTGGGCTGATTTGATTCTCTCGGGCTGATTTGTCATTCTTTGCATAAGCAAGATACATCTCAATAATCTCAAGATACATGGAAGGTTAAACTAAACTTGCCTTTGATTGAATATTACAATATTACCATAATAATGTCAATTATAAATAGTAATTTCAGAATATGATTAAAATATCACAGGATTGGAGAACTTGCCTTTTTGTCTTTCATCAAAACGTATTAATAATTATATTGAGAGCTTCATGAAAGCTAACATCCCGCTTTCGCGGGATCTAGAGAAATTCATGTTTAGGCAACATTTGCCTGTAAAGATGCTAACTTCAGGAGACCCACAAAAAAGGTGATTGTATTGTAGTCTCTTCAAGAATCGCATCTAACCATATTTATAAACCACCTCATCTAAAACCTCAAGTTGGTGGCGGAATGTTCAAAAATAAAACATTCTACCTAATTTAACCAAATTTCACAAAACATTTAATCTAATTAACTACTAACAGTTTGAGCAAAAATCCTACCAGAAAGGAGTCCAGCCAGGGGGGGGGGGGGGAACCCTACAACAGAAAAAAGCAAATATAACTAGAATTTCCTTTAAAAGAAAGTACAGTACAGTAACCTCCTCAATGAACTAGAATTGCCTTTGAAGAAGCTCAGCCAGAAAGCAGGCAGCCTCTTTTGTCTTTTTTTAGTTACTTGATAAAAGGCGTGCTACGCTACATTCGTCGTTGTATCTTACTTTATTTCTTTATTTATTTTTTTAAAAAAAATCTTTTCCTCATTTTTCTGCAAATGCAATTGTACGTCAGCAATCTTGGTTGCTTAATTAACCACCCTGACCACGTGTTTGATAAAAACTGTGAATTTATTGGTCTCTTCCCCTATACGGAGTCAACTTTACAACATGTATATCATATTTCTGAAATACATACTCTCAAGGACCATGTCAGCAAATAATATATTAAAAAATTAATATATGACAAATATATACGTAAAAGATATATACATATATACAATAAGAGCATACGCTCCTAGGATTGCCTAAAAAATTGTCTCGTCTTTATGCATACGCATTTATATGGAAGGCATAGATCAAAGCAATCCTATAATGTCTAAGAGAATCGTTAATTAACAAAATTATTAATCCTAGATTGGTTTCAGATAACATTATAAAAAATAATTTAATTTATAACTTTAATTTATAGCATTATAAAATACGCACATCATATGCCCTCCAGATAGGGTTGATCCGATTAGTGCGTCATTTAATACTTCGACGGTGTGGTCGACAAATATTTAAGCTTGACAATTTATAATTAAATTCTATCATTGAGAATTTGGTGATTTAAAATTACAAAATATGTTAATTCAAAATGAGTCAAGATATCTAAGGGCAAGATACATATCATCTTTCATCGATTGTACAAGGTAAGAATAACAGGATAAATAGCAATACATGCAGAATAGCAATATACTGTGAAGTGTAGTCAGTATATAGCAATGCAGGAAGCCATGGCATCGACGCTTGTATAAGTAGACCCGGTCAAAAAAATAAAATAAAAAATCAACCTACATGGAAAGAAGATGAGTAAGGCTAAGACCTTACATCAACAAAGATTTGAAAAGCCACAAAGCGGCAATTACAGTTATACCTTATTAAGATCTGTATTTTTCTTCTTGATGTGACCAAACCATATATTCAAGTCTTGATTTTTAAGTTTCATACTTAATACATAACAGGATCACTTTCACCTCTTCTGAAATCACTTTCTACAATGAATAACTGCTTAGATGAGCATTTTTGCAATATGAATTAGGTTTAATTCTTTGAATGCACGAGTGCATCAAGTCCGTGCTTCTCAGAGCATCCGCAGCCGGCGTGAAAAAGGCGAACGTGGGCCCTCACCCTGCCACTTGTCACAACATGAGAGGAGAGAAGGAGATGTGCCATGAGAGGGAGAATGGGCAGACATTTCTCCCCGCGGACCATCTTTTGGTATTTTTTAATATTTTTTTATTTTTTCTTTTTTTTGGAGTAAGTATATATAATTTTAAATAATTTAAAAAATAGGTTGTGTGTTATAAGGTGAGTCCATGACAAATATTTTTATTGGATGATTAAAATTGAGTTCTATAGGTTGGAAAAGTGATGGAATACAAGTTCCAAAATTATGAAACTTTTATTGACGTAGCAGGTCAGAGTTCCAAATCACAGGCCTAGCTGCAACTGCATGTGTGATTGCTGCACTGTAACGTCTGTACGTGCTTGGTTTTGTCGTTTCACGCGATAGCTTTCTCCAATGTCTGAGAAAAGATACACAATTGTTAGAACGACTATAACATACCTTTGGATCAACTTAAGATTCTCCTTTTACATAATCTACTGTTAGAATCTATGAGACTAGAAACTCTAAACTGTCACAAAGGAAAGACTTGACTAGCATTTTGATTCTAATTGGCGTTTTCATTTAGATTTTCAAATCTAGCATAATAAAGCCAACATTGCAAGACTAGATGTTAGAGTTATTGCCATTTTGATTCCTATAGACACATATGATACATTTATGCTTTGCAAAACAAACACTTAACGTACTTTTTCTATGATATTAGACTCTAATAGTTATGCAATAGGAAAGAAACCTTCATAGTAACACACAAATTGCACACTTATATACCATTGAACTACACACTTGCGCACATATATAGTTTGGACATTCATTATGTCTCTTTTAACACCTTTTCCAAGTTACACAATTTATTTTAAAAAGAGAAAAAATTAATTAAAAAAACATAGAAATTATATGGCAAATTATTAGGTATATTTGCATGAGAGCACGAACTCTCACATTTTATTTATATATTTTTATGGGTGTATTTATCATATATTCTATATTTTAGTACTTATTTATTGATATACCTTTTAAGAGTATGTACTCTCAGGTATATGGTATAAGCTTTGAGATTATATTACAGTTCAAGCGAGACTTGTATGAAACACAACTCATTGATTCACTTTTTCTCCTATTCCCCTCTTCTCTTTTCTTCTCCAACTCCACTCTATCTCAGCAGCATCCATTGTGATGCCAGCTTGAATATGCATGTAATGCTGCTGCCTTTATAAACCCCTTCTTCCATCTCTTTCTTTCCATCTTCCCATTGTTGTTATTTTCCTCCATTTTCTTCTTCAAATACTTTATATCATACAAACTAGCTAGGTCCAAAAAACAGACGGTTTTTTTTTTTTTTTTATAAAAAAACCAAATTATCATCACATCAAGCTAGCTTCATTTCTATCTCATCGATCCATTAGGCAAAAAGTTTTTTAAGAATATGTCTAGGGTAGACTTTGACAGAGCTAATTTAAGGGGAAATTACTTCAGCCAATTGTTAAACCCGACCTGCGACCCGAACTCGTTAGTGTGCGGAGGCGGGTTCGAACAGGATGACTTCGAGTCGGACCAGTTCCGGATGTACAGCTTCAAGATCAAGAAATGCCCCTTGAACCGGGCCCATGACTGGCTCATTTGCCCGTACGCCCACCAAGGTGAACGGGCAAGGAGGCGGGATCCACTGGCAATCCCCTACGTGGCCCTACCCTGCCCAAACTACAAGGGCAGGAGTGGGGCCTGCCCGAGGGGAGACCTTTGTGGGTACACCCACGGTGTGTTTGAGTACTGGCTCCACCCGGCTAAGTACCGTACCCGGTATTGCAATGCAAGGGGGTGTTGCACCCGCCCTGTTTGCTTCTTTGCCCACTCCCCTCAGGAGCTAAGGTTTGCGTCTGTGCCTCTCCCAAAATGGATCCAGGACACCCTCCTAGCCGAGCTCCGGGCTAAGGCGAACAGGATGACCCGGATCCATGCAGGTGGCAGGGGAGTGGGAGTGGGTCTATGTCCTAACCTCATGGTTCCGGATCATGCAGGTAGGACTACTACAAGAAGAAGCGATATTGTGTCTAATGCCAATGATAATATGGGGTTGAATTTGGAGTTTCCGGAGAGCCTACGGGCGTTGAGCATAAATGACTACTACAACCACAACCAAAGCAACAGCATTAGTAACAATGATGTGGCTCTTAATGAACCTAATCTTGATTGGATGTCCGATTTGCTAGCTAGTTAAGAAGGCTTGAAGCATTTAAAGGTGAGATTTTGATACTGATTACAATCTTGATGGTGATTAATTTGGATTGCATCTTTTTTTCGTTTTTTTTTTTTGGTTTGGTAACTTTGATTTTCCAGACTAATTAAACAGATGATTATAAATCTGAGAATATGATTCCTGGATTTATTGAAAAAGCTCTATTTTTCTTCTTTTTTTCTTCTTCTTTTTATTATTTTTTAAATTTCTTTTAAGACCACTATTCTACCAGGAATTGAAGGACTTTGACAGATGCAGCGCATGAGTCTGAATATATTATATATACGTTAAAAAGGAGAAAAGATGTAAGATGGTACGCTATCGGAGGCACACGCGGCATCGAAGACGAATGCAACGTAATTTGCATGCAGTTCATGTAGATTAGCCGCCTAATCTTCGTTGTAAGTATTTTGTGGACTGTTAATTACTAGCAAGATCTGAGAAATGCTGCTCTAATTATTCCCTTCAGCTACTTTAATATGTAAGACAGTTAAATAATTGTGGTTTATGTGTATGATGGTTAAACCTATCTACATCTGAATTTTCACCCACAATGATAGTTACAGTTGTTGTTTGTGTATATATGATGATTAATCCCCTCGGCTATTTGTGTAGGTAAGATCGATAGTTAAATAATTGCGGTTTACATGTATAATGGTTGAAGACTACATCTAGATTTTTTCATATTTCGTTTTTTGAAAAGCAGGACCCATCTAGATTTTCTCAGATTTCGTTTTTTGAAAAGCGGAACCCGCATTGTGGCGTGTTGTGGCGTGTTGTTTGTGTATGATGGTTGAGCCACACCCGCATTGTGGCGTGTTGTTTGTGTATGATGGTTGAGCATTTGTGGCGTGTTAGAACGCTAGATATCTGATTAAGTACTGGATACGTTATATGCCTTGGAAGTTTGTTTATTGAGGTTATTCTTATTTAAGCCAAAATCATATATGAAATCGCAGGAAGTTTTGCTAGGTAAGCCACGAATTACTAGGACTAGATCCAATACACATTTTTGCAAAAGCAACCTAAATCAATTATTGATAGCACATAAAATAAGAACTAAACACGGATGAAAATATACAAAACCGCACAAACATTCTTGCAGGCAGACTACACACAAACACTAACATTGTTTATGGGAAGAAATTAAAAAAGCAAGTTACAAGCAATTACAAATTAAACAGCGACTCACAAGCCCTAGATAGCCTCAAATGGACCTCTTAAACTCCCCTTCCCTGTCCTTGATTATCTCCTTAATTTTCACATTAACCAAAATCAAAGCATGCATGCTATAAGCAAAGCTTGACATTGATCATCAACCTTATTCTGCATCAATTCATTGATTTAAGTGGTGGCAGTAGTCTGATGAGTCCCTCCAAACTGCTCATGAGCCTTATCCCGAACATCCCTGGCCTTTCCAGCCAGCTTCATCCTAGCCTGCTCCAGCTGGTCGGCCCCAGGTGGGTGCCGCCCCGTCATGTACCTGTATATCCACGCCAGCACCGAAACTGCTGCCACCCCGAATCCGCCTGAGGCCAGGAACCCTCCGATCAGAAGCACTATCGTGATGGCCGCTGGCACTAGTACCGGGCTGAAGATCACCAGCAACGGGGTGGCCACAGTCAATGCGATGACGGTTGCAGTCAGGATCAGTCCGGAGAGAACTAGCAGGGACCCACCAGCTGTCAAAGCTGTGGCCGCCTTCACCGCCTGGTGGGCCCTCGGCTGTTGGCTGTGGGAGGTCATCTGGCCGTGGCCGCCGCCTGCTGCTCCGCCGCGCATGTAGTCATCCATATTTTCAAGAAAAGCAATAACGGGGGAACCAAGAGTGTCTAGAGAAGAAAGTGGAATGAGGTGGGAAAGAAGAGGGGAGAAGGGGCGGAGATATAAAGGAGGAGACAGAGAGGGCACGTGGTGGGTGGTATCATGTATGAGTTGCATGCATGCAAGGGAATGTGGTTGGGAGGTTACACGTAGCACTTTCATTTTGTCGCAATTTTGCATGAGATTGGTAAGTAAGTGGCTAATGATAAGGTGGAGAGGAGTGGGGGCAAAAGTCGAGAATCCAAAGACTTCAAAATTAAGGAATACTACCCCTAAAAACCCTCCAAGTTATAATGTGTATATTATACTCATGGAGTGCATATTTTAAAAAATCAAATCATTAAAAATATATGAAAAAATAATATATAATAAATACGCTTATAAAAAGTATATATGTATGAACAGTAAGAATATATACTCCCAGGAGCGCATAAGAAATTGCTTCAAAACTATACTTTGATCTTGAATTGTATATCTTTGCACCTTATTACAAGGATAAGCACCCCATCTAATTTTCGATTCAAATATATATGTGTCATTCTTACATTGAGCCATGGGTATTTCATTTGAATTATTTTTATTTTATCAGATACATTTCCAAAGAACAGTTTAAATCCATCGAACTAATTTGAATATCTTTATATCTATGTAAGTTTTTAGGAAGTCTAACTCATATTTAAGTTAAAATCCATATTACTGATTGTTATAGAAGATAGTCTAGTTATATGAATCAACGTATTTCAGTTAGGCATTTTATATAATCCAATTATATTCTGTGTCATAACTCTTGATTTAGATGCAATGATATCTTAACAAGAATAACATGCACTTCTTTAATTTTAATTTTAATAATAATGATAGAAAACGGGGTTCCATGGAGTGCAATTAGGGCTGGCAAAAATTTGTTTGATTTGATTACCCAAATTCCCCTGATCCAGAAACAATTGGGTATGACAACAAAATTTATATTTGAATTTAAAATTTGGACAACCTCTCATGTCCGAATTTAACTCTGGGACGGGTTCGGGTTTAGGTTCGAGTAGTCCGGATTTTTAAACCATTTCGGGTTCGGATAACCGAATAACCGGACTTGGACATCAGACAACTACATTTAGTCGTTTATGTATAATTTTGGTCCAAATTCTCCAAAAAAATTTGTAAAAATAATTTCAGACAACCGGATTCATACATTGAAAAATTGGACTCGGGTTCGGTCACACAAAAATTCGGACATTTGGATAACTGGATTCGGACATTAGATATTCGGGTCCGAGACCGAGTCTGGCCTAGGTGTCCGATTTATAATCCGGACAGAGTCCGATATGAAGTTTTTATCCAAATGTCTGTTTTGTCTGAACCCGAATCAACTCGGATTCGAATTTTTGCAAGCCCCAAGTGCAATGACCTACATATACACTACTGGATAAGGGAGGAAAAATCGAGCTGAGGTAAATCGATCAACGAACAGTAGTTAGCAACTTAAATAGAAACAAATTAATGCAAAAGGCTTAAATATACAGTAACTATGATTAATTAATCATTACTCTTTTTACTTATCATCAATGTACGTACGTGGCATTTACATTTTCGGACAATAACTAATCAACCAAATAGTTTTTAGTTGAATTATATCCGGCAAATGAGAGATCTGCATGTCTTCTGGAGTAGGACGTTCCATGGAGCCACTCACACAATAAAATAATCAATCATATGCTGGATGACATCCGCGCCTTCCGCATGCACATAATAGTCTTTCACCTGTAATAATAACACAATTCACCAGCATGAATAAATAGTAAGAATAACACAAAGTTCAGAAAAAGTTTTTTGTCATCCAACTATGAGTCTCTACTTGGCTAATCGAATTGTCGTCTCAGCTGGCCTTATTTCAGGCTTCGGTTTGAATATGATTCCAAGTCGTTTGGTTGGGTCTTGGTCAGTTTTCGGCTACAATTTACCCGCAAGGCTACAACTGCCCCTGTCTGAACGTTTCTGCTGGCTTGCGCGGTCTTTGAACAGAAATTATGCTTTTGTCTTTTGGGTCTGGCTTAACTAGGCTCTAGGTCGAGGGAGTAAACTTGGGGTACTAAATCAGCTACGCCTGCTTGTGAAACCAGGTGAAGATGTTTGGTCTTATACTGCACATATAGTAAAACTGAGCTCGTACGAGCAATTGTTCCCCCTGTATAATACAAGTGGAGATTTTGTGCAACTAGTCTGCACTGCTGTTACCTTTTGTTTATACGACATAATCTTCCTTCAGGCCCAAACCAATATTAGTCATAACTGAAAGCAAATGTTTCTTGCATTATTAATGTTTTGAACTTTAGAGGGAACAATACTAAATATGGTCATGAGTACAGACCAAAATAGGCTTAGACTTGTATCAATTTGAATTTGTTGTTAGTTTGTCTGATAAGCTTGTCAAAAAGCTGCATAAAGTGCTCATCAGAAAATTCTAGGGCCCGTCTGGTTTGGATGAGGTCAACAGAGGCTTACGTAAAAATAAGGTTGCGTTGTTTCCAGTTTAAGTCAACCCGGATGTCAGGTATGGTGATAAAAGCCGCGGTTGGGATCAAGTCAAAATCTCAGTTCATCAGTATTTTGGGTGCATTTTTGGTATTTCAGCAAGAAAGGGAGATCACCAAGAAGGCGTCATCAGTTCTCTGGGTTCATGAATAATGTGCGGCCCTAGCATTGACAGATGCAGTCTATATACTGCTCCAATTGACTTAAAACTTTCTGGTACATAGATTTTGAAGACAAAAGGAACATTGCAAGCCAAAGCACAATCCGCCAAGAATGCGCACATAAAAATTTGCCTGCAAATGTAGAAGAGATTCGACTAGAGGGAGGAAGAGAAAGACCTGGATAACACTATGAGCAGCAAACCTCACTCTACTGCTATGAAAGCTGACATCAACCTTCTCCCATGACACACGAGACAAGCCCGTCACCAGCTCCTCTACAGATTTAGCCAAACATAAATTTCAGATGACTTAAGTGAAGCTAAATGGCAACAGGAAACAGGATAGAGATTAGAGACGTTGAGATTACCAAACCTTCTATTTTGTCCAAGTTATGATCTTCCTGGCAAGTAGTTTCATTTGATTCACGCGCTTCACAGTATTCTTCATAGACTATATGCGGGTATTTCTCATTTAGAGAATCTTCCCACTAAGCACACAAATCTTTGAGTTATGGCATAGCAAAGGCAGTTTAATATTGCACATTCAATCAGAAGGCAGAGGGAAATGCAAAGATTGAAAGCGATTTAAGAAGTTACCTTAGGCAATTCACTTGCGCGTCTAATAGAGGATGTTCGCCAGCCAACAATACCTTAACAGTATTTAGTAAAAGAAAACTTGAGAAGGGTGGGAAAAACAAAATCCCTCAATCCCATAAGATTGTTCCCACCATGGAATCATTAATATATCCGTCTCATTGATTTCTTTGGTTTTCTCTTCTTCTGTGGGTTTTTTGGGGGGGGGGGGGGATGTGTCATGTGTTCATGTCTTTGTGTGTTAGCATTCCCAGTTAGAGATGTTTTATTTTGGGACATTATTAAAATTTCTGTGACACAGAGGGAGTAACAAGAACAGATAAGGAGCTTATCATACAGAAAGGATACGATCATATCCAACATTTGAATAGGTAGCTCTACGTTTGAATGCTCTTAAAGCTGATCTGCATCAAAGGCCAAGCACAAAAATTGCACTTCAGAATAATCAGATTAAGAGAAATCAATAAACCAGAATGGGATAAAGTAAAAATGCAACACCACATACATGAAACAATATTCACTATTGTCTTCGATCATCTGCTTCAGTAAAGGAGGCTTTCCTTCAATTTCATCATCGGTCAAGAAAAGATGTCGACCTGTTCTTCTAAATATCCAGTGAATCACACGGCCAGCAACCTTTTCCAAGGAATTCACTCCAAAAAGGAATGGTACCTAAAAGCAAAGCAACTTATCAGGCACAATATGATAACCACTTCTTCAGATTATGCGCAAAAAACAAAAAAAGGATAATGATAACTAAGAACACAATTAGTTAACAAAAGGCTTCATTAATATCAGATGAATCTGACACGAGATGAGCAGAACCACAAGTCAATAAAAAGCAAATATCAGTGGTGGGGGAAAAAATAATGAACTGTCCTGTATCCTCCCCAAAATTAAAAAGAAAAATGCCTTGAAGTGTGATCACATCAGATGCCAAAATGTTCGAAGATAATGCACTAAATTCCATGCACTCAATCACACCTGTCTAACCACGAGCACCACATTGCAGCAAAACAGCTCCAAAGGATTTTCCACCTAACATTCCTAATAAAGCCAGACCTGACATAAGAATACCACAAACTTGTAGCAAGGCCGATCCATCTTGTACTCCATTTTCAGACACAAACATAACAGCTTTTAGGTGCAAAGCGTCTAATCTCGTCATCCTTCTCTCTCCATAATCTCTGCTATTCAGCTCCTGAACTCCTTTACTCACTTCATCTTCTCCTTTCTAGAATAGATACTAGGTGGCAGAACTGAGATGTGGTTCACCTTGCTCACCTTCTCATGGTTAAATACAGACATTATCCTCACCCTCACAAAATGATCAACATGCCATAACATTGTCAATAGGACCCTCCCTTAGCATGCAAACTAAACTGACTTTGTCTGCTACAATAACAAAGAGAGTTTTGGCTCTCAAATTTTCAATTAAGAAAACATCCTACTGTTTGATATTATGTTCATCACCATACTGAAAAGACACAAATACTCATGGCAATGGTCTCCAGAGAGATCAAAAATGCAGAAAGAACATATATCATCCTCATCATGAATTCATGATCACCAAGGCAAGCCCTCAATTCCCAATTGACTGACTGACCACCCCCTTTTTGTCAAACAAAGATCCTTGCCAGGATTCAATGAAATGAGCTTTTTTCTGCGTGCATCTTTGATTGAAAACAAATCAAATCCCAACACAGAAGGAACTTTAAGGTATCCAGACCCTACATTTTAAACACTACCGGTATATTAAGGATCAGCTAAGGAACCAGAACTTATGTCACCCTGAAAGATCAGCTGAGTAATATGTGCCTACAAAAGTGAGAAGACCAGTAACACTCTGATTGTGAATATTTTCAACATGATACAATTGCACAAACTTTCAAAGGGTTCGATAGAAGGTGCGTTTTCTTAGACTTCCTCCTGATTCACCAAAATGAGTGCCCCACATAAGTGGCCACAGCAGCACCAGAAAAGCGTGATACAGATTGGCATTGAGAACAAAGAAAACAGGGAAACAGCGAAAATGAAGTGAAAAGAGAGACAGATTGCAAGAGAGAGAATAGAAGCTCACTAGAGAGCCCTTTTTCTAGCAAAAGCTCTCACCTTTTCTAAACGAACTTTTTATTTGGTGAGTGCTCCATCATGTGTAAGTTTCTAGCCTTCGATATAGCATTAATATAGAGAAATATCCAAGTAGCTTTGCAATATGTTTTAAGTTTTGAAAACTGTTTCTGAAGGTAAGATTTGTAAGAGCCTATGGACAGTTAATAATCACTCAACGGTTGAAGTTAAAGACATTGATGAGGGCAGTAACATCAGCAACCACTAACACCAACTAAAAGGGAAATTCTTGCATTGGTTATGAGAATAAAAAGCCTCGTTCATTTACCTGCTTATTCCCACGTGAACCGAGATGCGGGGTAGCAACAGTGATAAAGTTCACCGCTTCAAGACCACCTATTGTGCCTCTAGAGTTTTCACAGTCACGGGCATTGATATCTGACGAATCCAAGGGACTACCATCACGAGGAGGTCGATACAGAACCCCAATGGCATACCTTGAAACTAAACCACCAACAGAATGTGCAACAAAGGAAATTTTACGAAGTTCTGGCTTGAGTTTGATGATTTCTAGCACCTGAAATTGAGAAGCGCATTTAAGATAAACTGCCAATTGAATGAGTCTGATGCGAAAACAGCATGGCACCATATTCCAGTAACTTATTTCATAATCAAAATAAGTTACCAAATGAAGCTAACCTCCTCGGCCAATCTCTGACCCATGACATCCACACCATCTAATGTCAAACCTGCCCCA
Source organism: Selenicereus undatus (assembly GCA_017589665.1). Taxonomy (NCBI): domain Eukaryota; kingdom Viridiplantae; phylum Streptophyta; class Magnoliopsida; order Caryophyllales; family Cactaceae; genus Selenicereus; species Selenicereus undatus. The sequence continues at coordinate 3,981,284 of JACYFF010031958.1, read as the reverse complement.
TTTCGTTCACTGCCTGCAAAATACATGATCAATCAGTGCCAAGATAAGTTGCTCCCACATAGATGTACTGCAGTTCAACCAGCTTTGTTGGCATTTTCTATTGAGTAAAATATGGAGGGTGCAAGGCCAAGCTTCAATTAATACTCCCCCATCCCCAGGCAAGAGGGAAGAAAATGCTACAAGCCAATAAATATAGTTGCCAAGGCATACAAAGAGGAAAGTGTGTCAAGATTCAAAAAGATGCAGCAAACCAGCCATTACCTTTGCATAGGAGTGGTAAATTACATTACCAGGAAGTAATGACAATCAAAGACATGCTTTGGAGTTTGAACATATATCAAGCAAAAAATAACATATAGTAGCACAGATCCAATTATCCACAGCAATGAAGCTCTAATCAAATGCAATCAGCACGACACAAAAGTTCAGGACAGCACCAACATGATGAAGAGACCGAAGAGTAATTTAGAGGAAACATTTTCTTACAGTGAACGTATACTTTATCTGGGAGCATTTTGACAAATTGTTCTGCTCCGAACTTCCAATCAGAAGCACTGGCGCCATAGAAACAGTCCACCATTAAGACAATCACAATCAATTAAATATAACACATACATGTTCATAGCATGCACCACAGTAGAAAAAAAGTAAACGCCCGTCATTTCTGAATCTTCAATCAGAAGCACAAAGACTGGGCATGAAGCCAGTAATCTTTCCAAATGAATAGGATATGGGACAGAGAAAAAGAAGACAAAATTATTAAACATTGAGCTTCATTAAAATAAGTAATCATGATTCACAAGTCACAAAAATCAAATCAACACCGATAATCAATCCCATCAATGAATAATTAAAAAACCAACTCAAAATTCCTCAATTATACATCAAAGATCAAACTTGCCCTAAATTAGACTAAAATTACCATTTTTTTAGAAAAAGAAGTCTGACCCAGTTGGATTATGGCTGTGCCCATTAACTAGATCAGATCAAACAAGCAAAAAAAACAAGGATTTGGGTGTTTCCAACCTTCCGAGAATGCCATGGACCATAACAACAAGATGATCAGCGGATGAAGATGAACTGCCGTTCTGACAACTCCACACATCATGACCTCCATTGACGGTTTCGTTGTGACAAACGCCATTCTCAGCTGCCACCCCTTTATTATCCATCTAACAAAATTCCTTTTTGATCTCTCACCCTCAACAATTCTATCTATCTGCAGAAGATTCCAATGCCCTGCATTTGACAAGATTATTTCTTTTCTTCAATTCCCTAATTGGGTAGATTCAACGAAATTAGTTGGCTAATAAATACGCAAACCTAAAATCCCAATCGGATCAATCGACAATTAAGAGAGAGAAATAGGTGTCAACTGAGGGAAATTGATACGAGTCGATGTGAAAGGGACGGATGGATGAAGAAAAAGATCACTAGGAAGCAATTAAACGTAGCGCCAGGACTACGTGTGTTGTGTTGTGTTGGGTTGTGTTTGTGGGTGTGAAATGTGGATTAAAGCTTCCAACTTTGGTGGGTAACAAACAAATCCCAGGAGTTAAGAATTGAAATTCGACAGATTGTTCATCTATATTTCAAATTCGACGCCTTTTTCTTGTGGGGTTTGTTAAACAAGATGAAGATTCTTCTAAAGTAGACGACATTGACCCTCTTGCTCTGTTTTTTTATTGCGGAATTCTTTTCTGGATCAGAAGATTTCGCATGGTACTCTGCTTCCTCTTCTGGCAAGCAACCTCATTCTGAAGGATGCAGTGTGCCTTTCGTTGACCGACTAATGACCATTTCTATAGTACTGTTCTTATAGGATTGGTTTGATTAGGTGAGTTGTATGTTACTGCAGTGATTTTTGCCAAAACTGAGAATGAAAGTAAGCAATTCTGTTTTGTAGTTGTGGTGTAGTTGCTGTCATTCAGCATTCTTGTAGAATTTGTTATATAAATTGTAGAAGCAAAAGATAGAGAAGGTGTTTTAATTTTTAAAAAATGAAGATGTTAACTTATACCATAAGATAAGTCAAGACAAATTCTATAATAATAAGGAGGATAAAGAAGTAGAAAATATTTGGAAACTTAGCTTATGTTATGCTGTGTTTCGTTGGGTTGAAAATCATTTTTCTCGAAAATGATTTTCCATGTAAAATAATTTTTCATGTAAAATGATTTTTGGCTCATATTTTCAGTAGTTTGGTAAAAGAAAAAATGAACTTTCTGGATAATGAGTTTGATTAGCAAACAATAAACAAAAAAGTTAAAAATAATTTTCTTTAATCTTCAAACCAAATGTCGAGAAAATAGATATAGAATAAAGAAAGAGTGTGAGAGTCTAAGAAACGTAAAATCAACTTACACTCTATTCAAAGTGAAAATATTTTCCTTCATTCTTGGGAAAATGATTTTTTCCTGAAAACGAACTTTCCCTCTTTATTTTACTAAACACCGTAAAATGAGAAAATTATTTTCCAGGAAAATGAATTTCAACCCTACCAAATACACCCTTAATGCAATAATGCTATTGAAGTCCGCTAATAGGAAAGTTGCATCGATGTGAAACTACATTTGCTAAGCTATGATAACAGCATAGGGTTTGCTAATCTTTAACTTTGTTTAGATTTGGAATCAACTGCTTTTTTGGTACTAATATGTTCAATCTTAGGTGTTTATATCCTCACCAGAACTAAAATCTGTGAACCTATTACATTAGTAATAGGTCTAAATGAAGGGGTCCATGTATTGACTCCAAACAAATTACATATATTGGTTCAATTCATTTTTATTATTTGCATTTTAATAGGTATATATATATATATATATATATATATATATATATATATATATATAT
>JACYFF010031958.1:3958477-3978418 GCA_017589665.1 Selenicereus undatus | reverse complement strand
ATATATATATATATATATATATATATATATATATATATATATATATAGATAGATAGATAGATAGATAGATAGATAGATAGATATTTATATATTTTGGATGAGATACTATGAGATTCCATAAGTACAGTGATGGTTCTCTTTATTGCTTAGATATTTTTCTTTTTCTTTTTCTTTTTCTTTTTCTGTTCCAAAAACAAGGAAGTAAACTGGGCCGAGCTCGTGAAAAAGACCTTATCGCTCTTGGGCCTGAACGAGACACGTTGCGGGTTTCTGCTTCCCCAATTTACAAGAGGAGAGACAGAGAGAGGAAGCATTGCTCACAAGTCACAGAAGTTGGGCTCTCTCTCTCCCTCCTCAACGACGCACCACCACTCCGGCGTCCGCGACGGCAGCAACCTCCGGCGAAGAGCGATCCATATCTTAGTACACCTGCCTTAGTATGTTAATCAAAATCCCTAGTTCATCAAATTCCTCTTTTGTGTGTTCAAATTCTACGGAGTTGAATTGATTAGGGTGCTGAAACTAAAGAGCTCAAATTCTTGTCTTAGTGTTGTTATCTGCCTTATCAAGATCAATGAAAATTGCTACGGTAGTTGTAATGTAGAGTTCTTGGGTGTTTGTGAAGGTGGTAGGTCAAACAATGTTGTCGAGATGGAGCAGAGCTGTGCTGCAAATGTCTAGAGGTGGATCGCAGGTCAAAATCTTAGGGTTTGTAGACGCTCAAAACGCTGTCTTGTCCCAAAATTATGGCAATGTTGCTGCGGCCTCGATGCCTTCGTCTGTTGATTCCGTTGGAAAGGGTTTTGACAGTAGTGCTGTTACCACGGTACAGCATTCGACATTCATGTTCAAAGCTTCTTTTTTTTTTCGAATTTTTTTTTGCATTTTTTTTCTAATTCATGTTAGTTATACAAAGTCTAAATTCATGATACTTGAGTCTTCAACTATAACTATTGACTTGACTGCGAATTTATGAACAATTCTTACACTTGGCTTCAAATTTAAGGTTCGCTAATGATATAAGAAATCTATTTCTATGAGTTGAACTTTTACTGCATAAACAACAGGGATAGACATGTAATGTAAGCATCCTTGGTGATTCACGATTAGAGCTATTGCCATTAAAGCAGGAACCTTCTTGTTAACTGTGTGTTTTTGCTAGCTATCATATTCATAGCTGCTACTTATGTCAGTAGGATGATGCAGCTTGGCATATTTGGTCCTTTTTCTATGATCAAATTTACTTTCTGTGCTGGTTACATGCGACCCTGATTTTTTTTTTTTTTGGGTAAATGGCTAGGACTTTGTGTATTTGGAGGTTCTCATTTCTATGGAACAAGTACTAACTCTCATGGTTAATGGAAGACTTAGAGTTTGATGTGTCTGATCTGACTTTGTTATCTGATCTGACTTTGTTAACTGCTTGGTTACTGTAGGTAAAGTTGGATAAGTTGTTTTGGTCTAAGCCATCTTCATTAGCTTTGGCCAAGGATTCACCCTTGAGGATTGAAGAGCCAAACTATGAGGGCATTCGGCGTTTTCTCCTTAAGTTGATGCTCTTCTATAGTGAACAAAGCAAGTCCATTCGAGGGGCAAATGTGATTTACAAGCGCATAATTACACAAGTTGACAAACCTGCTATTTATAATGGTGAGTTTACTCTACCTTTATGGCTTCATTTCTTAACTTATTTAATTTTTAAAAAAGTTGTCTTTGTGGTTGTGGGTGCTACAATTACTGTATATACGTGTTCGTTTCTGAACTTATTTAATTTTTAAAAAAGTCGTCTTTGTGGTTGTGGGTGATACAATTACTGTATTTATGTGTTCAACTTGATACTTATGTGGTCAAAGGTTTTGTCACATTTTCTTTACTTATTTTTGGCTTACCAGCCAAACAAATTTGGGAAAAAGGTTTTGATAAGGTGCCTTGAGTTTTCATGTGGTACAAAAAAATCAAAGGAGTTGCATATTTGTGCTATAATATTGTATGATTTTCTATTTGCAAGGGGCTTTTAAGTAGTTGAGTAGGATTTTCTGCTGTTAATTATTGAGGAGATCCTTCTTTCATTAAAATGTTCTCTCCTCTTACGTAGAGAAGTTACGAAAGTTCTGTTGAAGTTTCAAAATGGCATCTAGAGTCTTGTTAGGTGTAGTATGGTAAATTTGCAGAACTTTTACTTTAGCGCCTTTCACTGAGGGAGGTTATCCAGAGGAAATAAGGCTCTTTCAGTGGAAGACTGAAAGTTCCTCACGTACTCTTCTATTAATCAACATCGCAACTGTTGTGTAACATTAAGTCTCCATGGATGAGTGTTTTGCTGTTTTGCATGCTGTTTTAAACTTACTCTCATCTCTATGCTATTGCTAGGTTTTACCTTAATGTATCATTAAATTTGCACTTTATATCAAACACATGTTACATGTCATGTAGATGTGATCAGCCATTTTTGCAGTCAAAAGATTCCTGACTCCTGTGGCAGCAGTTTTTCCGAGGAGCATTTTGGCTCCAGTGATTGTGTTTACTTTTCTTTTCAAAGCAAACATGGAATCCCATGGCGACTTTTCTTTCATTCGGTCTCTAGTTTGATTAGTATTGTAGGAATTGTTTCGAGTTACCTGTTCAGCTGTCCCCTCCTCCTGTTTTTTGCTTCCAATGGGCAAATCTCTTTATACTAGATGGTTTAAGGACAGTTCTTCTCTGCATGCAGTTTTTAGCCTGGAGAAGACTTTTAAAACTACTTTTTCACTCCTCGTGCTTCATATGTGGCTGTGCCTACGAAGGTTAAAGGAGGAAGGCAAAGAAGGGGTTGAGTTTGGACAATACTTGTATGAAATTTACAATCACGATTTGGAGCTGAGGGTATCAAAGGCTGGGGTTAGTGCCTTCTTATATCTGCCACTCATCCATAGATGTATGCTAGAAAATTTTAATTTTTGCTCAGTATTTTTTTGAGATGACAGTGACCTTTTTTTTGATGTTGTGTTTGGATTGGTGTCTCTGTATTCCTTCTTTATTTTCAGACCTGATGACTGAAAACAATTTCATCCTGAGCTGTATGTTTTCTCCTGATCTGTGTGTTTCTTCCTAAGATTAGAGTATTTTTGAGGTTGTATATATCCTGTCTTTACCAGAATGCAGCAAATTGTGTTAACAATTTCTTTCATTATTGATTGGGTTTTGTTCTGCCTTACCTTATTCTGAACCTCTGCTGCTGCTTGTTCTTTGTGATCACCATCATCCAATCTTTGTCATACTCTAGTTGTAGACTTGCTCCTGTGTTAATTCTTTAGCATATCAAATATGGGTAATGGGTGCCGGTTGCTATTTGAATTATGGGAACACAATTAATTACTGTGTCTTTGGTAGGTTAACTTGCTGTTGACAAAATGGATGAAAGATCTGGAGAAGATATTCTATGGGAATCTAGTTGCATATGATGCTTCCTTGCTTCCAGAAGCTGGGAAGGATGATCTATCAAATGTGCTATGGAGGTATCATTCTAGTTTGTGGGGAGCTAGTGCTATATACAGCTGTCTTCATAGTCTCTGAGGTTATCCTTTTCATGTACTTTGCTTACGTACGTCGTCTCCACGCTTAATCTTATGCTTTGCTTTGAGTCTTTGTCTATACAATTTTTACGGTTTACCACACCATGCTACAGATAGGTTGCATCTATCAGTCAAAGCATCTGCATTCTCTTTAAATGCAGGAATCAAATGCTATGTCTGTAGTAACACTGATGACATATTACCCATTGGTTGCTTAAGACAAGGATTTAATTACTTATGTGCATGCGCTTGTTGGGTGTCTGAGTTTTTGTTATTTTCTACACCAAAATCAATGAAATGATAAATGTCAGCTGGCAAAACGTACTGTGTCTTAAAAGATGAGATAGCTTATGCTGATGAAGAGCGGGATGTGAGTTTCATCTTCTTCCTCTTTTTTTTTCTTTTTTTTTGTTGGGTTTTTGGGGGGGGGGGTGTTTGCTGGAGTTATACGGTTAAAAGATCAAGGCTAAGTCATTGAGATGGAAAGCATAACCCAGTGTACATTGGAGGTCCAAATTGAATGTTTTGAATTCAAACAGGTTCATCATTGAATTATAATTTTGCTATGTTTGATCATTATTTTCCATTCTTTAAAGTCCATTTCTGAAAGCATTCTATAAAAGGTGGTGTTTGTAGTATGATCTATCTCCCCAGTTCCCTCTGGGAACGTGATTCGAGGCTGATTTCAGAGTTAGATAATTAGACATCTTTCATGCATGTTTTGATAAGGAAAAAGCTGGATTGATGAGTTTCATGTGGACTGTAATAGCTGGTCTACTGGATATGTGAGGATTGTTTGGGAAATTTGGGCAAAGCTCATTGGATATTGTTCATGGATCCTTGCATATCACGTTCAATAGTTTGAGACAAAGCATTCAAGATAGTGAGGTAGGTAAATATTCTATCTTTAGGGGCAGAATTATGTGAAGCACAGCGGAATAAGAAGCTTCCCTCACCTTGGACTTGGTTTTGTGCTGTTCAGAAATCAAATCTGGCGGTCGGATAATGTTTAGTTGACTTTATGTGCACTTTGGTAGTCCACGTTTGATTCTAGGGTCTAATGGAAGCATCATCTTCGCAATCAAGGGTTTAGCCTCCCCCTCTTCCTATTTAAAAAAAAAAAGGAGAAGCATTGGTAGGGCTCTGGTGTGTCGATTTCTTTTTCATTGAGAATGCTGAAGGGAACCCAGAAAGGTTTTGGGGAGAATGTGGGTTGGGACCTCAAGGTGCACACAAGCAGGCTATAGCTAAGGAAGGGACACTCTTAAAGATTCCTTTAAAGATGCAAGAGATATATGTGAAGTTCAATAAACCCATGGAGCAAGTTTGATTGGAATTGGAGTTGGTCCATCTGTAGCTCCGTTGTTTAGGTCTTAAATCTTGCCAGATAGATAGGCAAGGATGCATAAAGAACCTTCTTTATAAGACTTCCAAGTGTCTGGTGGCAACAGATATGACTCAAGAACACCAAATGGAACATCTATGATGGTTTAGGAAGGAGTTAGAGCTGGATCCCCCAACAACGAATGTAGAAGCTATTATGTGCTTTGTGTGGGCGACTCAGAGTGATCTAACAGACTTGCGTTTTGCACTTCAGTGAGATTGGAGATAAAGGCATTGAGGGATATTATTGGGGCCGTATTTGAGAAGGATAGTTGATAACTCTATTGCTTCTATTCTATAGACAAGTCTACAACTCTATTTATCATGAGGGTGATTTGCAGGGATGTCTGAAGAGTATTCTTTTAAAGGCTTAGAACTTGGAAGCTCAAGAAGATGGGGTGAATTTGGAGATATCTGTAGAACTCAAATACAGTGAGGTCACTTCTTGGTCAAGTTTGAGTACAATAGGCCCCCAGAGCCCCCACCTGAAGGCAAAGGTTCATATTACATTGTTTGTGCATTGTCTAATTGTATATATGTGGGTAGTCCACAGGATCATCAATATCCTTGTGAGTCTATATCCCTTCCCCATTCACGCTCTGAAGAGGTGCCCCCCTCCCTTGCGTGAGGGAATTCCAGGCATGAATGCCACACCTAACATAGTTGGAGAAGTTTGACCTCTGTCAGTTGACTCTTTTACCTGAAATCTCTGAAACAAGTGGCAGGCAGTTATGTCATGTGTTGCTACAAAGATTTATCATGTTTGCCCTAAAGATTGTGGAAACTGAGGGCCAAAATATTGACAGTTTCTTTTAGGAAACTATCTTTAGTTTTTCTATCTATTTGTGCAATCAGGAAACCTATGTTAAAAAATGTCTAAATCTTATTGATGAACACATGGGCTATAATGTCTTCCAGGAATGTGTTCTCTGATGATACTGGATCAGGACCAACTGCTGCTGCAAAACATGTCGTTCAGGTAAGTTTTCCTTTCATCTCCAATACTATTAGTTAATAAGTGATTCAGAATGGCTGAGTTTCATCCAAAGTTATTCAATCTCACAACAAAGAACAGAGTTTGATAAGTTTCATCCAAAAACCCAAAAAAAAAAAAAAGCTTTGTTGTAACACGGGAACTGCGGAGGAGCAACCAAAGAGCAAAATGTTTTCGGATAGCTGGGTTGTTTTTAATGAGCCTTTGTTGTTTATTATTTCCAAACCTTTGCAGGCTATGGCTAGGTATGTTCGCCGTGAAGTAAGTTGTCTTTCTCTCACCGGTAAGGACTTATCTTCATCACGTCATTTGCTTGTGTTCTTTCCAATTGCTCTGTTGATTTTGGGACAGCTTTGACCTTAATCTTAGTCGTAGTGATTTCTACTGGGCTATGGTTGCATATTTGCAGATAAGGAAGCGATGTTCACTGGAAACTTCACCTTCACTTCGCTAGAGCACCAACCTCCAAATTTGGCAAGACCCTGAGGTTGGAGAATCTTGGTTGACCAAATTTGCAGATTTAGGACCTCCAGGTTAGGTTTATGATACGAGAACTATTTCCGTTGTTTGGTATTGCCAATATTTAGAAATTGGAAGAACTATTCCTGCTATTTATTGTAAAGCTTTCTATGGCATATATTACACCATTGTAATTAGGACCAGTCATACTTTTTGTACAACTTTTGTTGCACTTACGATATGCTTTCTGGGGCTTCGAATCTCGAAGCCTGAGTTTGTTTGAAAAGTATCAATACACGTTCCTGCCTTGGCGATCTATGGGGGGCTTTTCTGGAAACTGTCTATCTTGCAGCATTTTTTGATGTACATTTTGCTGTGTTAATCTTGTAATCAGATTTAGTTGATAGTGTATGAATAATCTATGTGGATTTGATTGAATTTGCTAGAATGCTTATTTTCTGGATGCTAATAATTGAGCGTCATACAGAGTTACGGTTGAGAAGTAATGTATATTTCCCCCTTTCCAAACCCCAACTGAGCAGGTGCTGTTCATCTAAAGCCTAAATTGGGTTCCAACTTCCAAGCACTCAAGCAGCAACCTTCTGATATGTTTTAATTCTTAATTGCTTGCGTTTCTTAAGCATGTAATACAATGTTTCGAACATCGCTTATATTAAGGTCCTGGGTCTATAGACCTGGGACATGCTCAAGTGAGTGAAAATACATGTTCAACTTCATACAAATTCATGGGTTTAAAATGTGGCCGACTTGCGACGAAGGTCCCGGGTTTATAGACCCGGGACATCTTCAAGTGAGTGAAAATACATGTTCAACTTGATACAAATTCATGGATTTAAAGTGTGGACGATTCGTGATGAAACTGCCATATTGGAAAGGTTTTTGAGTTGGTTGAACCGCATTTTAGCTGCGATATGGAATGTGATTCCCGTATTAGAGAGAATTTTTTGTATCGCGATCGAAACTGCAATCGTGACCGAAACCGCATTTTGAATCATTGGATACAATTAATAGATTACTCAAATATATAAAAGAAAATGCTCAACTCCACAAATTGGAGAAACAAGAAACAAGTGCGAAGAGATGACCTGAAAATGGGCACGGTTAATCTCAATGTTAAATACCTAGCCTTGAATAAGCCAGATAAAATGAACAATAGGCTGACAATAAACGTGTCCAACTACACGTAAAAAAAGACCAATTTTAGCTTTAAAAAAAAAGTGCCCGGTGCTATGCTATGATGTAATTTGTAATGTTTGGAATAACCATAGTACATTTTAGGTGGCTTCGTGATGCTTCACTTGATTCCTTTTTTTTGTTTGGTTCTTTGCTTATCTGAATCACCTTCTGGGGACTCCTTTGAAAACTTCTACTTCATTGTAAGCATGAATTTGGCCATGAATTTTATGCCTACGTATGTGATATGTAAGAGTTAGCTAAATATTAATATGCTATTAATACCAATTCTTCCCTTCCCCCCCCCCCCCAACCCCCCAAGCAGGGGGGGGGGGGAATGGGGGTTTTTTTTTTTGAAATCTCGTAAAAATTATGTCAATTTTTGATTTGAGTTTGCTTCAATTGATATTTCTTAAGGTTTGCTTCACTATAAATAACAAAAAAAAAGTATAATTTTGTACATACTAGTCACTCCATTTTATTATGTGAATAAACATTCTATGTATAGACCAAGCTAAAGGTAAATTAGCAAATTTATTGGAGACCTGCGATTGACTCGATAATTTCTTATGTGCTTCTAGGAGCACATGCTCTCATTGTTCACGTGTATATATTTTTCACACGTGTATTAATCATATATTAATTTTTTAATATATATTTAATAATGTAGATCGTGGAAGTATATGCTCCTAGTAATATGATATACATATTGGCTCATACTAAACAAGTTTAACTTCTACTCGGCACCATTTAACATGACAAATGACAATGTTTCACTGTCAACGGATTCCCCACATGCCTGCAACCCAAAACGAATTTTGAGAATAATAAAGCAGGGAAAAAAAGGAAACAGGAAGAAAAACCCTCAAATGAATTTTCAATTGTTTGTATATTTCTGACCATAGGCAGAATTATCTGTCCCAATTCCAAATTCCAATCAATGCAAAAATTCCAGATCCTATCGCCTGCCTTTTCCACCTTTTTGGCCCACCCAACACAGCACTACACATTGCACACCACACCCACAATTCTTGGATATGTGATGTAGCAGGACCCCCTCTGCCCTCCTTCAAGTGCTCAACTCTCTCTCTCTCTCTCTCTCTCTCTCTCTCAAAATGGAGAACACCCATGCGCTACAATTGTTCCTGGGTGTGCTTATTCCATTCTCTCTCATAATCTGCATACTATTCTACTTCTACAGAAGAAAAAACCCAGAAATTGAAAGAGCAGATAGTGAAATAACAGACCCAGAATATGTAAACATTGGCAATGAGCAAAATGAGGAGCTGATGTGTTTTGAAGGGGGTGAAGATCTCACAATTCCTGACATTTTAGATGCCCCAGGTGAAGTTATTGGGAAATCAAGCTATGGCACATTGTATAAAGCCAATATATCAAGGGATAATTCAATTTTGCTACTTAGATTTTTGAGGCCAGCTTGTAGTGGGATGATCAGGGAAGTAATTCATGCTGTTCATGCACTTGGGTTGGTTAGACACCCTAATTTGGTCCCTCTGAGGGCATTCTACATGGGTCCCAGGGGAGAAAAGCTTCTGGTCCATCCATTTTATGCTCATGGCAGTCTTGCTCAATTTATTAAAGGTAACTTTTTTCTTCAATAATGCTTGCTTGTTGACTTCAATTTGAACTGGGTTTCTCTGAAATTGTTGTTTGGTGCTTTTGCTGAAGTGGATTCTTCTGAAAATGTCATTTGGATGGAGAAATCATTGTAGAATAGTTTGTATCATTGTTTGGCATTGACTGGGAATTTTCTATTTTTCATAGGTTTTGCTGGTTTTTCTTAGATTATATATGGAGTTTAGAAATCAGTAACTAATATGGTTCATAATAGCCTGATTTTTCTTGGGATTATCAGAAAATGCTGGGAATTTTGGCTAGGAAATCTTTCTGGTCTTTTAATGCTTTGTTTATGCCTTTCTTGCTGTATGATTTCTCTGGTTAGAAGCTAAGATTGCCAGAAGTTTCCCTCTAAACTTTAGTTCATGGACGTTTTAGCTGTAAAGTATGAATGTCCTCCTGAAGATTCCAACAAGAAAATCTGACCTATGACTTTTGATGATTTAAAATAACTGAACAGCTCTTTTATTGTCCTGTTCTTCTCATCAATCAGCTCCTTGACTCATTCATTCTCTTTCATTTCATTAATTATGATGTTGATGCTCCCTTTTGTTAATTTTGAATTTTTTTGTTGTCTTTCAATACAGCTAACATTTATGCTAGGTAGGAAACATGACATATTTTCAATCAAAATCACATTGTCTTTAGTTTCAACGTGTAGGCCTTGCCAGTTTTAGATTTTTGCTATTTTCCCTCCTTACTGTGATTCATATCATTGTTCTTATTGAAAATTTTCTTGTTTTTCTGTGTCAATATGCGGATTTAATCAGAACATTAATCTGGTACGACTACACAATCAAAGCCCTTCTAGAAATTACTTACAGAAACCCTTGAATGATACAACATTACCTACATTTGGCCTGGAAAGTTTTCTGTTTTGGGCAAATACAAATTGTTTTGATACTCAAAAGTGACTTGATTATTAGTCTGCTGTTACCTGATGAGTCAGTTTTTACTTCGTTCACTCCCACATATTATCCAGATTTGGTACTTTCGAAATATTTGATCCTCATTTTTTTGAAAGAATAAACCATCACAGAGTAGTCAACTTTTCTGGATGTCTCAAGTAGTTGTACGGATGAAACTCCTGTTGAGGCTTTAACATCTGACTGATCTCTTCAACCCCACCATGTTATTTACTTATTTGGGGCTACTCTTCAACGCTGACTAGTGTTCCTCTGTCATTTCTTACATTCTTTCTCCATCATCGTTTTTTTCCATGATTGAATACGGGTTGAAACTGTTGAGTCATTCCATCCTTAGTTTGCTTGTTCATGATTGCCATTTCTTTCCCCTTGAACCTTTGCAATGTGTTTGGTTGGCCATATGATTAAAAATTTCCAGTGAGTTTAACAATTATGTTTCTCTACACACAGATGGCAGTCATGAGTCTCGAAAATGGGATGTGATTTACAATATTTCTCTTGGTTTAGCAAAGGGGTTAGCTTACCTTCACACGGGTTTGCACAAACCCATAATACATGGCAATCTGAAGTCCAAAAATGTACTGTTAGGCCGGGAGTATAGGCCCTATATTTCTGATTATGGCCTACATCTCCTTCTGAACCCAACTGCAGGGCAAGAAATGCTCGAGGCTTCTGCAGCTCAGGGGTACAAGGCCCCCGAGCTAATGAAAATGAGGGATGCAGGTGAAGGTACTGATATATACAGCCTCGGAATAGTCTTGCTAGAACTATTAACTGGTAGAGAACCAATCAATGCATACTCAAATTCGGTGGAATTTTACCTGCCTAGTGCAATCAAAAGTGCCATTCTGGATCACAGGATAAAGGATTTGTACCACCCTGATATATTAGCAAATCAGACTGGAAGACAAAGACAGAGAACTGAAGATCGCCTTCTCAGGTTGGTTCAGCTCGCAATGTCTTGTTGCTCCCCTTCTTCTTCTCTTAGACCACATATCAGTGAAGTAGCTAGAAAACTCGAGGAGATTGGCAAGTGACAAGGTTTTCGACAATACTAAGGACAATCACTGCCAAATTTCGGTGTGGATGTCAGCTAGCTTAGCTGCTAAAGTCTTTAAAGGGTGGTACTACTGGGGATTTGGGTCCGAACTCCATTTGCATTGGGTTTTGTGTCTCCCTTTGCACCAAAAAAAGAAAAAGAAATTCAGATACTGAAATATATGAGATTGATGAATGATGGGTTCTTGGCTGGGCTAATCACAAGGTCATCTGATAAAAGTGCTCAGAGATTTCCAGTCAGAATGAACAGAATTGCTGAATTTGGGGCCAGGCTGCTGGGTTTGTATTTATTGTTTATTTAGAGATTTATATTATCTGCCCAGTAGAAGGAAACATGGGATGCTGGGAATGATTGGGTCCCTCAGCATGATCTTATTGTCTGAGGATTATTACAGAATATGGCAAAACAGAGAATTAACATGATCTTGGTAATGATGGTGCTCAACCAAAGGGTGGATTTGAATTTTCTAGGGTCAAGAACTGCAATTCTTTTTTTGTGGATATATACTTAAACTAGAAATTGTATTTGGAGGAAGAAAGTGATTTCTTGTCCAATAGAAGCAAAAAGAAATCCTTCTTGTGACTGATGTTGTTTACTTTTTGTGATGATCATTTGTAATTCCAAAGAAGGGCCACATTTCTATAAGCTCAGCCTGAGCAATTGTAACTCCCCTCTCCTTTCCCCTCCCCTTTTTTTGTTTTTTGCCTTTTCTTTGGGTTAATTCAGGGCTTTTTTGGGGGGGGGGGGGGTTGGATCCATAAGACGTAGGTCTTTCCTAACGGGTGAAATACAGGAGTCAAGGTATGTAGGAGAAAATACACGTAACTGTAATATTGGCTTTAAATTCTTATATAAGGTGGTATTATAAAATCTTCAAGTCTCTTATAAACAATTTCTCTATTGATAGGGATTTAGGTCCTCGCAGACCACACTAAAATGTAAGTATAGAGAATGGTACATTGAATTCTCAAGGAACAAATCTCTTTATTCATTATTTTTAGGGCAAGGTATTACATTGAGATTCTCACGTCTTTTAAGAGAAGCAAACCCAACCGAAGGTGGTAGGATACAAGAGCAATCTTCTATTAAGTGACACGCCCTAGTGGCATACTGGACTAGCTAGTTCCATACTCTGCTATATGTATGGATCATGTGTGATATATAACATACTATGTGCTAAGATCATTCGGCAATTAATCCATATATTTTTCAGAAAATTGAGAATTATCCTAATTTCAGTACCATTTGAATTAATATTACTCATTGTCGTGGCTTCTGTTACCATGATCAATAGTTCTTCCTAGATTTCATGTCCCTGTATTAAACACATGATTAACACATTATTGGGTTGCAGTTAGGGCGTTGCCTTCGGGGTGTTTAAAGATTAAAGGATGGAGACATGCAGGAATTGTCAACCTGATGGTTGTTGGATTGTCAGACAAAATGAAGAAAAAATAAATTTCTGGGTTTTCGTCTTTATTAATGAATACCAAAACCTTATTAATTATTTATTAATATTGCAGAAATATATGACTTGCACCACTTTGATAGATTCAATAATAATTAAAGCATGAATCTGGATCAACATTAATCTTTGAGTGGGGCCCAGCAGGAAAATTGGTCGTTGTATTTTTAAATAAATTTTTGACTGACAAACCGTAATCTTGATCTGTATGGATTAACGGCCAACTCAACGGCTTTCTATTAATAAATTTCAGCTTTAGACAATAATTTAATAGATAAAGTCGCTTTCTTTTGATCAAATGGCCAACTCTGTTTCGTTAGTGCTTAGGAAGTTAAGTTGATGTCTCTCAATAACTAGAATAAATTTTTTTAAAGGGCTCTTAATTAAAGAAATTATTTATAAATGAGTAAATTAGTTAGAGTTTTTGAAAGAAAAAATTGAAAGGGGAAGCCCTAACAAACTCAATAATTAGACAATTAAAGAATTTTAGATTCTTAATGATGTCTTGACTTAATTGAAAAATTTAGTTTTTAAAATTATGTTTGAATTGATTGTTTAACAACCTTTTCCCAAAAAAGAAATCCTAGCCGAATTTTTTTAGACATCTTATTAAATATGTCTTTTTATTTATGGGGTAAGTTTGTCAACTGTTCCTAAGTTGCTAAGATGGGATCCACATATGTAACGCTGATATTTTTTTGTAAACTTATCAAAAAAAGAAGTAATTTGTAAAAAAAAAAAGGTTTTTGGATGTCATAAATCCCAAGTTTGGATGTGTTAGACACCATTAATTCCAAATGAAGAAATGGACCTCAATGATCCATATTTTGAGCTTATTTATTCTTAATGATCTGTACTCAAAAAATAGTATTGAACAGAGAAATGGAATTTGGGGCAAAAACGCTACTATTTTCCGAGTGCAAATTATTAAGAACAAATAGGTTAAAAATTGAGATCATTGGCCTCTTTTTTCCTGATTGAATTAATATCGTCTAGTACATCCAAATTTGGGATTTATGATGTTAAATGCCCTTCAAAAAATTATCCAACATAAGTCATTTTAATCCCTGTGAACTTACCACAATGTAGGTTGATCTTTAGATTGAGAATTTGGCAGCTACAACAAAGTGTGACCAGGCAAGCAAAGTCAATAAGCCCTGGAAGATTGCATTGATCGAAACTTTGATAGCTCTTGGCCTTAAGAGCTATGTTTGGTGAACAATATGTGCTAACAAAGCTCAGCCCTTTTATTGGCGAACAATAACTTGACTCTCTAAATAGTAAGATGAAAGACTTAAAAAAAAAAAAGAAATACTGACACTTTTTACTTGAGATTTAGACTTGAGACTGAAAGGTTTTAACACAAATCATTTTTGATGACCTTGCATGATGACAAAACTGTGGATAATCATACATACACAACCGCTTCATGGAAATTGCAAGAAAGTTGACGAGCATCCAGATTACACCACTATTAGAGTTGCACTGAAACAGAATATGCAGACTGCACGAAATAAACACAAGCACAACCAATTAAGTTCGAAGAAACTGATTTACTACTTTAAAAGGATGAGCCCTGAGGAATTGTAGGATACAGAGGAATTATTGAAAGAATCAAGCAGATGTAGAAGCAGCAGCCCTAGCTTTGTCGCTTGACTGAGCAATAGTGTCTGCTGATGGTGGTTGGTATATACGAGCTTTTTTCAAAATTTCAGCGACAGTCCAATGCTTGCGCTTACTCAGTGGCCTTGAAGGATCCAGTCGAACCTGCAATCCAGTCAGTTTCAAATACAAGGAACTGATGTAAAGAGCATTTGAAATCCAGGACAGACATATTTCAGAGGAATCGGTAAGTTTCAATCGACCATCATGCATTATTCAGAAGATCATAGTATGGAATGCACCAAACACTGATTTCAATATGTATATGGGTACACTAACACACATTTGCAGCTCCCAACAGTTAGTATTAGAAATGGAAATTTTTGCCAGAACAATGACATATTGATATGCATTGCCTTCAGAAACAGGAATTCTTTTAGTTTTGCATCCAAAGGCAAAAGGAGCAAACTTTGCGAGGACAATGATGCATGAGGATCCACCGTTCACAACACAATGATCTGCTACTAGAAGCCTTCCTCCTTCAACTATTGAGGAAAAAGGCCAATCACTGAGATACCTTCATTTCACTTAAATAACCACAGTCACTTGATGCTTTTAACAGGGGTATGAACACTTCATTTAGCACTAGAAATGCAAAAATGTTCAGAGAACAGGCAAGTGTGACCTAGAGACAATCACTGGCACTTGTAATCTAGTGTGCATAACAGATTCTATCAAAACTTCATTTTCCCACTCACATTAATATATAATGATAAAGGAAAAGTAAACAAGCTCTAACAAAGATACAACCCTGGTACAAAACACACGCCAAGTAAGCACCTTATAGCTTCACTCCAGATCTATCCTTTAATCCTTGGCTCATGGTAAGCCAACTCTAGCCCCCCACAATTTATTATTCATCACAACAGTTTGATTCCGAAGTTACTTTAGCAAATGACAAAGGCGGCCCCCCCCCCCCCCCAAAAAAAACCGGGGAATGCAAATGCAACCTGACCAGGGGCCCCATTTCCCATGGGACACCCTAGTTGGGGAAGGCATGTGGAGGGGAAGGAAAGTTCTCCCATGCCACTACTTGATTAGAAGTTTAGAACCCACATTTGATGTAAGGTAGGGAGAATTTTCATTAGACCATTCCTACAGCAGTTTGGTGAAGGCAGTTTGAGTCCCTGATTTATGACTTCCAAGGATGGAGTACCAGCTTTTCAAACAACAAGGCTGCGGAAGTAGCCAATTAAATCCTTGAAATTGCAATACTCAAACCATCCTCTATGGCATCATAAAGACCATTTCTCAAGTTTCACTCAACTCATCCATGCTTCATACTTCAAAATCTTTCCAGCCTTCCAGCTCAAAGACAAGTCTGTGTAAGTTAAAGTAAGGTGAACCAATCAAATTACTATGCAAGCACAAATAGTTGCAAATTCCAAGCTGTTGTTCCAACATTCATTTTATCATGTCCAAGCATGCAATTTCGATGCAATTTCTTGGAAAGTATAATTCTATTCAAATAGCTGCATCAATGACAGACAGGAATGAAACTATTTGCAAATTTGCTGTTGGGCAATGAAGAATGTAGGAATAAACAAATGGAAACCCATCTATGGCATTATGAAGAAACAGTCACATTGTCTGATAAAAGCAAATCTAAACTGGTCTATCGCATTATGAAAAAGGGTCACATTCTCTGATAACTGATGCTAGTATTCCAATAGAAATATTCCACCATTCGGTATTGCATAAATTTTGTTCATGTTTGCACAACTGTAATTTCTACAACACTTCTACCGAGAGAAATAAGCTTGCATGAAGTAAGCTAGAATTCGTGCTTTTATTCTTTGACAACTAGCAATAAAATAGCATAAGTAATGCAGATGAGTTAATCCCTCTGTGAGATTAGTGACTTACCCTGTCACCAATGTTGCACTTGTCTTTCTCATCATGGGCCATGAACTTGCTCGTTCTCTTTACATACCGGTTAAACAGTTTGTGATGAAAAAGACGGTCCAGATTTCTGCATCTTGTTGGACACCACCACCCCCACCACTGGCTTCATTTTTCTTCTCCTCTCTCTCCCCACTGATCCCAAAACTTCAAACAATATCACTTCATAAGTCATTAGCACTCGATCTCAATTAGGATTCCAACAGCATATGAACAAGGTGCCATTTAGGACTTTTAACAAACACCTGGCGGGCACATTTTCCCTTTCAATTTATTACCATATACTTGACAAAGATGGAGAAAAGAGACAAGCATCAACCCTTGTATCCGGCACAAGTTCAGGCCAAGAGGTAGAAGTATACAAAAGGGTTCAGTTAGGGGTTTTCACAAACACCTGGTGGGCATTCAATAAACAAAAACAACCGTTTCTCACGTAATAGTGAGAAATTTAGCAGGAACAGTTAAACTGAACACAATGAGGGAATTGGGTTTTCCTTCAGAAGTCAGAACTAAAAAGAACTATGATTAAGCAATATATTCACCTCAAATGCTTTGCTAATTCAATAACAATCTACGATAAAATGGCCGCTGCACTTCACATTTGGGGGCGGGGGGGGGGGGGGGGGGATGAGACTTGAGAGAGAGAGTACCGAAGAAGATTTGGGGTTTCCAGTGGAATGACTGACGGCGACAACAAAAATATTAGAGGAATATGTCTAGCAAAACCTGGAGCACATGGGGGTGGTGGCGCAGTTGGCTAGCGCGTAGGTCTCAGAGCTGCATTTGAGTTATCCTGAGTTCGAGAGTTCGAACATCTCTCACCCCATTAACTGTTAAGCTTTGACCCTCTTTTTTTTGTTTTAAAGATGTGATGATATCTGGTAAATCCTAATTATCATTACTATTATCATTCAACAGGTGAGAATTATCTTAATAATGTACTCATCCACAATTGCGTGAGCAATGATACGAGGATTCTGTCATACACCATATGAACAAGCATGTGCAAGTTTTGTGTACAGGGGATTTAGACACAGAACTCCTAGGAGAGCCATCTCCGCTGTCTCTCTGACTGGCCATACCCTGGCATCTTTGTCCAATATATCCATCAATTTTTTGTCATTGAGAGCATAGACATCTGCAAAATAACCATGCCCCAAGCATAGACATCTGCTTTTGTAGAGATTAGCCCTGTCCTTCGACACTCTAGGTGTATGCAGCAGAGCGTTCCAACAGGGTTTGTGTCCTTGTATAAGGTCTTGATGGACATGGTTGAGGGATTGAGCAAATTAAGCATGGTGCAAAGACCAGCATCACCAATCTTGCTTACAAAGTTATGATCAAGCAGGATGTCAGCTGGTTTTAGGTCACAATGGATGATGGGTTTTGGCTTGTTATTGTGTAGAAATGCCAGGGGAGATGCTACTTCCCATGCTCTTCCGAATCTCTCAAACCATGGGACTGGAGGGCTGTGATTCTTGCGAAATAACTGGTCTTCTAAACTTCCATTTTCCATGTACTCAGAGACCAGACAGTCCCGTTCAGGACATGCACCAAGAAGCAGCTGCTGAAAATGAGGTTAATTTTGGGTTACTCAATTCAAGTCAGGTGGAAATATGTCATTGCCATGTTCCAGGAACTAGATTGGGTTGACTCCGGTTGTGTTCAGATCAACATCTATGGAGACTATGATCAGTTTTGCTATTGACTTGTGTTTAGATCATTACTGTCATGCCAGGACTGCCCTGGGTTGATAGTTTTAGACCCTAATCATTCATTAGAGCAGGTCACATCGAGTTGGGCCATGTTAGGTTAGACGTAGAGAATCTGATTAGTTTTGCTTGATATTTGGTCACGCTTCAGACCTTAAAGACCAGCCTCTTAGACTATTGAATTTATATTAGCTTTGCAGGTCTACTCATCTGTTAGACATTATAAAGAAAGACAATGGGTACCTCGTGATAGAATTGCTTGTTTTGCGTCCCCTCCTTGGAGTGGAGGACTTTTATAGCCATAGTTGTGTGGTGCAACTTGCACTTGTACACAGTTCCATATGATCCCTCCCCCATTTTAAGCTTCTCAGTGAATGAGGAGATTACAGAAGCAATCTCTTCCTATATGAACTTTTGGTACTGATACTCAGAGCCTGCAAGTGCATCCTTAAGCTTGGCTTTCCCCTTGGCCTCGCGGGCAGCTTTCAGCTATGCTTGTCTCTTCTGAAACGCCCCCTGCTGAGCACGCACCTCAACATATTCAGCTTCTCTTTTTGCAGCCTCGAATTTCTCCGTCTCTAATCTCGCCAAATCTTTGGCTTTCTCATCCCTTTCACTTGTCTCCCTCAGCTTTATTGCCTCCTGATGTCGCAGCTTATTCAGATCACTTAGCTGCTCAAGAACAATAGCGTCAGAAGTGAACCAAGCTAAATGTTCTTTTTCAAGCCTATAAAATGACGCATGTCTGAAAACCGTACCCTCCGAGTAGCATTCTCTGTTTCATTTTGAGCTATACCATACATCCCTCAAATGTGCGGCAGTTCAATTTTAGGCTTCTCCAGCTCTAAGTTGAAAAATGTGAAGGAAAACACATTAGACTTGAAGATTATGGTATGCTGCTCATGTTTCTCATTTCTGACAGAATACCAGTGTCAAGAAACCTTTCCCTGACAGGGGTTTGGACACCTGAGAATTCATATTAGTCTAGAGACATGCGAATTTCAGAAAATAGTGGAGTATGCATGACACTTAAATTGATTTGGTTGGTTTTAAAAATATAGTAAGAATTTGGAGCAGGAAATAGATAACCAACTAAAACAACCTCTCCAGAAGCAGCAGCAAAGGGAGATTGTGAGGTAGTTGCTTCAGGAACAAAATGAGATTTTGGAGTGGAAATTTGATCTGGAATCCAGGGATCACCATCTGCAGTTATTAAATGAACTTAAATATAGAAATGGTAGCAAGCAAATTAAGTACTTATCGTAGCATGCAATATTTAATTTCCGGTAATAGATCAAATGTCCAAATGGCTAATTTAGAAATCATAATAATGACAAGTTTGATCATTTATGCGAAAAAATTTTACAATATATTACTCATGAGTACATATTCTCATCTACCAAATCATATTTTTTAGGGTGTGTTTATCATATACCTATTTTTTTAATATATTTTTATCTACGTGACTTTTGAGAGCACATGTTGTTAGGTGTACAGTATAGGCATCAATAAAATCAATTAAAAAAAATCAAAGATAAGGTTGTAGATGTCCCTCGGCCCCCCCCCCCCCCCCAAAAAAAAAAAACTTTTTTGTGCAAGCATGTTGCATTTGTCCAGGTCCACGAACTAATGTGAGCATGCATTGACTACGAAGTACGATATTAGTTTGTCAATGAAAATTCTACTATTAACCAATTAAGAATGAATTGTTTTTTTTTTGTTTATTTTAACTCGAATGAGATACAAAAGTCAATATTATATAATACAATGTAGCAGAAAGATGCGAAAGAAGGGGAAGCACCATTAGTGGCAATGGCAGACTGGGCTGGAGGCCTTGTAGCCGTCCATGATCCATCAGTATCACTACCAAGAAGGAAGGTACGAATCAAATTTGAAATGTAAAATACCCAGAATCTCATTCTTAACCATTTGATGAGGCCTTGATTGTAAATTAAAAATATGCTTTAACAATTATATTTGGGTTTAATCAGAATT
>JACYFF010031958.1:3934760-3946669 GCA_017589665.1 Selenicereus undatus | reverse complement strand
TCTGAATTAACCATCCCTTCCCCTGTTATTTTCGTTTAATTGCAAGAAATGGGTTTGGTTTTTGGTTCAAATTTGGGATTTGGGTTTTTGGTTTGTTGAATTTTTCGCCCTGTTTAATCCCTTCATTTGAAGCGGTGGGGTGAGTTCGGAGCATGTTATTTTCCTTTAATTGCAAGAGGTGGGCAGATTCGGAGTTGGGATCTTGGGCTTTTTTTTTTTGGTTGAGATTTTCGGCCTATGGAAAGCCTTCATCAAAATCATTTGGATTCTTTGGGATTTTGGGGTTTTTTTCTTTTTGTCGGCCTTTGGAAGCCCTTCATGAAAAGCATTTGGGTTTTTTTTTTGGGTTGAATTGATCGGCCTATTGAAGCCATTCTTCAGAACCATTTTGATTTGAAAATATGGGAATGACTTATATTTTCTGGTTTGATCTTGCAATTGTATATATGAATGGTTGTGTTTAGATGTGTGAATTGGGGGTTTTTTTTTTTGGCTCAATTTCTCTACATATTCAAGCCGTTAATTAGAAGCAGTTTCACTTGGAATTATGGGAATTGGCAGTAGTTGGTACCTTCAAATAATTTGTGGCAATTTGTGCATACTGGGGTGATCTTCAGACCTGTAAGAGAATGGAATCTATTGTCAGTGGTCATGAAGTATAATGTAAATGCTCACCTACATTCTGGAAGAGTTAATTGCGGTGGAAAACATCGGTGTTATGTTTTATTGTTGATGATAATAATCCATGTTAGATTAAAATTGATACCTTGTGATTTTTATGGCAGTGACCTTGAAGGGTAATCATTTGGATTTTTTGGGATTTTGGGGTTTTTTTCTTTAAGTTGTCGGCCTTTGGAAGCCCTTTATGAAAAGCATTTGGGTTTTTTTTTGGGTTGAATTGATCGGCCTATTGAAGCCATTCTTCAGAACCATTTTGATTTGAAAATATGGGAATGGCTAATATTTTCTGGTTTGATCTTGCAATTGTATATATGAATGGTTGTGTTTAGATGTGTGAATTGGGGGTTTTTTTTTTTGCTCAATTTCTCTACATATTCAAGCCGTTAATTAGAAGCAGTTTCACTTGGAATTATGGGAATTGGCTGTAGTTGGTACCTTCAAATAATTTGTGGCAATTTGCGCATACTGGGGTGATCTTCAGACCTGTAAGAGAATGGAATCTGTTGTCAGTGGTCATGAAGTATAATGTAAATGCTCACCTACATTCTGGAAGAGTTAATTGCGGTGGAAAACGTCGGTGTTATGTTTTATTGTTGATGATAATAATCCATGTTAGATTGAAATTGATACCTTGTGATTTTTATGACAGTGACCTTGAAGGGTAGAAGACTCCGGGTCGAACTGAGATGGCAGTGGCCTTGCAAGTTAGAAGATGTCGGGTTCGAACTGAAAATGGAGGCAACAGAGAGCTTGAGTTGCTGCACTGCAGAGGTAAGGATCCAACTGTAACGCCCCGCTCGAAGGGGGCAGGTGCGTCACCGCCGTGGAAGTCCCATAAGGAACATCCACAAGGCTATTTAAACATCTTAATTAACTTATTGATAGTCGATAGCAGCGGAAGCTCTGATCGAAATCCAACTGAGGTTGGGTAGGGTTATTCTAAAGCATGCATTACCATAATATTCTTACATATATCCGAACCAAAATACATTTAGAACTACTAACATAAGTCATAGCATATACATACAACGAGCCCTATAGTTTCAAATAAGTTCTTTAAAAGTTTTTCACAACTGATACAACTTTCTTAATGCTCCTACGAACCCTTTCCGCTTTCAAAACCTGAAAAATGGTGAGATCATGAGCTCCTCGAGCCCAGTGAATAACCCTTACCTTCCCCATTGTTACACTTTGCACATTAACCGGTTAACACATAATCACATAGTACAGGTAACTCATGACATATGGGCAGAACATATCATATGGCATATACAAGGTGACATAAGAACATTCATATGCTTCAAGAACCAAAATAAATTCATACCTTCCATATCTAATAGGTTCACAAATGTCACAAATACACAAAATATATTTATGTCATGGAACGGACAATTAGGACATAGAACGGGCAACTAGAGTAGCTTAGTCGTACTTGTCCCGTACTAGGTACGATTCAAGGTCTCTCGTTTTCACTTAAATCCCTGAACAAACTCTGCTGTTAGTTTATTCTTTAAACTAACCATGATTGTCTCATACCAATCATGTCCTTTAGGCTCATAGTCCTCACTAGAATCCAAAAGAAAGCAAAATCTGCTAAGCAACCTAACGGCCCGCCTATAACCATAATTGGCATATGCATCAAATCAGCTTTATCACAAAAGTTCACATAAACACATAATATGTATCTTAAAATCAATCACAAATTCATAGATGTTTTGAATGAACCTTCCAATCCAAATCCAAAGCCCAATTTAAACCCAAGAGGATTTCCACATCATGACTAAAGTCCAAATTCAATCCAAAATCTATTTCACAACACATCATATATTCTTAACTGAATGCAAAACTTTTAGTTTAGGGGAATTCAACTCATGACTCACGCAAAGAACAATCACAACGTAGGGGTGACAAACAAATCCTGGTGGTCCAGCTACGGCTCAAACATATGGTACCAACCAATTGTGGACCAGCCGCAACTCATTCATATGGTCCCAACCAGGCACCCAACGCTCTAAAGGACGCGAACTGCCCACAACACAAACCATGGAATCGCATTCATATCCTAGTAAGTTTAGGCCGAAACCCTTATCACTAGGGACCCACATGGCTCACACTACACAAGGTCGACATTCATATCCCAGGGGATTCGTTATAGCCTCTCCCGCTAGGCGACTTGAACATAGCGACAACCACTACTATGGTCATAGCTCTAGAACGTTCTGTAATAGCCTCAGTTAAGACACGAATTTCTTTCCCCAAAAACTTAACTTAATGAAATCATATAATCACATTTTTATTTTCAAAGAAATTCAATTCCACAATTTGTACAAAACATATTCAAAACAAAGCATAATTCCACCCAAAATACTTTCACAAGCATACAGAGCCAAAATTCACAAAAGTTTACAAGCAATCACCCCATATCATGAGGAAGCTACAGTAATAATTTGATAATTTTTCTCCAAACAAATCCTTCAAAATAATTAAAACAGTAACCGAAAACCATGCATCCAAAACAGGGCAGTCCCAATCGAAAATTCATAACTTCTAAAATACACATCTAAAATTCATGAAAATTTACAGAAATTTTCCAGCAAATCCTCAGAAGTTTACAGTAAAAATTTCATAAGTTTTAGCCAACCTAATAGCTCACAATAATTCAAACAGAATATGAATTTCTGCTCTCAACAACAGGACAGTTTCACTCAAAAATTCATAACTTATAAAATACACATATAAACTTCATGAAACTTAACCAGAAGTTGTCTAATATCCTGGGTAACCTACAGTAAATATTTCAGGATTTTTCGTGCAGCCAATAATTCACAGAAAATCCGACAGTAGCACGTTATCAACAAAATCCGAAAATCCACCCTATTTTTCTACCATATTGTTCAACCAAATACAAGTAACCAATCCAAAAATCCATAGTTTAGCACGTATTTGGAAGAATTCACAACATATCCATCAATTCACAACATCCATAAAGGGTAGCCCGGTGCACAAGCATCCCGCGTTCACGCAGGGTCCGGAGAAGAGCCACACCCCAAGAGGTGAATTCACAACATCCATAGAATTCAAAAATCACAAATAAACATACAACTTTTAAGGGTGAGTTTCTAACAATTGAATTTAGAGTTTTAATATACTAAGCTTTAAAACATCAAATTCATAACTTTTATTGATTCCCAAATTCGAATCATAAATCAACAAATTAATTTTACCCTAATCAATTTTAGGTTGAGAAAGACAAAAATTACTCACCTGAATTGAAATCAAAACCAAAACTATAATCCCCTTCTCCTTCTTCTTCTTCTTCTTCTTCTTCCCCTTCTTCTTTTTTTCTTCTTCTCCTTCTTTCCTCTCTCTATCGTGTGTGTGTGTGTGTGTGTGTTGTGTTGTGTGTGTGTTGAAGAAGAAAACCAAACCAAAATAAAACCCCCTCCCCTTTTTGGATAACCCACGTGCAATTGCAAGAAAATCTCCCATCCCTTTTCTTTTTCTTTTTCCTTTTTTTTTGCCTCCTTTTTTTGACTCCTCCTTCAATCCCTTTTTGACTCACCTTTTTTTCCCCCCCCAAACACTACTAAGTGATACATAATTAAAAACTACTCCCCAAAATATAATAATCATAATAACATCGAACACACACATGTGCCTAAAATAAAATGCGCACAACATACAAATAATTTACATATTGCACGTAATTCAAAATAAGTAACAAAAATTTCGGGGCGTTACACCAACTGTTGAAGAATGAGTTGTATACGCCAGAGATCTGCGGAAGATTGGAGAGTTATGTTAATCCTCACCTTGTGTTTTGGAACTGTAGGGTGATTTAATCGCATTGGGTTTGTTAAAAATATGAGGTTTGCATCCAAGACAGAGACGTGTGCTATAATTTAGGGGTGTAGTGTGATTGTAACTGCTCATTGAGGGTAGTTACTTGCATAAACATCGGTCATGGGAAGTGTATCCAGCATGTTTATTTTTAAATTTGTGAGGGGTATTTATTTTAGGCGGGAGTGCACCAGAAGCTTTGGATTGTCATTTCCTGCATTTTGAGGATGCCACCCATCTTAGCATTTATAGTATAAACTAGACTAAGATGGACTTTCAGGTGTCCAAACCCATGTCAGGGAAAGGTTTCTCGACACTGGTATTTTGTCAGCAATGAGAAACATGAGCAGCATACCATAATCTTCAAGTCTAATGTGTTTTCCTTCACATTTTTCAACTTAGAGCTGGAGAAGCCTAAAATTGAACTGCTGCACATTTGAGGGATGTATGCTATAGCTCAAAATGAAACAAAGAATGCTACTCGGAGGGTACGGTTTTCAGACATGCGTCATTTTGTAGGCTTGAAAAAGAAAATTCAGCTTGGTTCACTTCTGATGCTATTGTTCTTGAGCAGCTAAGTGATCTGAATAAGCTGCGACATGAGGAAGCAATAAAGCGGAGGGAGACAAGTGAAAGGGAAGAGAAAGCCAGAGATTTGGCGAGATTACATACGGAGAAATTCGAGGCTGCAAAAAGAGAAGCTGAATATGTTGAAGTGCGTGCTCAACAGGAGGCGTTTCAGAAGAGACAAGCATAGCTGAAAGCTGCCCGCGAGGCCAAGGGGAAAGCGAAGTTTGAGGATGCACTTGCAGGCTGTGAGTATCAGTACCAAAAGTTCACATAGGAAGAGATTGCTTCTGTAATCTCCTCATTCACTGAGAAGCTTAAAAGGGGGGAGGGATCATATGGAACTGTGTACAAGTGCAAGTTGCACCACACAACTATGGCTATAAAAGTCCTGCACTCCAAGGAGGGGACGCAAAACAAGCTATTCTATCACGAGGTACCCATTGTCTTTCTTTATAATGTCTAACAAATGATTTAAAGTTTGACAACAGATAATGGTAGACCTGCAAAGCTAATATAAATTCAATAGTCTGAGTGGCCAGCCCTTAAGGTCTGAAGCGTGACCAAATATCAAGCAAAACTAATCAGATTCTCTAAGTCTAACCTAACATGCCCTAACTCAATGTGACCTGCTCTAATGAATGATTAGGGTCTAAAACTACCAACCCAGGGCAGTCCTGGCATGACAGTAATTATCTAAATACAAGTCAATAGCATAACTCATCATAGTCTCCATAGATATTGATCTGAACACAACCGGAGTCAACCCAATCTAGTTCATATGGCTTGGAGTACGTAGATAACACAAGTAATGGCAATAAAATTGATGGGATAAGGGTTTCTGAAGTGAAAAGAGTCTTTCCCTCTCTTGAATGGGTCGAACTAAAGTATCTACCAAAGTTGAAAAGGTGGTGGAAAGATGTTGGGAAAAAATGGCACTGTGAAATTTACAAGCTATTTGTAATAACATGTTCCACACATGTGTACACCAAAGTCAAAAGTATGTAACCACCAATGTTACTATTGGCCTATCATTCACCTTTATTTTTCTACACTCCATTAAATGAAGGTACCAATTCAAGATGTTATTGACAACACCTTGATCTTGACGATTGACTTTGCAGCCTTGTGCTGTCAATTGGAGGGAACACCCAACAAAAGATAATGAAATGATGGATAGCAACAACAAAGGAGAACCTCGTCCATTTAATTTCCATAATTTCCCCATCTTTCTAAATTGACTATAAAGCATTGCGTTGACTTTGCTTTGTAAAGAACAAAGGGCATACGCTTACCTAACTGCCGTCCAGTCTCTCAGAACTTTGATCTGTAAAAAAACTAGAATCACCCCAAGCATTACTGTGGGGACTCACTTCTCTCGCTCAAACAAGTTGAAATTCTAAAGTGTTCTAACAGCCTAAATGAAAGGTGCCGACATCATATGGTAGAATATTGACCTAACATTCAACACATCCCCGATGTCATAATTCATAAACAATATTAGACAAACACTTAACAACCGAGACAAACAATTAACAATTAACAAACATTGAACACATTTCCACATAGTAATTCACAAACAACATATAAATGCTATCTAGCTTTAATTGCTCAATTTACTTACTAATGTTGTCAATTTGATGCACTAGTAGATTGAGGCAAGCGTTGTTTTCGGATACCCTGAAAACGGTTTGGAATTAATTAAATTAGCAAGTCAGACTTCTACAATTGCTGCATGTTGCTCAAGTCGTTTGGTACATCCTGATTCAGCAGCATATTGTAAAGCAGATTTTTCTTTCTGATTATTGATTTGTAATCACACTCACAACGGTACTAGTAGTCCAATAATTTCTATGTTTTGTCAATTCAGCAGCATAAATTTGTTGATAATTCGTTTTCTTTTTTGCCGGATGTTATTAGGTTATGGGGGCTGAAGTTAAGAATGGGGCGAAATACCCTATGGTGGTGAGCACCTGGCCTTTTGTGGACGCTGTCAGGGCTGCTTGGAAGGCTGTTAATGGGGATTGTCCGCCATTGATGCTGTTGTTGAAGGTTGTTCTGCTTGTGAGGATGAACTATTATTGTCTAATGAAGCAAAAGTAAATTTACTATCGATCAGTGTAAATGGACATTTGCACTTGCTTGTTGCATTGATGTATTCGGATTTAATAGCTTTCGTTTAGCAAAGAAATTTGATTATTAAGCATGCCTCTTTGGTTCCCAATTGTGTATATATTTGGTCTAGGGCATATTTTTAGGATCAATAGCATCTCACTTCATGACTTTGTCCTTCTCATTTGGAGACACAATCACACAAACATGGAATCTTCTTATTTTGTTTACAGTGAGTCATATTTTCAGATACATTGCATTCTAAGTTGCTGACTGCACTTCTTGCTGGGCATTCACTGCAGAAACAAAGTCAGCCGTAAAACTCTGCTGGCACTTGTATCATTGGGATGTGTGTTCAACACTCCATAATCTGAATACTACTAAGCAAAGTGGCTTATCATTTGAACAATTCGCATTCGCATCCTATGCATTGAGGAAGCCTCAACTAAAAGATGGCAAAGGCAATCTTGAACTGACTTGGCTACTTCATCTCGCGTTTCATCTTTCCTTTTTCTTTTTTATTTGGTATAAGTTTAAACAAGCAGTCAGTTCTAATCAGCTTACCGACATAATCTAGGCTTTCCTGTGAAAGCCATAGACGGTCAGAGGGTAATTACTACACTTGGGGCATTATTTGTAAGACCTATAACGGCTTGCTTAGTGACTTTGTCTATCTGGACAGATTCCTACGCTACATGCTGATCCTACGACATCTGACATGAAGAAGACAAGGAATTTTATTTTGTATCAATACAGCTTTTGAGCCGTGATAGTGCTTCAGTTCTGATATCATTTCCCACAACAAAGGCAAGTCTCTACAACAACCTGATAATCGTCGGTGTTGGAAATAGACTTCATTTGAGTTTAACACCAGTTTCCTCAGTATTCATCCCGCTACCTTTTTTTTTTTCTCTTTTGTTCCTTTGAAGCAGTAAATTAAGGTGAGCAGCAGGATTTTCTCAAGTATCATCATATATGAATTGGTGAGGCAGATGTCTGCACTGTCTACATGTTAGAGATGGTTACTACTCGAACATACTCCTGGCTGTTGTCTGCAATCCATTATGAGTTTCGCTTCAAGATTACTTCTAATTTGGTCATGTAAAAAATACTAATTTCGTTGCATTTCCTTCTTATTCCTCTGCTTCAACATAGGTTTCTTTTGTATCACTCTCTAATCCGTATAAATCTCACTGCTGTCAAGTTCTTTTGCTGATTGGGGTTTGAACTAAGTACCCACTTCATTTCAGCGATAACAACATTAGCAGCCAGTCTTGTTGCAATGGTCTTAACTCAGAGCGAAGTGCCCAAACTCCAGAGTCCAGAGATCGTAACCTTAGAGATTGACTGATTGCATTTTAGAAGATACTAGCAAACCTGAACTTGGTCCTGTTCTGCACTAGTAACTTGTAGTTGGTTTTATATTATTCTTTACAATCCACCCCTAGACAAAAGGATTCATAGTTAACATATCGTTACCCTTTTAATTTCTTTCCAGATATTTCAAAGGGATGTTTTGAATGTGTCTGGCTTCTCCTATTGAGATTGCAATATATAAGCAGTGAAAAGCAGTCAATAACGTAGGTCTACATGTGCAACTATATACGGCAATTCGGGGTGAGCAATGTAGTGGGTCGGGTCGCATTAGGGTCGGTTTGTTTGCAAAGTGGGTTGGATTGGGTCATTGCCAGTCCGTCAACAATATGGGTTGGATCGGGTTTTGTGTAAATAAATGGGCCGAGTCAATCCGTTTTTGGCCAGTTTTAAAATGGAAAAAAGGTGCATACAGAACTCTATATAATAACTATTGTTATGTATAAAACGTTAGTTGTAAGATTAACTAATCATAATATGGAAATTAGTGTGGAAAATACGTGGGAAAAAGTACAGTGTCACAAACGGGTCGTTAATGAGCCGGCCCATTATTGACCCAGCCATTTTTTAACCTATTTTAAATAAGTTGACCCGCTTGACCTGATGGATACCCAATCCGTTGCTCACCCCTAGTCAAGGTTGAAAGAACCGGACCAGACCAGCTGGTCGGACCGGTCCGACCAGGAACCTGCTCCCTGTGGTCGCCGCCAACCTGTCTTGAAGGTAAGCAATCGACGCCCTCTTTCTCTCTCACTCTCTGGCGACACGCTCTTTCTCTCTCACTCTTCGTCGGCAGTCGAGTGTCGACGTCCACCCTCCGTCGTTGCCGCCGGTTGCCGGTCGGTGTTGAAGGTACCGCCTACTCTCCCACCCTCCCTTCTTCTCGTTCTCTGCATTCTCACTACTTTTTTCTTCCCAGTTCCCTCGACCTCCCTCCTTCCCAGTTCCCTCGACCTCGCCTACTGGCCCTGCTCGCTACTTTTTTTCTTGTTTCCACATTTTCAGCTATTCTCTAATGAAGTTCTTGCTGTCTTAGGTGAAATCAAAGAAGGCAGGTATGGCCTGTGCAGTTGTGCTTTCTTGTACTTGGCTCTTTGTTTGCTATTATATCTTCTCCCTGGGTTTTGCTGGCCAAATAAAATGCCTCTTTAAATTGCCAAATGCTTCTTCATGGATTGATGACTTGATGATGTATCCTGAAGGATTGGATTTATCTTCATTTGGTGATGCTAGAGGGGGGCCTACAATTGGTTATTGCGATGAATTTGATTCTGGAGATGACTAGTTGTGCTATTTGTGTATTGGACATGGATTGCTTTTCTTTGTTGTTGTATGAACATTTATTTGCCCTCTTATTGTTGACGTTAACTTTGTTGAACATTAGTTTGTGGTACTTGTAGACACCAACTGTAGGAAAACTTGAGCCTTAAATATTGAACTTGATAGTTGTGTCGTACAATTGTGTTGTATAGAATGATGATGTAAAATTTAAAAAAAAAATATAACAAATATATGTAAAAAAATTCTAGGTTCACCGGTTTGAGCTAGTCTAACCCGGATTAATGGTCAAACGAGTCAACTGGTCCAACTCCGGTTCAAACGGTCCGACCGGTTGAACCATCGGCCTACTCTGCCGACCGGTTCGATTACCGGGTCGGTTCTCTCAACCTTGCCCCTGGTGGAGAGTGATTGGCTGTTTCCCAGAAACTATAAGATAAACCTGAAATAATGCAAAAGAAAGCAACAATTCAAAAGCTAAGGCCCTACAAAAGTAAATTATAAGCAATGACTCAGAGGGGCAGCATAATTCAAAGGCTAAGGCCCTACGCAAGTGACTTATGAGCTGTAAATGTCACGACCAAGACTGCGATAGCTCATGCTGAAATGGATCAGAATTCACAGTCCATTACTCAAAATTTGGCATGACAAAATTATTTGCATTGATCTTTCAAATGTGTTAGCGATGTGACCAAACAATTTCCTGAAGGTTTCGCACAAATAACCTAAGCTTTTCCAGTGAGCTTGCTTAATTGTAAAGAATTATGAGCTGTAAATGTCACGACCAAGACTGTGATAACTATTAATATTTCTCCTCAATACCCGTCTTTGCTTCTATGATCATTGTAAAGGATTATATTTGCAAATGTGGCATATTATTTTTCCAACTATCGATATTGCAATTCAATTTTATCATGGAGTAATTTTAGTCTTTTGAGTGTTTGAAGTTGTGACACTTAGGAGCTGCAAATAAGGCTATCATAGAAGCTGGTTCGAATGTTCAGAAACAAGGTTTATTTTGTTGGTTGGAATCTTTATTTTTTTCCCAATAGAAAGGTTTATTTTTTTATTTAGCTATAAATTTGTTTAACTATAGTATGTATTCTAGATGATGTATGAACTTTGATTAATGAATTCATCTTCATTTTCAAAAAAGAAAAAAAAAAGAAGGTTCTAATGTATCGTTGATTGTAACAAAAAAATCACTATGATTAATCCAGTCGAATCATGATCAAAGCCCTAGATGAGACTAGAGATGGGAGAGCTCTGACTTGGTACTTGGCCAATGTGACTTTTGCGTTTTTACCCATAATGAAAATGTATCATGTGAGCACTTTGGCTAACCATTAATCAGGATGCCTATACCATCCACATATATGTTCATCTTCTTTTCTTCTTTCATTAGTTTCTTACTTTATTTTTTATTTTCAAAGATTTTTTGGATAGACGTTGATTGTATAAATGTGTCATAAGGGAGCAGGGGATTTCATCATCGATTATTATTATTATCGAGTGCTTGATATCACCCAATTTTTTAAAAAGATTTTCTCAAGTGTTGATTATTGTACTCAACCGATTAAATTAAAAATATCTACAATAATAATTGAATATGAAAGTTTTTATTTTCGTAAGTCTTGATCATTGTACTCAACAAGTCTTTCAACATAGAAATTAAAGGCTAAATACAAAATTTCCTGACTCCAACCAGACACAAAATAGACAAAAGCAATAAGAAAACAGAAAAAGAAAATTCTAGTCATGCATGTACAAACTCTCTCAATTCGATCATCCTATCATATCCATGCAAATGAGATTCTTTTTTTTAGTTGCATTATGAACTTGAGATAACTGAAAACAAAAACAACATAACACCGTGACATGAATTACCAATATAATTTAGAATACCTTTTACATGTAGTTATTATAATTAGAAGAAACTTTAAAACATTTCATGCATCATATGGGTACAGGAAAACAAAACAAAGCCTCCTTATTATTAAAAGATATGAAAAGAAAATTTATTAGAATACAAGACCATTAACAATTTTTTGGTGGTA
>JACYFF010031958.1:3879550-3898279 GCA_017589665.1 Selenicereus undatus | reverse complement strand
TTTTAGCTTTCTTTTGCATTATTTCAGGTTTATCTTATAGTTTCTGGGAAACAGCCAATCACTCACCAGTAGGGTGCAATGGTTTTTTTTTAACAATGGTAAGGAAAAAGAACCCCCGTTAGGTGCATTTTCTCACAAGAGTACGCCTAACAACATCAGCAGCCAGAATTGTCCCAAGAGCTGAAGAGAAACATTTATCAGAAGACATCCAATCCGTGGTAGTATGCCCAAATTTAGAAAGCCAATCAGCGGCCATATTTGCCTCACGAAAAATATGTTTAACTTGAACTTGCGTAGCACTTTGCATCCATGTGCGAACATCATCCATTATTGTGGAAATTTTCCAGGGGGTACTGATGCTACCTTGAAGAGCCTGGATCACTGTGCGGTTATCACCTTCAATACAGATTCGAGTGAAGCCGGCCTGCCTGGCCGTCCGAACTCCATCACGTAGTGCTCTGGCTTCGGCAACAAGAACAGACGAATGCCCATAGTTTGTTGCACCAATTTGGAGGACCTTGCCGGTCCAGTTCCGTAAAATGTACCCGTCTGCTGTTGTGGAGTTGATGCGTGAGCCATCAAAGTTGATTTTGATGACTCCTGGGGGTGGCGGGTGCCAGCGAACGAACTGGAATTTGTGAGAGGGGGAGGAAGAGGGCCCCCTTTGGGAAGTATCTGCCGACATGCGAGATCAGATTCGCCATTCGGCATATGCCTTTTTGGCCTTGATTTGGCATCTAACTGGGTTGAAGATTTGCTTATCAAAAACAACCATATTTCTCTCTTTCCAAATGTTCCATGTAAGGAATGCGAATTTTTGGAGCGTCTGAGGGCTTTGTTCCCTCTGTACCCTATGTAGGGCGTCGGTCATATCATGACATCCAATGGGGGAAGACTGTTTGGGTAGCCATTGGTGGGAATCAGCCAGATCCCAAAGCTTCTGGGTGCTCTGACATTGACTGAACAGATATTCTACTGTCTCAATGTCATTCAGATAGTTAGGACACCCTGGATCAAGTTGGATACCTCTTTTGAGCAAAAGGCCTCGAACCGGAAGCGCCTTGTGACACATTTGTCATAAGAAGATATTTATTTTTGGCATGGTATCTATGTCCCAAATCCATTTGAGGGGCCACTCGGGCAGGTCATTGATATCTGGATCGTGAGGTCATCGATATCTGGATCGTGAGCTATCCAGGTGGCAGATTTAGTGTTAAACTTTCCCGAGCTATCCAGTCCCCAGCAGAAGGAGTCTGGTGTGCTATGAAATGGGATAGGAATGCCTTGGATTTTGGCAATGACTGGGTGGTTGTTTAAGAGGGTCTTAAGCTTGTCACAGTTCCACGTTTTGTCTGGTTGGATAACCTCGGCTACTTTAGCGAGTGGGTTGGGTATATTTTGGGGATCGATCATAAGAATTTCGGTAAGGCTTTTGTTTTCTATCCAGTTGTCAGACCATAGAGAGATGTTCTCTCCATTCCCTACTTTCCAAATAATCCCTCTTCTAAGAAGGGCTTTGCAATTTAGAAGATTTTTCCAGATTGGTGAGTCTGAAGATTTCTTTGTATAAGAAAGGAAGTTGGTGTCTCGTAGGTACTTTTGGGTCATTGTTTGGACCCATAAGCTGGGTGTGCCAGACAGAATTTTCCAGGCTAGCTTGCATTGGAATGCTTTATTAACAGCTTCTGTTTTCCGTAGGCCTAAACCGCCTTTACTTTTAGGAAGACAAAGTTTCTTCCAAGCGAGTAAAGGAAAACATGTTTCAGACTTAGAATGTTTCTAGAAGAAATCCCGACTAATTTTATCCAGTTGGTGACAGGTTGTCGTTGGAAGTTGGAAGCATTGCATTGTATGTGCTGGCAAGGCTTCCAAGTGTGATTGGATGAGTATTGTTCTGCCTGCTTTGGACAGGCAATGTGCTTGCCAAGACTGTAGTTTTGACATAGCTTTAGTGATGATCTCTATGAGGGTTGTTCTGGAAGGCTGACCCTGAACAATGGGGCATCCCAGGTATTTTCCGAGCGTTGTTCGATGCGGAATATTAAAGGTGCCGATACCAATATGCTGTTGGTGGATGGAGGCATGATTCGAAAATGTGATGGCAAATTTATGGTAGTTAATCAGTTGCCCGGAGACATTGCAAAAATCGTTAAGAAGGTTTTTCAATGTCATACAGCTGGTTGTACATGTTTTGCAAAATAGAAGGCAGTCGTCAGCAAAGAATACGCCCGGGATGGTACTGGTGCGAGGGCAGAGTTTGATTCCAATTCCTGATTTGGCATTGGTTGCCGCCTTGTGTAGCCATAGGCTCAGTACTTCCATGCAGATAATAAATATATATGGCGAGAGTGGGTTGCCCTGGCGAATGCCTCTGGTTGGTGTGAAAAGCCCAGTAGGTTCGTCGTTGATCAAAACAAAGTATAAAACTGTCGAAATACATTCTTTGATCCACTTATTCCAGGTAGGATGGAAGCCCAGTTCCTGCAAGCATTTAAGGATGAAGTCCCATTCCATCCTATCATAGGCTTTTTCCATATCTAGTTTGATAGCCGCCCAAGCGCCTTTTGTTTTTTGGTGCTTGAATTTGTGCATTATTTCGTGAGCAAGGAGAATATTGTCGTGGATGGACCTACCTGGAATAAAGGCGCTCTGTAGCGGAGAGATAATTTTGTCGAGCAATGGGCGTAATCTAGTAACCATAATTTTAGCGATGATCTTGTAAATCATGGAGCAGAGATTGATAGGTCGGAAATGGTTTGTTTGCGTTGGGTTGTCGAGTTTGGGGATTAGTACTAAGAAGGTGTGATTTAATTCTTTGAGTAGCTTCCCTGTCTTAAAAAACTCACTGATGCAGTTGAACAGTTTAGTTTTGATGATGTGCCAGTAATTCTTAAAGAAACCTGCCCCAAACCCATCAAGGCCTGGCGTTTTAGTAGATTAAATGCCGAATAACGCATTCTTGACCTCGTCCAGGTTAGGGAGTTTAACCAGGGCACTGTTTTCTTGATCAGTAATTAACTAGTTAAGGCCTAGATCGGCTAGGCTACGATGGGTGGC
This sequence comes from Selenicereus undatus, assembly GCA_017589665.1. Classification (NCBI taxonomy): domain Eukaryota; kingdom Viridiplantae; phylum Streptophyta; class Magnoliopsida; order Caryophyllales; family Cactaceae; genus Selenicereus; species Selenicereus undatus. The sequence goes on along the minus strand of JACYFF010031958.1, from coordinate 3,895,222 downwards.
AAAGTTTGATGTAAATCGTTTTTGGAAGTCAGCATTAAATTTATTTGCAATGGCCTTCGGATCATCAAGCCAAACTCCACACTCATCACGGAGTTTGATGGTGAGTTTCTTTTTTCTTTTATAATTAGCTCTGCGCTGGAAAAAGGTTGTGTTACGATCGCCCTTGACCAGCCAGTCCTTTCTTCGCAGATTACCCCAATATTTTTGGTTGAACAGCAACATTTTTTCTCTTTGCTTGAGAAATCGTACTAACCATGAATTTAGGCGGAAACTAGTTGGATTTGCTATCAGTTTTTCCTCGACATGGTCTATTTTATGAGAATTTGTGATTAGTTTCTCATGGAAGTTGCCAAAGTGAGCTTTTGCCCATGATTTTATGTCATGTTTAATGACTTTAAGCTTTTTCACAAGGTTGAACATATTTGTGCCTTGCAAACGTGTTCGCCAGCCTTTTGCTACGATTATGTTGACTTGGTGGTGTTTACACCAGAAATTCTGAAAACGAAATGGGAAAGCTTTGTGCTTGGGGATTACAAAATCTGAGGACAGAATGATAGGTCGATGGTCAGAACATGTACAGCTACCGTGTTCCTCTAGTGCGTTTGGGTACATGGATAATCAGTTCTTTCGGCCTACTGTACGATCTAATCTTTCGTAAATTAATTGCGAGTGCAGTCTCTTTTTCCAGGTAAATATGTTACCTTTGACTTGGATGGATTCCCCATTTATTGCGGAGAGGCAATGTGAATGCAGAGAAAGGCAATAATTTCATTTGGCCTAGTCTTGATCAATGTACTATGGACTTTGAATTTTAGCCTGTTGAAAGTGCGTCTCTGACATGACATGTATGGCTTACAGCTTAGGACATGTTGTTTTTGTAGATAAATTGGGGTGAATAAAAGAGGTGAAGTAGATTAAAGTAGATTGAGGTGAATTGAAGTAAGTTAAAGTGGGTTAAAATTTTTTATATGATCAATTGAACTTGGTTGAAATAATAGTAGAAGTAGGTTGAAGTAGATTGAAGTAAGTTGAAATGGATTAAAGTACATTGAAATATGTTAAAGTAGGTTGAGGTTGGTATATTAGAATTGATATAGGAAAAGAACAAGGTCTTACTTGTGCGGGACATAACATATTTGGGCCCTGTGCTTTTTGTGGGTCAATTCTAATCCACTTCAACCCACTTTAACTTACGCCAACCTACTTCAATTCACTTTAATCCACTTTTACTATTTTAACATACCTCAACCTACTTCAACTTACCTCAACCTACTCACCCTTTTACCTACTCCAAGTTACCTACGAAAAGAACAGGCCTTTCATGATATGATCTTTCTTACGCCTGGATTTTGAAAATATCTACCTTGTCTATGTCTGTTATGTGTTATAATTATAGGGGTGTTTGATAAACAACTTTTTGGAGAGTTTTTTTCTTTCAAAATTAGCTATTTGACTTAGTCAAAAATCTAATTTAGGTATTTGGTAAAATAGCTTTTTGGAAAAGTTTTTTGGATCCAAAAAGCTAATTTGAAAAAGCTTAGTTGATTAGCTTTTTGGAATAGCTTTTTGGAGAATTAGCTTTTTGTCTCACAACTTTGTTAGAAACAACTAATTTCACTAAACAATTTTTCTACAAACAGTTAATTTAAATAGCTAACACAAACAACTAATTCAAACAGTTAACAGCTAATAGTTAATACAAACAACTAACCGCTGTTTGCCAAACAGGACTATAGTTTTGTTATTTGTTAGTATGGTTTTACACAACAATAAATTATCCAATATTTTATGTGATGTACAAAAAACTTTAGGTTCCTTTTTTTGTAAATTAATAGCTTTTAAACTTAAACTTAAACTTAAACTGTAGTTATTAGGTGGCACAAAAATAAAAAATCATTAATTTGAGATTCTTATGAATTATGGTTAGTATATATTAATGAAATGGGATGCGCTGTTGGGGGCCCTTTTTTTGCAGGAGAGGAAGTTGCAACGAAATGCAATAATTGCTTTGGTCTGGCCCTTTTTTTTTTTTCTCTAAAAACTTTTTTTCTGGGAAATTTATACAAATGCAGTGGAAATTGCAATGCAATTTTAGGGAAATTTCATTTTTAGCCTTATGCTACATATGCTGGCCTCTGGTTGTCTGACCTGACATGTGTGGCTTTCTTCAGAAGTCATTGTGAATTTATCTACATTATTTTTATTGTTATAATTATAATAATTTACAATAATTTTGTCATTATTATTATCCTTATGAAATGTTTACAAGCGTCAAAATAATTGTATAAAATATTAATACTTTCACTCCTATTTTATTACATAGTAAAGCCATTTTTGACTACTCAAGCCCCATAAATAATGAAGTATATAAATCTACAATTATAACAATTCACAAATTAAATTTAATTGTAAAATATTTTTTACTTTAAAGACATGTTTGAGTAAAAGCGTATATTAAAATGCTTATTACTATTATTATTTAATTTATGACTACAATTAATAATAGGAATCACGAAAAAAAGTCAATATTGATGTGGCACTTGCTAATCTTATATCAATTTATTTAGTTTTATATTATATATATGACATGATATGATAATATGATTTTTCTTCCTTTTGGATTTTGAAAATAACTACCTTGTCTCTATCCTTTATGTATTATAATTTTACTTTATTATGATTTTATTAGTATGGTTTTTCTTGTATGATGGACTGGATAATTTTTGAGTTTTTGTCAATAGCAAATATTTAGACAAAACAAAAACAATAAATCATCTAATATTTCATGTGATGTCTAAAAAGCTTTTAAGTTTCTTTTTTTAAATTAATAGTTTTCAAACTTAAATTGCAGTTATTAGGCGATAAAAAAATATGAAATTATTAAATTGAGATTTTTATGGATTAAACTAGATTGAGAGTAACTTAGTTGAATATTAATGAAATTTGATGTGCCATTTCTTTTATATTGTTATAATTTGTAGTTTGGTAATAAGAGAAAATATAAAATTATCACATAATTTCACATATGATAATAAGAATAAAAATATATGTTAAAGGAAAGATAATTTTACCACCAAAAAATTGTTAATAGTGGCGTGGACGCTTGTATTCTAATAAATTTTCTTCTCATATCTTCTAATAATAAGGATATAAATTTTATTTTTTTGAAAAGATGGATAAATTATGTAAGAGTGATATGTGCCAAAAGATTAGGAGGCTTTGTTTTGTTTTCCTGTATGCATATGATGCATGAAATGTTCTTAAGTTTCTTCTAATTGTAATAACTACATGTAAAAAGCATAGCAAAATTATATTTGTAATTGTTTGTACATGCATGACTAGAATTTTCTTTTTCTGTTTTCTTATTGCTTTTGTGTATTTTGTCTGGTTGGAGTTAGGAAATTTTGTATTTAGCCTTTAATTTCTATGTTGAAACACTTGTTGAGTACAATAATTAAGACTGACGAAAATAAAAACTTTCATATTCAATGATTATTGTAGATATTTTTAATTTAATCGGTTGAGTACAATAATCAACACTTGAGAAAATCTTTTTAAAAAATTGGGTGATATCCAGCACTCGATAATAATAATCGATGATGAAATCCGGCCCCTCCCATATGACACATTTATACAATCAATGTCCATCCAAAAAATCTTTGAAACTAAAAATAAACCTTGTTTCATTAGAACTAGCTTCTATGATCGCCTTATTTGCAACTCCGATGTGTCACAACTTCAAACACTCAAAAGACTAAAATTACTCCATAAAATGCATCATAAAATTGAATTGCAATATCGATAGTTGGAAAAATAATATTTCACATTTGCAAATATAATTCTTAACAATGATCATAGAAGCAAAGACGGGTATTGAGGAGAAAGATTAATAGTTAAAGAGCCAAAGAAAGGCCATAAAATGCATACGTTAGAGGGAAATGAAGTCAAATGAAGTCCATTTCCAGCACCGAAGATTATCAGCTTGTTGTAAAGACTTGCTATTGCTTTTTGTGGCAAATGATGTCAGAACTGAAGCACCATCACGGCTCAAAAAGCTGCATTGATACAAAATAAAATTCCTTGTCTTCTTCATGTCAGATGTCGTAGGATCAGCATGTAGTGTAGGAATCTGTCCAGATAGACAAAGTTACTAAGCAAGCCGCTATAGGTCTTACAAATAATGCCCCAAGTCTACTAATTACGCTCCGACCGTCTATGGCTTTCACAGGAAAGCCTAGATTATGTTTGTAAGCTGATTAGAACTGACTGCTTGTGTAAACTTATACCAAATAAAAAAGAAAAAGGAAAGATGAAATGCAAGATGAAGTAGCCAAGTCAGTTCAAGATTGCCTTCGCCATCTTTTGGTTGAGGCTTCCTCAATGCATAGGATGCGAATGCGAATTGTTAAAATGATAAGCCACTTTGCTTAGAAGTATTCAGATTATGGAGTATTGAACACACATCCCAATGATATAAGCGCCAGCAGAGTTTTACGGCTGACTTTGCTTCTGCGGTGAATACCCAGCAAGAAGTGCAGTAAGCAACTTAGAATGCAATGTGTCTGAAAATATGACTCACTGTAAACAAAATAAGAAAATTCCATGTTTGTGACTCCAAATCAGATGGACAAAGTCATGAAGTGAGATGCTATTGATCCTAAACATATGAACACAATGATCAAATACATACACAGTGATCAAGTCAATAAAATCTTGAGACTATGCATCTGCATCTGTTTGTGGATGGGAATTGGAAAAGGGAAAAGCCAAAAACCGGGCCTAGTACATCGACACATTCTCGGTAATTCAATAACAATCTACGATAAAATGGACTTTACACTTCACAGCGGGATGGGGTGGGGAAGAGAGAGAGAGAGAGAGAGTACCGAAGAAGAAGATTTGGGGTTTCCAGTGACTGACGGCGACTGCATTCAGGACAACAGACCACAGAATTAACCAACAATTAAGTTTTAGGAAAACCCAGAACGCAACGGGGTGGTGGCGCAGTTGGCTAGCGCGTAGGTCTCATATAGCTTTATTTGAGTTATCATGAGGTCCAGCCTCTCTCACCCCATTAGCTTTTTAAGCTTTGACCATCTTTTTTTTGTTTTACAGATGTGATGGTATCTCTAGTAAATCCTAATTATCATTACTATTATTATTCAGCAGGGGAGAATTATCTTAACAATGTACTCATCCACAATTGCATGAGCAATGACACGAGGATTCTGTCATACACCATATGAACAAGTATGTGCAAATTTTGTGCTCAGGGGATCTAGACGCACAACTCCTAGGAGAGCCATCTCCACCGTCTCTCTGACTGGCTATCCACCTGCATCTTTGTCCAATATATCCATCAATTTTTTTTGGTTATTTTAATTTGAATGAGATGCAAAGGTCAATATTATATAATACAATGTGAGAGAAAGATGTGAAAGAAGGGGAAGCACCATCAGTGGCAATGGCCGATACGGCTGGAGGCCTAGTGGCCGTCCATGATCCATCAGTATCAAAATATTAACAAGAAAGATACGTATCAAAATTTAAATGTAACGTACTCAGAATCTCATTCTTAACCGTTTGACGAGACCTTGATTGTAAATAAATATGCTTTAATAATCCTATTTGAGTTTAATCGGAATTTTCTAGCTGATTGAATGTATCAGTATCTATCAACAAGAAGCAAAAAATGGTCGTTTCCATTGGGGGAAAGCCCCAAGTTTGACGAGGGAACTGTATTTAGGACAAATTTTATATCAATACAGTGCGGACCTAGTTGATTCAACTATTCAAGCACAACTAAACTAGCTTTTTCAGTTTTTTGTGCTTAAATCCAGTCTCATTCCAAGCCATTTGGTAATTGACACCACCATTACATAACAAGAACTCAAATCACCAAGTATTTTTGCTGCTACAGGCACAGAGGACACAAACTAATCCCTAATGTAGCATTACTACACTCAAGCAATAGTGCAATTTCATGAGTTTGAACATGAACTCCTTTGCCCATTCACTCCAGCTGTGCACAAACACCGGCACCATGTGATTACTTGAATCAGCATTTTAAGTTCTCCTTGAGACAGAAGACCTTCCAATCGGAGGTGTGATGGTGAACACCTCCACATCGTCCATGTTCGGAAGTCTGACAGAGTATTGAAACGTCCATCCATGGCAGGCACCTGCATGTATGCCATCCTTGCTCACAGCAAAAACAGCTCCAACAAAATTCGGAAACTTTCTTGCAATCCGGGATATAGCATCCTCAGCAGCAAGCTTGGGCTCCATTCCTCGCCTCATACTCTCCACAACTTGGTAACTGTTAATTTAAGAAATGTAAAATCACTTCGCGATCAACAGGCAGTTTTTAATGCAATTTACAGCTAGTGATCTCCATGTTGATAATGAGTAGGCCAGTACGCTAAATAAGTCCCTCAGACTCAGTTAACAGGTCTTCAAGACAGGCATGTGTCAAATGTTGGACTTATTTATTCTGAAACATTCAATAGTTTTGGTCCATAATGAAGTATGAAGGCCCATGACCACACCATTTCGGGTGTCAATCATGTAATACCATTACTTCAGACTTCAGTCAAATGTGCAATGCCATCACTTGAGGTGGGGTTAAAGAGTTCAAGTAGCTTAGACTGGAGATCAAGAAAAAAGTACATACGGGTAGTGAAGTCTAGTTAATCAGCCATTTAATAAAGCAAATGAATTAGATGAGATTAAAAAAGGTAATATTTCTTTAGTAAGAAAGAAGATATGCCAGCAATATGAGAGGCAAAAGCATCACAAGTGTCTTGTTCTTCAAACTAACCATGGGAGGAAGCGCATCATAATATCACCATCTCCTGTTGCACCGCAAGCACCAACTTCATCATCAGCATATGCAGCAGATCCTGCAATGGGGCCATCACCAACCCTGAATCCAGTTGGCAGGCTCTGATCAGAATGTAAATAACGCAATGATGCTATGCGTGGAAGCAATGAATAATTCCATACTGCCTTATAAAACTATCGCAATAGAATGGTAACTGTTGTGAAGAAGGAGATGTTTGCATTGAGGGGATAGAAGGAGTGGGGTGCGGGAAAGGGGGGGGGGGGGGCGTTTGCCTCCATTCACCCTCACTGCCCCCGTTTTTTATTCACCCCCAAACTGAAGGGGAATAGAGATGTCTGTTGGGGATTTTTTAGAGTTCCCCTTCTCCCCCCTTTTCCCCTGCACGGATATCCAAACAAGGTGAGCATAAGTCCTCTTCTTTCCCTTCTCTCCTGTCCTTTAACTTCCCCCTGATTAGCTCCCTTCCGTTTCCCGCTATGCTATCCAAACACAGCGTAAGGAGTTCCCTTCTTTTAAGGAAAACTTGCCCCACTAACTTCATTATAGCGACAGAATTCCATTTGACACGGGTCAAAGTCTCCAAAATAGATGTATACAAAAAATTTGATAAGCAATTAGCTCTTATAACTTATAACTACTTCTATGTCCTCTATCTGTTCTGTACATCCAGAAACAGGGCAATCTCTTCAGCATCTCCAGTTTTTGAGTCTTAACAAGTCTTTATGCCCATAAGAATACTAAAACATAAAAGGGTTATGGATGACATCCACTGCATGTCTGCATCATAACCAGTGTCTCACACACAATCCCTCACAAGGCCGGCGCGGCCCCCCCCCAAAAGAAAAGAAAAATCATCAAACGAAAAGATAGGAAAAAGAAACTCCAACATTTGCCATTGACACTCACATGCTGTAGAACACAGGAATGTCAAGCAGCCTCACTACCTTATATTTATGCAGAAAGTACGAATACATGGACTGCAACTTCTAGAATTGTTTTGCAGACAGTTTCTCATTTCTCTGCCCCCTTCCCCCACCCCCTAAGCTGAATTTCTTAACCCTTTGAAATTAGACCAGACGTGTTTGAGACTAAGATAGGTGATACATGCTGAGATTTACCTGCCGGGGATTTTGAAGGTTGCTCCATTGGTGGATGTACCAACAGCAATATGTCCCATCTATACATAATATGCATACATCAAGTAATTCCTAATCAGGGAAATATCTAGTGATCAGAAGTCAACCACACCAAGCAGGAAAGCAGCTGTACCTTACCAATGACAGCCATTGCAATTGTGTCATGATTGTGGATGTTAATTTGGGGTACAAATGCTGTTGTAATTTCCATCAGATTTACAGTAGAACAAGATGTCTTTCCAAAATCACTCTTCTCCTTTGGATGGTAAGGACCACAACTGTTTGTAGGAAGCACATTTTTCCGAAAATTTGGCTGGCAGCCATTCTCTTTCCATTTAATCCATTTCTGCACTGACTCTTCCGAACTTAGGTTCACAGGCCCTGGAAGGCCCATTGAAATGGCAAAGACTGATGCTTGCTCTCCAACAAGCAGTGTATGCTCCGTGTATTGCATCACCAATCTTGCAGCTTTGATCCCATCTTTCACGTATCTCATGGCGGCAACAGCACCGACCTCCATTGTCGCCTATGCAAGGCCTTAGAGAAAAGAAAACAAGTGCTAATTTCTACATCAAGTAGCTTACTGGAAAAGAGGAGACAAGTGTGAGCTCCATTACCCCATCCATAACTAAAGCATCTAGGGTCGTTTCCCCATTCTCATCTGGACTTCCACCAGGCCCAACTGTCCATACATAAAATAAAGATACGTTGTCAGTGGAGCATTCACCTGACCCATAGAAGCAACGTGATGAGCCATAAATTTATATTCGCAACAAATGTGAATTACTTGATGAGCACACAAGGACACCCAATATTTAGATCATGACATTCAATGGAGTGTACTAGTAACGAAAAAAAGGGATCATAAATGCTCGTAAGCTCAGAAAGTAGCAATTCGATGCTTGAAGATGCAAAAACAAATCTTTCACCAACATAAGATGCTGCCAAGCCAACACAAATCCATAATGCAAATAGCCAAATAGGTATTCTACAGATGCCTTCAAGGATATTCCAGTCAGAGACTTTATTTTATGGACTGCAGATAAATAACATTGTTCAGTCAAACCACATCAATTGGGAATCAAAGAGGCATGCTTAATAATCAAATTTCTTTGCTAAACGAAAGCTATTAAATCTCAACGCAGTAAGCAAGTGCAAATGTCCAAACATCCACACTGCAAACTCCAACTCCTTGTAAAAACTCAAATTTGCAAAAGAATTTCTTTCTTTTTTTTGTTTTGGGGGGGGGGGGGTTACCTGTACCATCGCATCTGAGTTCCTCACAAGCAGAACAACCTTCAACAACAGCATCAATGGCGGACAATCCCCCGTCAACAGCCTTCCAAGCAGCCCTAACAGCGTCCACGAAAGGCCAGGTGCTCACCACTACAGGGTATTTCGCCCGATTCTCAACTTGACCCCCCATAACCTAAAACATCCGACAAAGAAGAAAATGGATTATCAACAAATTTATGCCATTAATTGAAGAAATGGGCAAAACCCAGAATTTAATCAACGCTTAGAACCGTCCTGAGTGTGATTGTAAAGCAATAATCAGAAAGAGAGAGAGAGAACGAAGCAGGGTGGAACTTGTACCGTAACGAGGAGACTGAGGATGAAGAAGGGTCGAGTGGCAATGGCAAGGAGAGCTGAGGCCATTTGGGGTTCGTTGGAGGCTCAGTGGAGTACTTACACTATGCTGAATCAGGATGTACCAAATGACTTGAGCAACATGTAGCAATTGTAGAAGTCTGACTTGCTAACTTGATTGATTCCGCATCGTTTTCAGGGTATGTAAATCAGTATGTTAGGAATGTGTTCAATGCATATTTGATGGATATGCCTTGGTTGTTAATTGTTTGTTTTATATTATTTGTGGATTATGACATCGGGGACGTATTGAATGTTAGGTCAATCTTCTATCATATGGTGTCGGTATCTTTCATTTAAGCTGTCAAAACACTTTAGAATTTCAACTTGTTTGAGAGAGGTGAGCCTTGATAGTAATTCTTGGGGTGATTCTCGTTCTTTTACCAAGCAAATTCTAAGAGATTGGAGGGGAGTTAGGTAGCATATACAACTTCAAATGTTCTCCCATCACTGCACCTATACAACTTCAGTTGCCTGAGATGACAATGTAGCTGCAGCTTCTGTAGCAATCCTTCCCCATAATCCACTATACTAACACAGTTCAAATGTTCCTTGTTCATTATAATATCCTCCTTCCGTAGTATTTTTCCCTCTCTACAAGCAGTGATGTGTGTAGAGGTAAAGTTGCCCACATCTAGATCTGCTTAAACCCCGAGAAAGTGAGATCTACACTGAGAGGAGTTGTTGTTGTTGTTGTTGTTGTTGTTGTTGTTGTTGTTGTTGTCCATAGTATTTTCCCTAGCGTGCTTATTATTCTTAAGGATCTTAATCACCAAATACCCTTTGAGGTTGGTGAGAGTTTTCAAGCCTTCCATTAGATCAACAATACTTGGCTTCAGAGTTGAAGTTGTGTCACTTGCTGCAAACATGGGCAGGTTTTTTTTTTTTTTTTAAGACAACTCAACTTAACGATGCCTCGAGTCATGCCATTAAGCTTTAAGCAGTCAGATATATCCAACACCCTATGTGATGCTAAACAAGTTCCGGCAAACATTTTTGTAACTTTTTTAGTCTCATGCACCATGCTAAATTTAGAGTCTGTAAATTAAGTAGTTTTGTAATTGAGTTGGGCAACGCCTCAAGGGAATAATTTTCAGAGAGATCAAGGTGCCTTATGTAACAGCTTCCCTAAGGCACTAGTCTTGGCACACTTTTGATTCTTGATTCACTCAAAACCAATGCCCTTAAGGATGTCCAATTTCTTACCAGCATGTGCATGGGTCCACATTGTTTCCTCTTGCCAACACAAAGACGTGTACAGATCTTGGCCTCCTTAATAGAGTTTTCTTGTGCATAAGTATAAGGTAGATGCCAAATTTTGTTGTGATAGAATATCTATGTAAATCTCCCGTCTTTCGGCTTCTTGCGCAATATCATGCATCAAATCGTGAATTCTGCTTGAGGTAATTTCACCATGTTCATCTTTTCCAACATCTTGAAAAAATTATCTCCTTACCAAGATTGAAAAATATTCATTACTGGTGTCTTCTACAACATGACAGCCTTCTCAATGACATGAACTTTAAGAAATAATGCACAGTAACTGAAGCATGTCAACTAAGCTTTAATATAGACAAATATATCAAGTGAGTTCATTTCATCTAAAATAAATGTTTATTCTTTTCTGATCCAAGAAAACATAATATCATAAACATGATAGGAGGTGGATCAGTAATGAGGAAAGCTCCTTCTAGATCACTTATGTAAGACAAATATATCGCAGTCCACCTAACTACTGAGCTATAAAATGATCGTATAGGGGTGGAGGAGGATCCTGATATGTTTATTACACTCCGATTCACCAGAAGATATACAGAAGGTTGGGGAGGGGGAAGCTGTGCCCCTTTGCAAGAGGAATCCAGTCAGAGGATATATATTCAAGGCTTCTATAAGATTAGTTGTTGAATTTCAGTTTTGCTCCTAACAGGCTTCAATGCCTTCATTTTGTTGAATTTCGACGCAACTGTTGTGAAATTCAGATTTTGAAAACTTAAACTAATTGTGAGCTTAGATTTTCTGTTCTAATTCTATTGTTCATTGTTTCAACTTTATTAGCAGCCATTATATTCATGTGTATTGAATTGGTGCCAAAGCTTTGAGATGACCAGAGAACTGCATACTCGAGAGGTGGTTTTTCAAGCAGTAAACTCCACCCAAGTTGAATCTGTCTTTACAAAGGCAATTACTTCTAGTCATAGAGAATAACAAGCCACAGAAGCAATCCAATCATTGAGAAAATGATCCAATCAAAATCAGAAAAAGGCCCAATCTTTGAAGCAGACAAAATTGAGCTAGAAAAGTATGAATAAGCAGTGAATGTACTGAAAAGAAATAACATTGGCTTCCACTTATCTAAGTGGCCCAGCTGCTGTTTATCCCTAGTTGGAGAACCTCACTTGGCTCCACCAATACATAAAATGACATGGAGAGGGACAATCTTTGAACTTCCGGGTCATGTTGGGCCCAGCTTCCACGCTGACTTCAAAGGCATTACTGTCGAGCTCCTTTGCATGTTGGCTGCCAAACTCCATATCTGATCTGTCCACTGCTAGACACTGCAAAAGGAGTGCAAATGTTACTAAACAATTGCTAAAAAATTTTGATTGGCATAAGTTTTGCAGGTTCAAATATGAACTTGCATGCAGAATTCAGTCATTGAGGCTATAAGTTAAACCTGATTAACAGAATGACATCCATACCAAGCAAGTGGTGCCCAAATATGAGCATTCAAGCATTAATGGTAGTGCCACTTAGAATTGATGTCAAGCTAGATAGTCCCCTAACAAGCATGGTTGAGATACTGCACAATCGCCATATACAATTGATAGTTCTTCCAAATTGGCAAAGGGTTGACTGAGATTTGTTTACCAAACTCATTATTCTGGACTGACAAACCAAAATTTGAGTGGTCTGCATCAATCTGTGAATAGGAACAGAAAGCAAATGGAAAGCTCATGTTCAAGAATATCAGCAGCACTCTTCACTGTGCATTTTATGAACATTTCTGCTCCCATGCTCCATCAATCCTTTCATTATGATCCGTAGTACTCCATCTGCTGTGAGAAGTAGCATTTGTGCAAAGCTTTTCACTAGCAGATTCAAGTTTCAAATCCTATCTGCAGGCGAAACAAGACAGGCAAACATGAAGCACAAACTAAGAACAAAGGGGCCAGGCAGATAAATTAGGGGGCGGGGGGGGGCTTTGTATGCTTTGGTGGCCTTGCCTGTTCACATTCAGCAATGAAATCAGCAAATATGATGTTGAGGATTTGCTCAAGGTTAGGCTAGTCCCCACCATTGGGATTTGGCATTGTTCTTTCAGGGTACAGAACAACCACGAATCTTGCGCTGTTTGAAGGAGATGAGTTCTGGCAGTCATGCTGCCAGTCCCAGACTCCCAGTTTTGTGCAGTTCCATATTATAAGGGATTGGAGAGCAGTAAAGTAGTGCATTCTGTTGGGCAAATTCACCACATTTAGCAGACTATCTGATTCTAAGAAATATTACGATCTGGGATGTGTTGAATGTTTGGCCAGTCTTCCCCGGTGGGATTGTGGCATCATTCCCTCCAGCCAAAGGAACAACCGAGAATCTCAAGTTGTTTCAGGGATGTGAGTTCCGGCATACATTCTGGCACTGACTCCAATTGAGGACAATATATAATTTTTAGGGATTGGAGGGCAGTGAGGCAACGCATCCCATTCGGCAATTTCACCCATTGTGGCAGATAAGATAATTCTAAGGAACGGAGGGAGTGATGAAGGCGACACCATGGCAACCCATCCTCCTCGACGTCCTCGTCTCCGTGATCACCTTCTTCACATAGACTCAGATTTAGCAGTTGCAATAATACTAACGACTCCAAGACAGTGAGATGCTCCAACCCTCCACAGACACTCTTCAGTCCAATGCAAGTCTTGATTTTGAGCTCTCGCAAGGAGGAGGAGCAGCCACGGAACACCTCCTTAACTTCTGACAAGTTCTCCACCTCCCAATCTGATTGTATAAGCAAGCTTTTGAGACATTGAAAAGCCTCCCTTGGCAGCCCCATTTTGAGATGTCTTCCCTTTGAAGTGGTCACTTCCGTTAATTTGGAATGTCCAAACCCGATGCTTTCCATTATTCACAGATTTGCATGGCTAAACTCTATGTTTAGATGTTCCAAGCCGGGGCAAAGAGGCATAGATGCCAAGTTGGGGCATGCGTATGCATGCAAATAAGAAACAAAAGGGAATGAGGGCAATAATCGACCATGTTGTTGGTTGGTGTTGCTGTCATCTCCCCACCATCCTTTCAGATTTGGCAGATCATGTAACCACAGCTTTTCAAGGGAGGGAAAGAATGATTCTCGAGATTCCACTCCACTGCTATTCATACTGATTGTTGTATTCTCTATGTATTCTAGATCAGACAAATACTTAAGTATCAGGAATTTCAATTTAGGTAGTTTTCCTAGCACTACTAGGTGCTGCAACTTATGACAAGATTTAAGTTTGACACTAACAAGGTTTGGGAGAAAGATTGTCAAGTTCTCTTCTATTGCCCAATTAGGCATTGTCATTGCACCATACCATTCTAACTTCAATACTCTTAGATTAGGATGGGGTTGGAGGTCGTCCAACAATGCTTCATCAATGCCAGAAACCCTTGTGACATCCTCAATGTCCCTCTCTGCAAATTTAATAGCAATCTTGGTCAAGCATTGACTTAAAAATCCTCCTTTCCTACCATTTTCCATAGCGAACTTAGCTTTTGTATGGATATAAATCCGCACAAACAAATTTCCTTTTATGTTCTCGAGAGCTTTTATCTCTTCTTGCTGATCAATAAACTGTCTCCATTTCTTATCCGAGGCCATTTCAGCTATTGAGAAAAAGGGCAACTTTTGGAGACAACTCAACTTTCCTATGCCCCTTGGCATATGACGTAGCCTATTGCAAGCTCTTGTATCCAACAGCCTAAGCTTGGTTAGTTTGCTCAAATCTTTGGGTAATTCTCTAAGCAGTATGCACCCTCTGAGTGTTAAAGCTTGCAAATTATGCAATTTTGCAATTGAGCTAGGGAGCACTTGTAGAGTATAATTCCCAAATAGATCAAGACATCTTAAATGCAATAAGTTACCCAGTGGACTTGGTAATTTTTCTATGTGTAAGTCACTCAAGTCAAGAGCCCTCAGGCAAATCCAATTGGCTGGTAAGGTACTTAAGGCTTGATCACTCAAGTAACTCACGCGTATTTGTAGAAATGTACGGATCTTATTACGACCAAAAGAGTTTATTTTACTATCAGTATAGAAACCATGATGATGTTGAATTTTATTATTTGGACTACTCGGAATGAAATCTGCTTCATGAACAATCTTCTCTCCAGCTACTTCTCGTGCAATGTCATGCATAAGATCATGTATTTTACACGAGATAATTTCACGATCTTTATCTTTGTATACATCTTGAAAAAAACATCTACTTAGCAATATCACAAAATATTCTTCGCCAGCATCTTCTATACTTTGATAATTATCTTAGGGGACAACATAGCCTTGTGCTATCCAAAGGCTAATCAACAACTTCTTCTTTATCACAAAATCCTTTGGGAACAGGGCACAATAAGTGAAGCAAATCTTTAATGGGGTTTCGAGATGATAGTAACTAAGTTTCAATATAGGCTCGATGCCATTTTCACCTTGCTTGATTCCTCCTAATCCCACCTCCTGAAATGATAGCCATTTTTGTTTGCCCTGACCATATAGCAGAGATCCTACTACTCTTATGGCAAGCAGAACATTCATACATTGTTTAACAATCTTTCATCCAAGCTCAACCAACTCATCTTTCCCTTTCCTCTTAAATAGTCCCCACGAATCCTCTTCAGACAATCCTTCTAAGTAATATACAGACTCACCTCCTACAAATTGTGGCCGTGATTCTAGAGCGTGTAGTCACCAAGACCCAACTTCCATTTGGATTACCACACATCAAGAACTCTACCAACCTATGCCATTGATGTAGATTCTCATTCCATACATCATCCAAAACAAGCAAG
>JACYFF010031958.1:3818971-3857802 GCA_017589665.1 Selenicereus undatus | reverse complement strand
CGTTGCATAGGAAAAGAAAAATTAAGAAAATAGATTAACAGATGCAAGGCAATATGAAGTGGTCTGATTGAGAATGCTCCAGCCTCTTCCAGATGGAACTCTCACAGTGGGGTGGATATGCAATCTATTTCGTCATTAAATTGCTACTAAGAGTAGTCATGAACCCCAAATAATGCATGAAAAGCAACTTTACCTAATTTCATGCAACAGTCATAAATGAAATTAGCATTACTGAGACAGAAGATAAAGTTGAGGGGGTAGGCAGGAATTCGGTATGTGTTTGATGGACGGATTACCTGTTTTATCATTCATCATCATTCTTCTATAATAATGTCGCAGATGTGCTGAATGTTAGGCCAGTCTTCCCCAGTCTTTTTTCAGCATCTTTCCATTAGGCCGTCAGAACAGTATTCAACCGTAAGGCCTCTGAGGGAGGTGAGTTCCCGCATTGACTCCGGCAGTGATTCCAGTGCTGTACAATCGCAAATGGTGAGGGATTGGAGCGCCTTGAGGTAGCGCATTCCCTTTGGTAAATTAACCAGCTTAGGAAGACGTTGTAGGCTCAAGCTTTGGAGCCTCTGATGAAGGCAACGCCATGGCATCTCATCGTCCTCTTCTTCCTCTTCCTCTTCCTCTTCCTCTCCCTCTCCTGCTTTGCTTAGACTCATCAGGTTGGGCAAGTCGTGTAAAGATAAGGTCTCCAAGGCAGTGAGATGCTCCAACCCTCCACCCACAGTCTTCAATTTCTCCCAGGAACCAATACGAAGTTCTCGCAGGGAGGAGGAAGAGCGGAAGACCTCCTCAACTTCGGATAAACTCTCCATCTCCTCATCCCCATCTATTATCATTTCTTGGACACATTGAAATGCCTCGGTCGGCCAAATAGATTTGAGAGTTCCTGCGTGTGATTTGAAACTCTTCACACTCCTTAATTTGGAATTTCCAGATTCAACAGGAATCATTATCCTCGACTTTTCACCCAACTTCCCATCCAATCTCAGTTCTTCTACGTTGGGACACGTAATAACACATGTAAGGTAAGGGCATCTCGAGATAATCAACTCGGAAAGAGAGGGAAATGAAGTCAATAGATGCTGTTGTCCTTGGTTGATGTCACAGTCAATGACGTCATCATCATCTCTCCACCATCCCTTTAACTTATCCAAATCAACTAATCTGAGTCGCTGAAGGAAGGGGAATAATGCTCTTGATTCGGAAGCTCCGACGCCATTGCCAATTATGCCCCTGCTTGTATTCTCAATGTACTCCAAGTCACGCAAACCAGATACTTCCAGTGATTTTAGATTGTGCAAATTTCTCAATGATGGCAGGTGCTGCCACCCAGGACAGTCATGAAGTTGAAGCTTAACAAGATTTGGAAGAAAGGTTGCCAAGTCATCTTCCTTTGCCCAACTCGGCATTCTCATACCGCCATAGTTATCCAACGTCAATTCTCTTACATTACAATGCGGCTGCAGGTCTTCTAACAATAACCGTTGCTCATCTTCCCCCATTTTATGTAACCCATCCCAAAGAAACCGAATACCAACGCAGTTTAAATGTCCCTTATCCCTTATGTATCCTCCTTCCTTGACATTTTCCTTGGCATACTGAGCATTTTCACGGATCTTAATATCCAAAACCCCTTTTAGATTTGAGAGAGCTTTCAAATCTTCCATTTGATCAACAATATCTTGCTTTGAAGATGACTTTCTGCCACCTACCCCAAACAATGGAAACGTACGAAGACTTATTAACTTCCCGAAGCCCTTTGGCATTGTGTTAAGTGCCCCACAACCACGTATATCTAGCACCCTAAGTTGAGCTAGTTCAGGCAAATCTTCAGGCAACTCTCTCAAATTGAGGCACTGCCGTAAGCTTAAGGTTTGCAGATTATGCAATTTGCCAAATGAGTTGGGCAAAACTTCTAGCCAATAATTGTCGGATAGATCAAGATATCTTAAATGTAGGAGTTTTACTAAATCACTTGGGAGACGTTCGATTCCCATGCAGCTCAAGTCCAATGTCCTTAGGCATTTCCAGTTTCTCAATAACGTATCTACATTTGTATTGTTGCCAATGCAAACGCAGGTACGAATCTTAGTCTCAGGGAATGACAAATCTGCAGTACTGCCCATGTGAAAATAAGATAGGTGACGAGTTTTGTTGTCCAAGCCCTTTTCTCTAAAATTTGTTACCTCCTTGCCTGATACTTCTTGGGCAATGTCATGCATCAAATCGTGAATTTTGCATGAGACAATTTCGTCAAATTCATCTTTTATAAAATCCTGGAAGAAGCATCGCTTCACCAAGATTGAAAAATATTCTTCACCAACATCTTCTACACTCTGGCCTTCTTGAGGGAGAATAAAATCTTGTGCCATCCAAAGCCTAATCAACGTTTCCTTCTCAATGACATGATCTTTAGGAAATAATGCGCAATAACTGAAACATGCCTTCAAGGGTGGATCAAGATGATAGTAACTAAGCTTTAGTATAGGCCCGATGCCATTGTTCCCACCATCTTTAAGTCGACCTAACTCGGCTTTTTGAAACCGTAACCACTTCTCCTTGCCCTGATTATATAAAAGACTTCCCACCACTCTTATAGCAAGAGGAACATTGGCACATCTTTTAACAATGCCTTGACCAATTTCAACTAAGTCAGGAGGGCATTGTTGCCCGTATCTTTGTACAAACGCTGTCATCTCAAACAAGCGCCATGAATCCTCTTTTGACAATCCTTTTAACGTATAAATGTGCTCTTCTTCTACAATTGTGGCCGTCGTCTCTGACCGTGTAGTCACCAAAATCCAAGTTCCCCTTACATCACTCATCAAGTATTTAACCAGCTTACGCCATTGAAAACAATTCTCATTCCACAGGTCATCCAAAACAAGAAGGTACTTCTTTCCCTCAAGTTGCTCTCGGAGTTTTTTATGTAAGGGCTGCAGTGCAAGGTTTTGATGATTCGTACCAGTAGCTGAGTCTAAAATCTTACAAAGAGTCGCCTTCACATCCAAATGTTCTAGACCTTGATCAGAGACACATGTCCACAACCTCAAAGGAAAAGTTTCCTTAATCCTAGGATCATTATAAACCAGCTGGGCAAGAGTTGTTTTCCCTAATCCTCCGATTCCCACAATAGATAAGTAAGAAACGTCTTGGTGGACATCAGGATCCAACAGGATACTCACGATTTTCTCTTGGTCATTCTCTCTCCCTATAATATCCTGTGCGTATACATAAGAACATGTCTCCTCCCTTCTCCTACGAATAGGTTGGCAGTCAAGCTTAAAGCCAAATTGATTATGATTACTAGCAATGGCATCCAACCTCTTCCTAATCTCCTTAACCCCTCGAGATATTTTGTAAGCAATAGCAAGGGATTTGTAGCGAGAAAAGAGGCGGTGTACCTTTCGGGAGACATTACCACCTTTCATCAGTTTCTTCTGCTTGGCTAGAGTGACAAACTCATCAACCAAATCATCTGCATCATAAACAGCATCCTTGAGCTCTTCAATCCAGAGCTGGGCTTGATCGGAGAGCTCAAACTCCACCTGCTTGGACTCAGCATCATGAAGCACAGCCTTGATTGTGCCAACTGTGCGTTGAAGATTCTCAAGCTCTGATTTGTAGGCCAGAATGGAGTAGAGCTCTTTGAGCTCCGAACATTGAAGGGAGGCAAAGAGAGTTTGGACAGCAGAAAGCAATGTTCCTACATCCATGATCACTTTTGTGGGAAAATTGAATGGAGTTGGATATATGATCAGATTAACAAAGCAGATTAAGATTTAAAAAGAGATGAATCTCAGATGAGAGAGAAAGTGTCAAGTAAGCGACTGACGATTGATATGTGGACACAGGAATTTCATGTAGGTGGAGTGGACTCAAAACAGGGTCATGCTATCCCTGATTCCTCCACACGCGTAGTAGTCCCCTTTGACGGTTTGACCTTTTGACCACGTAAACATTACCTTCAGAAACCCGTCGAAGCCAAAGGCAGAAAAGTCACGCCTTTCCTCCCTTCTTCCTTTCCTTTTGCCCCCCCCCCCCTAAGAGCCGCCCTCTTCCTCTTCTTCTTCATCCTCAAAAACATTCACAAACCCATCTAATTCTCTCACTAATTATCAATCGTTAGTCGCTTACTTGACACTTTCTCTCTCATCTGGGCTTCAGTTTCTTAGCTTTTTCAAGAAACCCTCCAAAAAAAAAAAAAAACCCCCTTTTAAATCTCTTTTTAAATGTGCATCTAGGATGTGTATTGCGGGCCACGTGCAGGTTGTCTGACTTGACATGCATGGCTTTCTTCTGCATTCACTTTTCTCCTCTAGTGCTTAGAGTTCACTCCTGTGGGGCCTTAATTAGCATCTTAAAAGCAAGAACCTTTAACATATCGACGTCCCCTTCATATTATCTTGATTAGCTTCTTTCATTATTCCAATAGCATCATCTCACTTTCCTGATTCCTCTATTAATGTTTATACAAAAATCAATATTGGTGTGACACTTGCTAATCCTATATTAATTCATTCAGTTTTATATTTTATATGTAATATAATATGCTATGATAATATGATTTTTTTCCCTTTTGGATTTTGGAAATATCTGCCTTGTCTCTATCCTCCTTTATGTATTATAATTTTACTTTATTATGGTTTTATTAGTATGGTTTTTCCTATATGATGCAAGGGATAAGTTTTGAGTTTTTGTCCATAGCAAATGTTTATACAAAACAAAAGCAATAAATCATCTAATATTTCATGTGATGTGCAAAAATTTTAAGTTCCTTTTTTTTAAATGAATAGTTTTCAAACTTAAATTGCAGTTACTAGGATTCTTATGCATTAAACTAGATTGTGAGTAATTTAGTTGAATATGTATACATATGTCATATATTAATGAAATTTGATGTCCGGTTTCTTGTATATTGTTATAATTTGTAGTTTGGTAATAAGGGATAATATAAAATTATCACATAATTTCACATATGATAATAAGAATAAAAATATGTGTTAACGAAAAGATAATTTTTAGCACCAAAAAATTGTTAATAGTGGCTTGGACTCTTGTATTCTAATAAATTATCTTCTAACATCTTCTAATAATAAGGATATAAAATTGTTTTTTTAAAAAAGACGGATAAATTATGTAAGAGTGATATGTGCCAAAAGATTAGGAGGCTTTGTTTTGTTTTCCTGTATCCATATGATGCATGAAATGTTTTTAAGTTTCTTCTAATTGTAATAACTACATGTAAAAAGCATAGCAAACTTCTATGATAGCCTTATCTACAGCTCTCATATTTTGCAACTTCAAACACTTAGAAAACTAAAATTACTCCATAAAATGCATCATAAAATTGAATTGCAATATGATAGTTGGAAAAATAATATGCCACAATTGCAAATATAATTCTTTACAGTGATCATAGAAACAAAGACAGGTATTGAGGAGAAATACTTAACATTCTATGTGTGAGTCACAGTGACGATTCAAATTCTGAAGGAGGTGAAGTGATGAACATCATTAAGGTTAGCAAGCTGAGTGGAAAGCGATGGTGCAATGTGAATGCAGAGAAAGGCCCTTATTTCATTTGGTCTAGTCTTGATCACTGTACTATGGACTTTGAATTTTGGCCTGTTGGAAGTGCGTCTCTGACATGACATGTATGGCTTACAGCTTAGGATATATTCTTTTCGTAAGTAAATCGAAGTAGATAAAAGAGTGAAGTAAGTTGAAGTAGATTAAGGTAAGTTGAAGTAGGTTAAAGTGAATTAAAATGAGTTAAAAAAATTTTATATGATAAATTAAATTTGGTTGAAATAGTTGAAGTGGGTTGAAGTAGATTGAAGTAGGTTGAAGTGGGTTGAAGTATGTTAAAATATGTTAGAATAGGTTGAGGTTGGTATATTAGAATTGACTTACAAAAAGAATAGGGTTTTACTTGTGCGGGACATGACATATTTGGGTCCTGTGCTTTTTGTGGGTCAACTCTAATCCACTTCAGCCCACTTTAACTTATGTCAACTTACTTTAATTCACTTTAATCCACTTCTACTATTTTAACTAAGTTTAATTTATCATATAAAATAATTTCAACACACTTCAACCTATTTCAAGCTACCTCAACATATTCCACCCTTTTACCTATTCCAATTTACCTACGAAAAGAACAGGCCCTTGATGATATGATCTTTCTTACGCATGGATTTTGAAAATATCTACCTTGTCTATGTCCATTATGTCTTATCATTATAGAGTTGTTTGATAAACAATTTTTTGGAGAGTTTTTTGATCAAAATTAGCTATTTGACTTAGTCAAAAATCTAATTTAGGTGTTTGATAAAATAGCTTTTTGGAAAAGCTTTTTGGATCCAAAAAGCTAATTTAAAAAAGCTTAGTTGATTAGCTTTTTGGAAGAGCTTTTTGAGGAATTAGCTTTTTGTCTCACAATTTTGTTAGAAATAGCTAATTTCACCAAATAATTTTTTTACAAATACCTAATTCAAAAGGCTAATACAAACAGCTAATTCAAGCAGTTAACAGCTAACAGTTAATACAAACAGCTAACAGTTAACAGCTGTTTGCCAAACAGGATCATAGTTTTGTTAGTATGGTTTTACACAATAATAAATTATCCAATATTTTATGTGATGTACAAAAAACTTTAAGTTCCTTTTTTTGTAAATTAATAGCTTTTAAACTTAAATTGTAGTTATTAAGTGGTACAAAAATAAGAAAACATTAATTTGAGATTCTTATGAATTAAACTAGATTATGGTTAGCATAGTTACATATGTACACATATGTCATATTTGAATGAAATCTGATGCGCAATTTCTTATATATTGTTAGAATTTGTAATTTGATAATAAGAGATAATATAAAATTATCACATAATTTAACACATAACAATAAGAATAAAAATATGTATTGTTAAAATTTGTAGATTGGAGATGATACTGCAACTGAGAGGGGTATCTTTATATATTAAATGCTGGAATGAGTAATGCATTCAGAATTCAGGATTCCACAATTCCTGAAACCATGTTAACTCCCGCCAAAAACTCTATCAAGTGTGTTCAAAATTTGAATAACCCCCAACTCTATCAAGTGTCCGCCAAATTATTGCGGAGATGTGGGATAACCGACCAAGCATCCAATACAAAAAAAATTAAAAAAAATCAAAAACACATAAATTACAGGATAGACGTGAGATTAATACGGATCTTTAGGGAGACAGTTATACCCACAATATGCCTTCTCTCGCAGACTTCTCTTCTTTTTATGTCTCCTCAAGTTCTCTCTCATTAACATTAATTAAATATTAAATGTCCTTTTCCATCTCTGCACGTCCCAATCTCTCTGTTGCTCACGTCCCATTCTGTTTCTCTCTCTAAAACTGAAAAGCCTCTCCCACCCCACCAATGAACTCTCTCCCCCCATTAG
The DNA here is from genome assembly GCA_017589665.1 of Selenicereus undatus. Classification (NCBI taxonomy): domain Eukaryota; kingdom Viridiplantae; phylum Streptophyta; class Magnoliopsida; order Caryophyllales; family Cactaceae; genus Selenicereus; species Selenicereus undatus. The sequence goes on along the minus strand of JACYFF010031958.1, from coordinate 3,850,350 downwards.
AAGTTATACAAAAGATATCAAAACCAATTCCCACAGACATGCATGAATTTATAGCGGAAGATGCCGCAGATGATAGCCAGATCGTTGCCTAACTTCTCCACATCATGATTTCCGTTTGATTGCTCATTTCTTGATGTAAGTTTCCTTTAATCTAGGGGTTATAAGTCTTGAATTTCTATGATTACCACTTGACTTGAGTAATGAATCATGTTCACTCAGGGTTCTATCGTGTAAGTTCTCATTATTGCTATGATCACACCATCAACTATCTTCCGCTATTATTTTTTCAGTCCATTGATTCTTAGAATTTGTTTTTATCGTTTGCTATGATTTAGGTTGTCTGGGTTTCTTTTTTTTGGGTTTTGATCTGTCTTTATTCCATAGATTAGACATGCAGGAAAGTCACCAGCATAATTGAAGAGTTGGAGGTGAAATTTGTATATGAAAGGAGCAATCTTGATTAGTTGATTTTGGTAAGTTTGATTTGTTTTTAAAATAAGATGATTTTGTAACTTTACTTTTGGTTTTCGTATCAGTTTGCAAGATTTAGAATGTGAATGATTAATTAACTAATCACTAGGATGTATAAGTTAGTATTAATTTTAATTTGTCTTTTGTTCGAATCATGGGTACGATGTTGCAGATGATGAAGGCAAACTGAAGAAAGAAATTCAAGCTTTCTTCTTATTTGGTATGCATCTGATTCTTTTTTTCTCTCTCTATTCATTTTTCATGTAGTCTTTGTTAAGACGTTATGCGAATTAAAACGATTTTAGCAACTAACTATAATGATTTTATCAACTAACTATGTAGAGCATCTAATAGTGTTATGTGCGATTGTGCTTTCTGAGTTTTCTTCTCTCTTGATTTCCTTTATCCTGATAACTTCAATTCCTTACTCCGTGTCAAAGAAAGTATGTATCATTCTTAATTTAGTTTGACTCAAGTTTAGATTTGTTTTCTTTCTGGGATATTTTAATTTAATAAACCATGTTTTTAATGTATTTTGATTTCAAGAGAATTGTTAAAGCTAGAGGGGGATGGCTTCACTGAGTAGATGAACAATGGGCATCTTTGGAGGCATGGAGAACTTAAAATAATTGTCCACCATGATCTTTGGTAAGGCTTTATGATGTTGCATAAAGTAGTTTGAGTAGTAATACAATAGTAGAGAATCATTGATTGATTAATTAGTAGTTTGTATTTTTCTTTTGATCATGATTCGTTGTCATTGCTACAGACAATAGATTTGCAAGATAGGGGGATAAGGTAATATGAAATGAGGGATGGGTCAACTGTGGATCATCACTAGGTCTTCTGATTTTTATGTTGCTAATTGTCTCATTTCAGTTGAGTTTCATAAGACTTTTGCTATAGTTTCTCTCCTCACTATCAATATATGTAGATAAAAGGGGGTTATTGACTTATTGTTGAATTGTAAGTGGACTTGCACTCTTTCAAATTGGCTTTTCTGTATACTAGGCTTTTGATTTTAGGTGTTCTCTTTTACTTTGTGTGTGTGTGTGTGTGTGTGTGTTTTAATAAGTTGGTTTTCTAGGGGGGGAGGGCTTGTGGATTTTCTTTTTTTGGAAGGGGGGGATTAATGGGGTGATAATGATATGTTGCTGAGTTCAGGGGAGGGTTAAATTAAAGGAGAATAATAGTGTGTTTTCAATTTATGGAGTGAAATTGAGAATTTGCCTAATTTCGTCACTTAGAAAACAGAGGGGTAATAAATTGTCCGCGTTGTTGTGGTGTCTGAAACAATGTCTAATGTACACATTGTGACTTAAGCTCATTTTATGGCATTCAACATGAGATGGGGACTAAGCAGAGCAAATGAGACAAGACGATGATAACTACATAAATAAAGAGTGGTACGTTGCCGCATTTTATTCTCTGTCTGATTAATTAATCATATAATTAGTTATGTGCTCTTTTTTTATTTAGTTTCTTTTTTTTAATTTCATGCAAGTTTTGGTTCCTTTTAATTTGTTCCTAATGTTTCACAAATTTTGTTCGGGTTCGACTTTGTTTAATTGTCCTATTTTAGCTAAGTTTCATAAGACTATAATTCCTCTTCTCACTGTCAATATAAACAGATGAAAGGTGGTTATTGACTTATTGTAAAAAATTGCAAGTGGACTCGCACTCTTTCAAATTTGGTTTTTTTGTATGATGGGGTTTTGGTTTTAGGAGGTGTTCTTTTTACTTTTTTGGGGGGTTGAACAAATGACATAGATATAATACTCAAAGGGAACTTTTGGGAGGGGATTTGATGTGGTAAGTTGTTTGGGGGGTGGGGGTTGCGGATTTTCTTTCTTCTTTTTTTGGTTTTTTTAGGGGCCAAGGGGAATTAATGGGGTGACAATAATGTGTTACTGAGTTCAACGTTGAATTCATGGAGGATAATAGTCTGTTGCCAATTTGTGGAGTGAGGTTGAGAATTTGCAAAATTTCATCAATTAGAAAACGAAGGGGCGATAAATTGTCTATTTGTTGTGGTGGTCTGTGAAACAAGGTCTTTTTGTTAAGTGTGTGTGGTTGTTCAACTTATAAATCTCATTACTAGACTTAATTTCAGTGCAGGTCACATGAGAAATGCAAGTCATAAGCCATATTTCAAATCATCATTGAGGGGGCTTTCAATTAGACATTTTGGATCACAATTGCTGCATATGCAATTGTTTTGATGCAAATCTTTATATAGCAAATGTTAAAATGGGTAGAGTGCTCACAATTGAGGAATTCTCAAATGCTGCATGGAGAGTGATTTTTGGAGTTTCAGTAGATAATAATCGTGGATTTAAACTTGATAGTGAATCCTAGCATTTCAATTATTCACGTTGAAAAATATTGATTTCCTATATAGCGTTTATAATCCGAATTCAATACAAAGAAATATATTTTTCAATATTAAGTAAAACTTTAATTTTAAAAAACTTAAATTAAAACATAATAAGCGCATGACTCCCTATAAGGACAAATTTGATCAATATTAATTAGTACACAATATTAATTTCTACACATATACAACATAAGAGTCTTTGTTATTGGTTTTTAAAATTTTAATTTATTTTTTAAAAAAATATATCTTAAATTTAAATACTCCGTGCATAGCACAGGTCCATACTAATATTTTATAAAAGTGTTGGGGGTCCGTTTTTTGGCAGGAGATGAATGCAACGAAATGCAATAATTGCTTTGGTCAGGTCCTTTTTTTCTACAGACTTTTTTTGAGGGGAAGGGTTGCCGGGGGGGGGGATTTGAAGAATAATTATTATATGCCATAGTAGACCTACCAGTTCGGACGGGTAAATTAAATACGGATCGGATGTATTTTGATTCGGGTAAAATACGGGTCGGGTGTATTTCGGTTTTACGGGGTTCGGATCAACCCGACGCGTTTAGAGCGCCTTTTCTATGAGTTATTTTTCTTTTTTTTTAAATCAAAAATTTTGCATATTTATTAATTAAAATTGTCATTATTTAATGAAAATGCATAATAATTGTAATTTCTCAAAAGAATATTAAAATATTCAAACATTTTATTATAATATATGAACATCTTGTATGGGTGGGTACAAAATTAAGCCCCACTTGATTTTTGGTAGATCGACCCGTACATTGAAAGAAGGCTAATAGTGGGTTGATCATTTATTAGGCAGCCCGTCTAGAGCATTTTAATGGGTTATAACAGTTTCACCGCTAATAACCTATTTAAGGATTTAATATTTTTATTAACTAACCTACCAATATCCAATCAGGTAAAACTTTATTAATGGACCGACTCCAATACGAATACGGCTAATCGTTTTTCTACTGTTAGTATCATAGTTCAAGACTAGTCAGAACGAAACCAAATAAAATTAAATAAAAGAAGTACAAGGTATTATCTTGCAGTTATAACATCAAAAATTTAAATTATTATGAATTAATTAATTTTAAAAAAATTGGATAGATTTGTTTAACTAACTATATAATGGTAGGACTTTCGCATCTTTAGTGCTTGTGTTCTTTTAAATTAACTTTTTTAAAAATAAATTAGATAGTTATTCCATACAATTTTATACTTATTTTTAACGTTTTTTCATTTGAAAGTTGTGTACGGTTTTATTTTCAGATAATGGAGAAGAAAAAAATAAGGTTATTACTGTTTAATTTGTATGCAATAGTTATATAATGTCTTTTCAAAATACTTAACAAAAATGACTAACCATTATTGTTAAAAGAGATAACTTAGAGAAAAGTAAAAAATTAAGGATATAATGTTCGGGTCGGGCGGGCGGGTTCGGGTCGGGTCGGGTTTGACCAGCTAATTTGGGGGTTTTTCGTGTTCGATTTATTTCGGGTTCGGGTTGAGAGAATCGTGTTCAAAACCCAAAATTTTCGGGCGGGTTCGGGTCGGATCAATTTTTGATAGGTCTATGCCCTAGACGTGTAAGTAAATCTTATTGTTTACTCTCAGTTTTTAAATTATTGTTCAACCCTACCCACCTTAAATATTGTTACCATGTGGCCTCATTTTAATTGAAAATTTGTTGGTGAGGTAGTTAAATTAACGATAAATTTTCAATATATACACAACAACAATTTTTTATGTAGATCTCATTTCTATGAGGTATGAGAAGATTCATATATAGGCAACCTTCTCTTTTCAGGTATTTATACTCTTAGAAATGCATGAATCACATAGAATCACGTAGAATTATATATTGTAACCGTTAGCTTTAAAAAAAGGGAAAAATGTGTACCATTAGTTTAAGATATTATAAATTTTTTTTTCTTTTTTTTTCATTAACTTTTAAAAAACTATTGTACTTCTTTTATACAAAGGCTTGAATAAATTTTTGACAAATTACATGAATTATGAATATAATTTACTATACTTTTTACATATAGTTATTGTGATGATATTAGCTACAAAATTTTTCATGCATCACATGTGTATATGAAAACAAGACAAAATCTCCTAATGTTTTGACAAATGTCACTCTTACATAAGTTACTCTATTAAAAAAAAATGTGCCCTTATTATTAGAAGACATTAGAGGATATTTTTTAGAATACAACAGTGCAGGTCAGTATTAATAATTTTTAGGTGCTAGGATTATCTTCCTTTTAACATATTTTCTTATCCTTATTATATGATATGTGAAAGTGTGTGATGATTTTATGGTAAATGTTATTACCAAACTATAAATTCTAGCAATATACAAGTAATTGTACATCAAATTCATTAATATATGATATGTGTATATATTCATCAAGTTAATCATAATATATTTTAATATATAAGAATCTCAATTTAATGATTTCTTATAATATTATTTTGCACTACCCAGTAACAATACTTTAAGTTTAAAGACTGTTAATTTAAAAAAATAAAAAAAATTCATACATACATGAAATATGAGAATGATCTATTATGTTGTATGTACATTTGCTATTGATAAAAACTCAAATTATTTTGTGCATCGTAGATGAGAAAACTTACTAGTTAATTCAAAATACAAGTATTTTAGTCTAAAAGAGTATTGTGCAAAATCACCCAATATTATCATTATGCTATCATTTTATGATCTTTGCATAATGAAGAAGGTTTCTATGTACTGTAGGGAGCAAACGCTTTCCATATTTAGCCCTATGTGTGTGTGTGTGTGTGTGTATATATATATATATATATATATATATATATATTTCATGCGTACATTTGTTATCTATTAATTTTTGTATGTATTTATTAACAAGACTTCTAAGATATACACTTTTAAGAATATGATATACATTCCATGATTAAGTGCTCTTAAGAGCTTAGTCACACACATGTATGCTGGTGGACACTGAACAGCGGTAGTGCTAACAACTTTCGATCTTTGATTAATTAAATTAATGCGTAATCCTCTTTTTTAATTAAAACAACTTTTGGACTTTTAGTCTGAAAATGATGTTTGCCAACTATGATGTATGTGAGTAACGACTCGTTAATCATGATTAATTAATGGATGGTTCCGCATAAAAGATTTGTTTAACAAAAAGAGTTGCCGCTGTAGCCTTGCGGGCCACATCTAAATTCTAGATGACTTTTACAAAAGCATCTTTAGAAGGTGGAGTTTTCCACAAAAGTACTGTCCACCACACAACATAATACTCCCTCCATCCCAATTTAATTGCAAGGGTTGACAAAATACGAATTTTAAGAAATTAGTCAATAAAATATAAAATTCTCTACAATACCCCTTAACTAAAGAAATAGATTTATTTAAAAAAATAGAGTATATTAAAAAAAATTGACTTTAATGGTATAGCCATTGTACCTTGGTAAAAGGAAATTTTACTTCTAAGTGCATGATTTTTATAAAGCTCATGGGACTTGTGAAGAGGAGTGTTGCGAAATCTGTGCCATACATTCATTATTGATGCTATGGCGGTCAAATGTTTATAACTTAAGTTCAATAAATTATTTTTAATTATAAAAGGGCAAATAAGGAAAAGAACATTAATTTTACGTATATATATAGAAATTATGCAAATATTTTGGGACAACTAAAAAAGGAACAACAAGCAATTAAATTGGAACGGAGGGAGTATATAATTATGCTTCGGTTCGCGAAAACAATGCTGGCTTGAATTGCAGAAAATGCCTGCTTGAGGGGAAGTTTTTATGTACGTCTATTGTGTGTATGATTAGTCTTCAATATCCGAAAATATATAGATTTATTTTTTCAATATTTATTATTGCGCTCTTAAGTTAAAACTTGGTTCTTTGAAAAAAACTGATGTCAAATAAGGGATCATAAGTCCTAGAATTCAAATAATAGTCTTCATGATAGACAGTGACCCAGATATTACTCGAGCCAATGGTCTTTGGTACCAAGAATTGTGATTATCAATGTGGTTTTTGTTTCATTTTCTCCCATCAACGCAAAGATTTCAATATCAAAGGTTAAAGAAAAGGGTACATCTAACTCTAACACATTAGAAACCCCATATTCTGTCCATTCATCGTCTCTCGGAAGATCTGAGATGTGCTTATCCCAAAGAATTTGATTGTTTGATTCTGAGGTTGCATTTTTTCCACTAATTCGTGGGTTCTGTCTAGTACTTTGTCCTGTTCTTTCAATTGGAAGCTAAGCTTATACGTTAGTGCCTAAATTAATTTGCAAGTATTCAAGCTCTTCCAACTGTTTGAATGGAGCATGGCCTTCAAGACCACAGGACAATCCAAACACAGTTATTAACTCTGATGATCAAGCACTAAATTTCACCCAAACATTTCCCCATCACTAATAGAGATAATGTTATGACTATTGAGATTTCCCGCACTTGTGACTGGTACGTACTACAGGATAAATGTTTGATTTTGACAGAAGTTTAATCCGCCAAAAATTGTGCTGGAAATGTTGTAGTAAAAGGGACTAGGGAAGCAGATGGGAGCGGTGTCGATTGCTATGGAGTGCTTGAGGAAGTACTCTAAGTGAAGTAACTCATGGGAGCCCATAAAACGATACTTACTATTTCGTTGTGAAAGGTATGATCCATTGAATCCCCAGGGGTAGGCGATACTCCAAGTTGAATTGTATGTATGAAATTAACCACCAGTGCATATTCGCCAAGTTTGATTCATTCATTATTGCAGATGTTGTGTATTAAGTATTCTACATCACATACCCACAAGGTGTTCCTCGTAAATCAACTTGATGAGATGTTTTGACAAATAAACCTAGACAATGTCCGAATATGCAGGGTCATGCTATTAAATTGAAACCCGTGTTCCAAGAATATGGGATGACCTTAACATCTCACATCTTAGAATCTCGCCACAATTTTTGATTGACATATGTGGGGCTATGGACGAGGTGCAAGTGGTTGATGTTGAATCATTAAAAGAAGCAATCCGATGATGTAGACGAGCTTGAAGAACAAGATTGGAATGATGTAGAAACGGATACTAAAAATAATGATGATGAAATACAGTAGCAGTCGAATGACGATGATGAGGATATAGATGAGTTGAGGATGAGGATCAGGATGAAGACGAAGATGATGAATGACAAATTGTATTGAGTATACCATATTAGGTTTTTTGTCTTATGACTATAATAAAGTACCTGATGTAATTTTTAGTCATTTACAGATTATGTATTTTCTACAATTGTACCTTTTAAGCTTCACGCTGTATGAAATTGATAGTTACATATGTATTTGTATTGCGTCTTATAAGCATTGTAATTGGTACCATGGTGAGGACTTTTCATATGTTTGGTTGCATTATGGGTTGTTTATTACGTTGCACTATTATTTTTCATTGTACTACTAAACGGTTTTCTATGTGAAGATGTCAGATAGGGATGGACAATGTCAGAAACGAAGGAGAGGATGAGGATGACAGTTTGATGTAGGGAGTAATTCACTTGATGATGTTGATGATGTTGAGAGGGACCGCATGTATGGCTCCCCTGTCAGAGTCCCTCCCTAAGGAGCAAAGAGTACTTCATTCATGCCTATCCCGCAGTATGATCTATGTTTCAACTTTCCTTTTTTTTTTTTACCCCAACCAGGTGTCAGCCTAAAACCAAGACGCAAGTTTACCAACATCACATGCTGGTGAAACCCTAGGGCTGGGAGGCGTGAACCTAGCATTTTGGAGTACTTTTAGCCAAATGATGCCATGCAACCCAAACTTGCTAATTAGCCTACTTGGAATCATGCAGCAAAGTTATTAGGGAAAAGCAGAGTTTTAATATTTATAAACCCCAAGTGCAAGGTGTATCGTTGAGTACTTGGGGTGTCGTCTACAGGAAATTGTGTTTCCAACTACCAGGGCTAGTTAAAGCGCATCGAGCTAGGCAAGATCGAAGAGGAAAGAGGAAAAACTAAACTACACTAACAAACATAGAAAAAGCGACTTGAAGTTGTGATTTGACCAATGGATGAACCAACTAATTGAGACAAGTCCTAACTTATCCAAACTATATCACGAACTAGAGATGGTCGGTTGCACCATCGAAGACCACCCAAGCCCTCTCTCAAGGGTCACAAGCTAGTCTAATTAGTCTAACCACCTATTTTCATGGGGCTAGCCCAATTAAACCACAAAATTAGCAACCCCCGGACCTAACTCGATTCGGGTACTATTCTCATGCCCCAAACTCGACTATTCCCTCTCCCATATTAGCTAATTGACCTCACCTCTCAGCATAAGTCAATCGTCCAAAAATATGGATGAAAACTCTTTCAAACATTTCATCGAACACCTGGCGGGCGTGAGAGAAAACTCTAAGTTCTAGGCATAGGTTGGGTATGGTTAGGCCAAATACAAGACTAATTAGCCATAAAGAGGCTAATCACAATCCAAGCCAACAAAATCTATCAACTAATTATTAACAAAACACAAAAACTCAAACCTAAACTAACAAAGAACACAAGCATGAACTAGAGAGAAGAGGCATGAAACTAAACGAATTCTAACAAGCAATCGAACATGAATTAAACATAAAAACTAAATGATTGAATCAAATCAAAACCAACCATATGAACTAAATTAACTAAATCTAAAACAAGAACAAAACAAGAAGTAGAGAGAAAGAGAAGAAGAAGACTTATGGATTGAAGCGAAGAACTTGAAATCCAAGTGCTTGAATCCAAAATTAATTCAATATAATCCTAATCTAATCTCCTCAACGGAGTTTTTATTGGCTAAAATCTAAACTAAACTACCCTAAAAATTGTCTGGAAGAACCCCCGAGTGACCCCTTTCAAAAATGCCCGAAGAGGGCTTAAATAGAAAATCGCAAAACCGGACGATAGGCCTCGAGGGCACGGCCGTGACAGGGTGGCACGACCCCACCATGCCATTCCTCTGGCACAGTGGTTCGACCCCTGGTTCGTCCCTTTTTGCCGATTTGTGTTGTTTTCGCCAGTTTTGTCCCGTTTTCGCTATTTATCGCGATGGTTGCTTGATTTGGAGTTATTTTCTACAAAATATAAATAAAACAAGTAAAAATTCTAAAGATTAAGTTATTATACGAGCTAAAAGTTGGAAAAAGAGGCACGTAAAATAGGACAATTTATTACCTATCAAATACCCCCACATCTATCTTTTGCTCGTCCTCGAGCAAAACAAAATAAAAACTAACTTAAGGACCTAACTCACTTTCATAGAAATCACGATTGCATTTAGCGTATGTAACAAGCCCTTTTAAACGCCTTGGTTCCCCCAAGTGAACGAGTGTGATCTCGTGAGGGTTTGCAGAAGATATACCCACAAAATCTCAAAACGAAAAACAAAGAAAAGAGAAACAAAAATCGAAAAAATAAAAATGACAAGACACAAAATATACATGGGGGTAAACTTTACACAATCGGATCAACCAAAAACCCCTAGTAACTCAAGTATAAGTCTATACGCAAACATCATATGCATTTTAGGACACATCATCCCAAAGAATGGCATCCAGACATCAGCTTTTCACTCCACGACGCATGAGAACATTGAATCCATCCTGGTGCCTTGTGTGCAAGTGAATCATCATCCTAGGACTTTGGGTTGCCAGAATCGACTCAATCTCACTTAACTTACACAAGCTACCTTATTGACTTGCTAGCATGGAAAACAAGCTTCCCCAGTAACAGTATTGCCTTAAGGGGTAGCACCCAGTAGCGCATGCCTCAAAGGGATACTTCTCATTCCAAACTCTTTTCTTCCCTCCTTTTTTTTTTCTTTTTCTTCTTCTTTGTCAATCCAACCTCTTGCTACACCTCAAAGGGATACACCCAGTAGCGCTTGAGTTTGTTTGTTTTTGTTTTTGTTTTTGTTTTTGGAAAAGGGATGCAAGCACATACAAAAGTAACTGTGCAGTAGACAAGTGGGAGAGCCGATCATGGAAGACTAAGAATGTAAGATGATGATAATACATAAATCAGAACTTAATTGCAAAATTACAATGGACTGTTGGGGTTAGAACTGAGGCCTAAAATGACAAACTTGGGACGAATATCTATTATACACATTATATTTATATACGAGCTAATAGTCAAGGTACCGGAGATCAAGGCTGATAAAAATAGTACAAAACTCCCCTAAATCCAAAAAAAGGAAAAATTATACAAAAAAGAGAAAATTTGAAAAACTTACACAAAAAAGAGAAAAGTTGAAAAATTTACGCAAAAATGAAAAATTTTCACAAAAATAAGAATAAAAGGGTATATGACCCCACCCCCACACCTAAATCTCACAATGTCCTCATTGGGAGCTGAGGGTCATCACTAACCACAAAACACACAAAAACAAAGAAAACAAAATCACACACAAGATATACAAAACAAAACAAGCAACACACAAGAACACTACACTTGCACACATATACAAGCTAGCACACTCTCCCAAAAACACTCACCAAATCAAAAACAAGATCACACATATATACAAAACTAACCACCAAAAACAAAGATATACTGAACCAGCAACACCACCAATCACAACACACAAATATCCACAAAAAACACAAAAACGGTGATCGTAGCCATCAATGGATCAACAACATCCCAAATTTCTCCTCAATTTGATCACCACAAAAGTAAAATCCTAATATCCACAACTAAACAAAAACAAAAAGACAGAAAATAAAAAATAAAAAGAAGGGGGGGGGGGGGAGTGAGAACGATTATATCAGGTCAGGTACTGATTGTACCCAAACTATGCGACAAGGACGCAAGGAGCATCAACCACTCCTTGTCTCTCAAGATGTGAATCGTCAACTCGGATGCAGTCAAAGCTCTCAAAAGCTTATCATGCGCCTTTGCATGCATCTCAAAATGATGTGAATAAGAGAACACTAGTAAAGATGGAACAAACAAAGTTAGTGCCCTCTTAAACGCATCAAATGCCATAGAAAAATCAAAATCATGATCAAAGAAAGTACTCCACATGATTTTCCTAGGCACGTTCTCTAGGTATGCGCAATATGGATCAAACGAGGGGTAAAACGCGCTAATATCACCTAAGGACTCATGAAATGCATGACAAAGAGAGGGGCTAGTGGGAAGTAAAGGGGATGAAATAGGGGTCAAGTCAAGTGGTTTGGTGCCAATTGGGTCGATATGGTCAATATTAGGTGCGGAACCAACCACCAAACTATCATCACACAACTCCTCGAAAGGAGCCTCCTCAAGATATGGCTCAACCAATGTAAGTCCTCCTGACCAAGAAAGTAAAACATCCTCTACAACACTAGCATCACCTCGAGAAGTCTCGCCCATCTCTAACCCCGTGCACTGAGCTAAAAGAAGGGGAGAAGCAAGTAAGATTGAGTCACTAACACTAGTGTCCATAGGTATGCTAGAAAAGGATGGAGCAACAAATGTCAATGGGGTTAAGGGAGGGTCAAACACGTCCCCCAGGTCGGTTAAAGGTGCATCATCAACAACATTAGACTCTAGGGGAAGGGAAGACTCACAATCATCATAGAGACAAGCCTCAAGGCTAGTGCAAGGTCGACTAGGGTCGGTCTCATGTAATAAATCACACTCCCTCATCCTACTAACAAAATGTTCATGTTGCTCATTCATTATCCCTATCATGGCATCAAGTCTAGCATAACATTTATCGGAAACATCATGATAAAGACATGAATTCACATCATGGTCAAAAGACTGGCAAAAAGAGCACAACACATGAGGGTAAGAAGGGTGGTGATGATATGGGTCCCTAGCATCATCAGATTGCTATTGATGTCAAGCTAGAGATTCAAACAAATCCCACATGTCATCAACATCTAAGGAACACAAACCACCATAACACATGGACTCAAGGATGACTCGAGTCTCAGGTGTTATTCCCTCCAGCTCAGCATCACATATTTTCCATTTTTCATACTCAAAAAACACATGTTGAGCACGATAATCATTCAACCTAGACAAGTATTGCCAAAAAGGCTCATGCTCAAACTGAGGTAAATGGAAAATAGCCATCTTGATTTTTTTTTTGAAAATTTTGATTTTTTTATTTTTTTTTGGTTGGATTTTCTAAAGGTCTAGCCTCGAATGCGGAAGTAAACCCTGATATTGAAAAGCAACAACTTCCCGGCAACGGCGCCAAAAACTTGTTAGGGAAAAACAGAGTTTTAATATTTATAAACCCCAAGTGCAAGATGTATCGTTGAGTACTTGGGGTGTCGTCCGCAGGAAATTGTGTTTCCAACTACCAGGGCTAGCTAAAGCATCTCAAGCTAGGCGAGATCGAAGGAGAAAGAGGAAAAACTAAACTATGCTAACAAACATAGAAAAAGCGACTTAGAGTTGTGATTTGACCAATGGACGAACCAACTAATTGAGACGAGTCCTAACCTATCCAAACTATATCACGAACTAGAGATGGCTGGTTGCACTATCGAAGACCACCCAAGCCCTCTCTCAAGGGTCACGAGCCAGTCTAATTAGCCTAATCACCTATTTTTATGGGGTTAGCCCAATTAGACCACAAAATTAGCAACCCCCGAACCTAACTCGATTCGGGTACTATTTTCATGTCCCGAACTCGGCCATTCCCTCTCCCACACTAGCTAATTGACCTCACCTCTCAGCATAAGTCAATCGCCCAAAAATATCGATGAAAACTCTTTCAAGCATTTCATCGAACACTTGGCAAGCGTGAGAGAAAACTCTAAGTTCTAGGCATAGGTTGGGTATGGTTAGACAAAATATAAGACTAATTAGACATCAAGAGGCTAATCAAAATCCAAGCCAACAAAATCTATCAACTAATCATCAACAAAACACAAAAAGTCAAACATAAACTAACAAAGAACACAAGCATGAAATAGAGAGAAGAGGCATGAAACTAAACTAATTCTAACAAGCAATCGAACATGAATTAAACATACAAACTAAATGATTGAATCAAATCAAAACCAAACATATGAACTAAATTAACTAAATCTAAAACAAGAACAAACAAGAAGTAGAGAGAAGGAGAAGAAGAAGAGTTATGGATTGAAGTGAAGAACTTGAAATCCAAGTGCTTGAATCCAAAATTAATTCAATATAATCCCAATCTAATCTCCTCAATTGAGTTTTTATTGGCTAAAACCTAAACTAAACTACCCTAAAAATCGTCCGGAAGAACCCCCGAGCGACCCCTTGTAAAAACACTCGAAGAGGGCTTAAATAGAAAATCGCAAAACCTGACGACAGGCCCGGGGGCACAACCGCGCCACATGGCACAGCCCCACCGTGCCATTCCTCTGGCACGGTGGTTCGGCCACTGGTTCGTCCCTTTTTGCCGCTTTTTGCTGTTTTTTGCTGGTTTTGTCCCGTTTTCGCTTCTTTTCGCGACGGTTGTTTAATTTGGAGTTATTTCCTACAAAATATAAATAAAACAAGTAAAAATCCTAAAGATTAAGCTATTATACGAGCTAAAAGTGGGTGAAAGAGGTACGTAAAATAGGACAATTTATCGCCTATCAAAAGCCGATTGTTGTTTCAGCTTACTCCACAACAACCTCTACAGCCTACTCTACAACTAGCTATACAACCTACTCAACAGCTTACCCCACAGCCAACTCAGAATATAGGAGCTATTGGAGGGCGTAATGTGCCATCAACTAAAATTGAGGTGCCCACTGGGAACAAGATTCTCATAGAGCTGGAAGGCACATACATGCTTTACTCTCTTTTACTAAATATCAAATCCTCAAAATTACAATTAAATCTATGATGTACTTTGTTGTGACTTATAATATGTACATATCTTATTCTGCTGTACGTAGGTTAAGGCCCCAACAAAGGAGTCCCAAAAACGTATTGGTGAGATTATCAATGGGAAATAACTAGGAGCTTGGCCAACTTGGGGGAAGTGCCAATTGAGCAACAAGACTTATGGTTTAATGAATTCAAGATCAGTTCTTTTTTAAATGATTTTCGTAACTTATTATTTTTTTGCAATGACTACATGTAATCATGTGTATCGTAAATAGGGATGGCAAAAAGTTTGGGAATACCCGTCTCCTCCGGGGCCCCGCCCCGAAGTGGGGGAAAATCCCCGTTCCCAAAGGGGACGGGGAGGAAAATTAATCCCCGCTCGGGGATGGGGACGGGGACGGGGACATAGTTCAACCCGTCCCCGTCCCCATTTCCCCGCGCGGGGATTTTGCCCGTTCCCATCCCCGTTCGCAATTCCCCGATTGGGGAAAAATCCCCCCCTCCGCCCGCAATTTTAATTAAAATTACAAAAATAACCTTATTTTCAAAATTTTTAAATGAAACAACTAAGGTTATATATGTAATTTTCTTTGTAAAAATCCTAGGTATATACTGGATTTGGTACTCATGGTCGTAAAGAGTTTAGAAGGTAATGAAAAATCAGCGGGTAAAAATCCCCGTTGGGGCCCCGACGGGGATTAAATCCCCGCTGGGGATGGGGACGAGGGGGGAATTTTTTCCCCGCAGTGGGGAACGAGGCGGGGATTCCAGCGGGGACGGGGACGGGGAATATACTCCCCGTCCCCAACCCGCCCCATTGCCATCCCTAATCGTAAATAATTAAACATGTTACATGTTTTCATATTAGATGTTGTTACCAATCATAGTTATATTTCATTGTGATTATTTACGTTGTCACTTGAATTAGTATCAAACATTTATCATTTCATCTTGTAAATGCATTTGCTTCTCATTTTTTGATTCATCTTAGCTTCTTGCAATACATAACAAAGCATCGTAATAGTTATGGTCTCGAATGTGCACAAAACTTCAGATTTTATTGTTTTTGCAGAAATACTACTATTGGTTGCCTAAGCATGACTGACACGTGCATAGAAAATTTGAACTTAGAGCTACTAAACAATTGAAGAACTTGTTCGCCTATGCGTGCAAGTCGGGCATGGCCCCCGATTTTGTATCCTCCGACAACTTATACCTCCAAAAGTACTTGGAGGGCCCTAATTTCCAGAAGTTGAGTTCCCAAAACAAGAAAAACCACAAAATTGGTCCTACGGGTGCGGGTCCCTTCCTGTGCACATGTGGGGCGATCCTAATCATTGAGTGGTGTAGACACATCGTAATAATTTCAATATATAAGTGTACGCCTTGACCCCCCTCCTTGATCGTGAGCAGTTACTAGGAACAATTTTAAGGATCGTCAACTGATACCACAAATCACCACAACCTTTCTAGCATGCTTCGTCATCGCTCACACGCTACTTGGCAAACTTCCCAGGAGGTCACTAATCATAAGATTGCTCCACAGCAAGCACGCTTAATTGTGGAGTTCTTAGCAATGGGTTTTCTGAAAAGAAAGGTGCACATTTGGTGATATAATTAAGTAGTCGCATAAACTCCTTTAAGCCACTTACGGGGTGTTACAGCAGAATCCTCAACGGCACTAGCCTCCAGACATGACAACTTCAGAAGATGATGATGATGAAGATGATACTGATAAGGAGGATACAGCCAACTTGGGTGATGGCTCCCATGAGTGGGATGTTATCTTTGCCCTTGGTCCATTGTGTATATCTTACGATGTTAGACTTGAACTATTTTTGTTGTGACTTGAACTTGTGTTGGAACTACTTAACTACTTTTAGAACAATGCTACTGCTACTGCTTTTTAATGATTGACGACGTTGTTAAATTCTCGATAAAATTATGTCACTAATTTTATTATATTATTTTGTTCACCTTGTTCCACGTTGCAAAAGTAGAAAAGTTTAAAATTTAAAAATTTAAGACAATTTTTGATGGACTTTTTTACGAACTCTATCAAAAATTGCATGGAAAATCCTGCTTCCATCACAATTTTTTACGGAGTTTGTCAAAAATAATCGTGAAAAAGGTGGCACCAAACCCCATCACTTAAATAGTGTTGACCAATAAAAAAGACCCAAGTTTAGAGGTTGTTGGTAGCAAATATGAGGATGATTCGGTGGATGTATGGCCACATGAGATTGGATAGGATTTAGGAACGAGGTGATTGCAAAGTTAAAGTAGCACCCATAAATAATAAGATGAGAGAGACTAGACTTAGATGGTTGGTCATATTGTGAGACGAGAAGTGCTGATGCATTTGTTAGAAGACGTGAGATTATTAAACTTCAAGATTGTAAGAGAGGCAAAAGGTGACCTGAGAAAAGTTGTAACAAGGTGACTAAATATGATTTAAAATTTTTGCAGCTAACGGATGATGCTGCTCAAGATAGGTTTCTGTGAAGGTCCAATATTAAGGTTGTGGATTATAAGTAGCTAGAATATATGTAGCTGGCTTCTTTGGCATCCATTTGGTTGCTGGATAGCATTACGTTGAGTGTGTTACTGGCTACTTTATTTTTCTTCTAACTTGCACTGCAATATCTTTTCGTATGTTACTGTTGCCCTCTCAACAGAATTATTAGCATCCCAACATCGATTGTTTAAGGTATAACACCTACATCACTTATAATTTTTATGCTTTTATGTTGTTTTAAATGTTTCTTTTATATCACCTTGTGTCTATTCAAATTAACGTTAATTAATAATTTTAATTTGTGTAGTCTCTTGAAATAGTCATTTCTAAGAATCTATCCATGCCCCCCAAAAATGAGATCTACACAAAAAGTTGTTGTTGTATATATGCAGGAAATTTATTGTTAATTTAACTGCTTTCATCAACAAATTTTCAACTAAAATGAGGTCTTGTGATAATAAAGGTGAATAGGGTTGAATAATAATTTTAAAACATTCACTTACATGTTGAGGGTATATAACAATTATTCTTCAAATGTCCGTTCCCCCCCCCCCCCCCAAAAAAAAGTCTTTAGAGAAAAAGACCAGACCAAATAAATTATTGCATTTCTCTGCATTCACATTGCATTACCAATGATTGCTTGACCTTATGATATTCATCTCGTCAAGAATTTGAATCCCAGTTACTGCATCCATTTTCATAACGCCAATCTATTGCTCACCTCTGACTCAAAATCCAAGAATGGACTTGGGAACGGTATTGTCTGTTGCCCAGACTCTTTTTGCTGCCCTGCAATGTCAAGAGCTTAGAGATGCTTGCTCCTTTGTGGGGTACGATTCGGAGCTGGAGAATCTCGCACGCACCGTGAACACTGTGAACGCTGTGCTTCAGGAGGCTGAAATCATGCGGATGGAGGCGGAACTCCCTCCTCAAAACCAACTTTATATTGACAAGCTCAGGGATGCTGTGTATGATGCTGATGATTTGCTTGATGTGTTCGTCACTCTAGCACAAAGGAAGAAACTCATCAAGGGTGGTAAGATCTCCTACTTTCTAGTTTCAACCCCTCGCTACTGCTCAGAGAATGTTCCGACGGGTTAAGGAAATTAGAAAGAGGTTAGATGGCATTGCCATTGACCATACTAAGTTTGGATTTAAGTTTGAAAGCAAACCCATCCTTAGAAGAAGGGAAGAGACTTGTTCTTTTGCGTATGCTCAGGATACTATTGGGAGAGAAGATGATATAGACAATATCCTGCGTAAGTTGCTAGATCCCGACGTTAAACGAGATGTTTCCTGCCTTGCTATTGCAGGGATTGGAGGTTTGGGGAAAACTGCTCTCGCCCAACTGGCGTATAACCATCCTAGGACTGAAGAAAACTTTCCCTTGAGGCTGTGGACTTGTGTCGCTGATCAAGATATCAGAGATTTGGATGCAGACGCTACTCTTCGCAAGATTCTACTCTCGGCCACAGGCCAAAATCATGAGCATCTATCAATGGATCATGTACAGAGACAACTTCAAGAACAATTAGCAGGAAAGAAGTTCTTTCTTGTTTTGGATGATGTATGGAATGAGGATCGCAATCAATGACTTAACCTCATGGGGTTCTTGAGGGCTGGTCTAAAGGGAAGTTGGGTCTTGGTGGCTACACGTTCAAGCATCACGGCCACAATTGTAGGAGGTGAAATGCATGAATTAAAAGGATTGTCCAAGGAGGATTCGTGGTTGCTGTTTGAGAAGACAGCATTCGGTGAAGATCATGAGGAAACAATCCGTCTTGAATTAGACCAAATTGGACGAGAGATTGTTAAACTATGTGCAAATAATGTTCCGCTTGCCATAAGAGTGGTAGGAGCTGCTCTATATGGTCAGGGCAAAAAGAAGTGGCGATAATTCCAGAAGCTTGGGTTACGAAGAATTAAGGAAGCCGCAAAGAGTATCAAGCCTCTACTGAAGCTTAGTTACCTTCATCTCAAGCCCCAATTAAAGATATGCTTCAGTTACTGTGCACTATTTCCTAAAGATCGTGTCATCAGGAAGGAGCAGCTCTTAAATCTTTGGATGGCGCAAGATTATGTTGTAACAGAGGAAGGCCAAAGTCGACAAGATGCCAGTGATGAATATTTCTCGATTTTGGTGAGAAGATGCTTTTTCCAAGATGTTAAAAAAGATGAATACGGTGAAATTATTGCATGTAAAATTGATGATCTTATGCACGATATTGCCCAAGAAGTAGCGGGAAAGGAGATTTATGCGACAAATTCGTTTACAGCAAACTTGGACAACAAGATTCGGCGTCTTCTTATATGTCTGTTGGTGAAGGCATCCAATGCATCCAATGGTCTTTCACAAGGAATAAGATACGTACGTGCCTTCGCGTGGGTATGGGAAACAATGCATACCTGTCGATAAGTGGTTGAAAAACTGGATGTTTCTAAGGGCATTGGATTTGAGTGATTCAAGGATTAAAAGTTTGACAAGTGCCTTGGGGAAGTTGCTACATTTAAGGTATCTTGATCTATCTCACAATTCTGAGCTAGAGACATTGCCCAACTCAGTTACAAAACTACATAATCTGCAGACCTTAATCTTATGAGGTGTCTTCAATTAAGACAGTTGCCAGAAAGTTTGCCAAAACTACTTAAGCTTAGGGTCTTGGATATGGGCATCCATCCTTTTTATTGCGACATTAATAGCATGCCTCGGGGTATGAGAAAGTTAAGTTGTCTTCAGCAGTTGCCGCTGTTTGTAGTGGGTGATAATAATTCGACTACAAAGCAAAGTATTGTTAATCAGATGGAAGAATTGAAAGCTCTTACTGACGTGAAAGGCAGTTTGCAAATTAAAATCCTCAAAAACACTGAGTATATCGTAGAAAATGCTGGGGAAAGAGGCCTCATAAGGAACAAGCAACATTTGAGCCGTGTTAGGATTGTATTCCCTAGGGAAGCTGAAGAGCATAATAGAATGTGGGATGATGAGGAAGTATTATTGCTAGAAGACCTGCAACCACATCCTAAGCTCAGAGAATTGGAGCTGTCGGATTACATGGGTAGGAGGATGCCGCGTTGGGCAAGGGAAGACAAGTTGGCAATCTCTCTTCCAAATCTTGTCCGTGTATCATTTGTAGATTGTCGTGCGCTGCAACACCTTCCTTCCCTCAGAAAATTCCGTGATCTAAAATTCTTATGCGCTTCTTTTCTGGAAGACTTGGAGTATATAGAGAATAAAACAAGGAGGACTAATTTCAGTGATGGTGCAGGAACTTCTGAACTGGACGCATTCTTTCCCTCCCTTGAAAGACTCTGGTTATCAGATATGCCAAAGTTGAAAGGATGGTGGAGAGATGAGGAGATCAATAATAGCAACAGCAAGATGGACATCATCTTTTGCCTTCGTTTCCTCATCTTATCAAGTTAGCAATAGAAGGCTGCCTTAACCTGACATGTATTCCTCCCTGTCCTACCGTGGAAGAACTAGAGTTGCAAGGGAAGATCAATGAAAACCTCGGGATAATGGTTCCCAGTGAATCTGGGAATTCCAAACTTAGGCGTGTCATGACCAGTAATGTGAGATGTCTCAAAACGATTTTGCCAGTGGAAGGTTTTCAATGTCTCGAACGGATGGATATATATTTGGATGATAAGGTGGAAAGTTTGTCAGAAGTTGGGGAAGTGTTCCGCAGCTGCTCGTCCTCCCTGAAATCTCTTAGCATATGGAAATGTTGTAAATTGAAGAGTCTGTGTGGAGCGCTGGAGCATCTTACGGTGTTGGAGAGCCTCCAAATCCACGATACGCTCAGTTTGAATCTGGAGGACAAGGAATTGCCCGAGCTTGTGAGTTTGCCAAAGAAGATGCAATACTTGACTGCCCTGCAATCCCTTTCTATTATTGATTGCAAAGATTGTACTCATTGCCAGAATCAATGCGAAAACTGACTTCCCTAAAAAACTAGAGATTTGGGTTTGTTCTGCTGAGCTGAATGAAAGATGTGGAGAGCCCAATGGGGGGAAGACTGGCGTAAAATTCAATATATGCTACTTTTATGATATTTCGTCTGAGTATTTCAGTATTTGATGATATTTTGGATGACTGAGTAGTACCGAATTAATGCTGTACTCTTGGAAGTTAGTTTACACTTTCCTGTTCGTCAGTTACATTCACAGTCAGGTGCTTATTAGCATACTCTGTGTAGACACTCATTCCTTTTTCCCATCGTGTGACTGCCACAAGGAATCATTGGCAACCTTATCACTCATGGTTTCTGTCCCTGTTGCACCTTTTTGGCGATTAAGTTTGTATTAGCCAGAAAAGAGGTTGAGAGATTGACAAGGCTGTCAGCAAGGTATGGACCATAGCAACATATATGTCTAGTCAACAATTCGCTTTTGCATGCAATCCATTGAGGAACCACTAAAGTCTTTTTCTGAACTAACTTTGCTACTTCATCTCATATTTCATCTTTTTCTTTTTTATTAGATGATTAGTTTGGCTTGCTGACCACTAAATCTTGGGAGTATTAATCTAATTCTAATCTAGCTTGCTGGTATGTTGATATAAGTTTACACAAGCAGTCAGTTCTTATCAGCTTACCAACATAATCTAGGCTTTCCTGTGAAAGCCATAAGCAGTCAGGGGGTGAATACTGGACTTGGGACGTTATTTGTATAACCTATAGCGGCTTGCTTAGTAACTTTTTCTATCTGGACAGATTCCTACTCTTCATGCTGATCCTACAACAGCTGACTTGAAGAAGACAAGGAATTTTATTTTGTATCAATACAGCTTTTGAGCCGTGATAGTGCTTCAGTTTGCTTTAGTTCTTGAATCATTTGCCACAAAAAACAAAGGCAAGTCTTTACGACAAGCTGATAATCTTCGGTACTGGGAATAGTCTTCATTTGACATTAACACCAATTTCCTCTGTATTCATCTCCCTACTTCACTTATTTATTTTTCCTTTTGTTCCTTTGAAGCAGTAAATGAAGATTTAGCAGCAGGATTTTCTCAATCACATAATATATGCATGGCCCCAGAGCACTATTATGAATTGGCAAGGCAGATGTCTGCATTGTCTACATGTTAGAGATGGTTACTACTCCAACATACTCCTAGCCGTTGCTTGCGATCTATTATGAGTTCCGCTCCAAAATACTAATTTTGTTGCATTTCCTTTTTGTTCATCTGCTTCAGAATAGGTTTCTTTTGTATCACTCCCTAATCTGTATAAATCTCACTACTGTTAAGTTCTTTTGCTGATTGGGGTCTGAACTAAGTACCCACTTCGCCGCAGCAATAGCAACATAAGTAACCAGTCTTCTTACAATGGTTTTACAATAATTCGCATGTTTCAGTAGTCCTCAAAGTATGATATTGGGACCTATACCAAAAATTTGAACAAAATATAAGAATCAACACTCGTGTCTTGAAGCACCGTTCGCGGCTAGTTTTCAAAAAACCAAGGGGTCGACGGGTGTTTTGCCGGAATATACGTCGGCATCCTCCGACGGCCTGACATCCGCCGGAAAAAGACCGGTTTTTAGTAGTGAGAGGTCCCAACTTTGGACCTTGGAGATTGACTGGCTGCATTTTAAAAGATAATAGAAAACCTGAACTTGGTCTTCTTCTGCACCATTAACTTGCTGTGGTTGTATATTATTCTTTACAATCCACCCATGGACAAGGATTCTTAGTTAGATACCGTCACCGTTTTAATTTCTGCTTTCCACACATTTCAAAGGGATGTTTTGTAATGCTCCAACTGAATTGCCTTCTAAATGTCTTTATTAATAAGCATTATGCGTCAGCAGAATGCGCTATTAAGCTAGGGCATTGCCACCTTCCCACAAGGATAAGGCTGTAGATAAAGATATAGAGTCGACTAGATAAGTGACATCTGTCAGCTACATTAATTGCACTAAATAAGGTATACGATTGTTATTAAACATTTCAAAGTGGGCATCACATCATGATTTAATCAAATCTATAAAAGATTCGCATTTCACTGAGGCTGCACACATGCTCAAAATATAAGTCATTTTCTAAGCCCTCAAAATGACTAATTAGGGTAGAAAATTAGCAATCACTGCTTTAGCCACTTTTCCTGGACCCTGAATCTCTGCAAGTTCCTGCTTCACTTTAAGTTGCTTCTCATTCCCTAAAACAGTTTGGAAAACACAAAAAATGAGCTATAGCTCAATATGTTACCATTGTACAGTTTAATAACTATTTGCAAGGAGTCAATGAGCGCATGCAATTTTAAAACTATGCTCGGTAAACGTCTTTTGGTAAATATTACATTTAATATTGACTGTGAAATTAATTATTTCTCGACCTGGATGGGACCCGAACATATAAACAGTAGCCATAACATCAATGAACAATGAACTATGAATTTTTCGTTTGCTGGGAAGGACCCGAACTATGAATTCTGCTAGTAGAAACTGTGAACAATGAACATTGAACATTAAACATTGAGCATTGCATTGAACAATGAACAATGAAATAGGTCCTTAAGGTTCCAGCGGCCGAGTAAAATTTAGTAATATTAGGATATGTGCATATAGACATATTTGAAGGATACAAACAGTAACGTACCTTTGGCATTTATTTACACTCTTCTCTTTTTTTGCTCCTCCTTTGAGGTGCCTCTCTTGGTAATAGATTCAATGGCGCTCTATATTAATTAAAAGAATTAATGCTTGTGAGTCTTAAATTATTTTGGTCATACTCTTAGACTTTATAGTGGAAAAGAGGTATTTTATTCTGCTCGTAAATCCTTTTTCATGCAATGAATGACTAATAGAAGTGTGGTTTGACAATATTTCTTTTAGAACTGCGGTTCATTTAGCCATCCTCAGGATTCATTAGCCCTTTAACCTCATAGCTTACATTTCTTGGCTTAGAACCCAAAGTACTACCACACTTTACTAAACCAACATTCTTAACTAATGGGGTGTTCTTTCAAGGTTGAATGGCAATCCAACCCCTTTTGTTTTTCAAAAAGGCATCACTTGGTTTCAATATCATGAACATAGCTAATAGACTTATCACCTTCAAAATTTCCATTAAAATTTCTCATGATTATAATTGACTCGTTAAAATCAGATCTCTATCAGGTAAACTGGTTGCTTAATATCTAATTACTTAAGCATACTATGTCTTTGCTTGAACGATTAAACATTATCTGGACCACTGTTTCCTTATGCACATTTCTTCCACCAAAATTTCTTACAATCTACTTTCACACCCATATTATGACTTTTCCTAATTACTGTCAATTGTTCCCATATATGAATGCATTGTATTCACCTCCAACAATCACATAATCAAAGTACAACAATTCATCCCAACATTCACATGAATAATTATTGACATATGAGGTTGAATATAACAGTAGGAAAAATTTAATTACCTTCAAGAAGACTATAGGTGGAGATGGGTGCAACCAGGAGATCTGAAAAGAAGGAGATGGTGGAGCCGAGCTGAACTGGCGGCTTGGGGCAACACTAAAGTCAATCGACGAGGACCGGAGACTGCTACTGGTCAGAGGATGCCACATGTGGGAGAGGGAAGGAGGAGGGTTGACTCTCTTGGGTGGCTTATTTCAAAAACTCACATTCCATTTAAATGGCCACCGCCGCCCCCCCCCCCCCCCGCGCGATTAGTAAGGCTCATTTTATAATTATTTTTCTTCTTTTTCTTTGTTTGGATAATTTCTTCGCCACATATGAGCTTATCCACTTGTCATATCAACATTAATGCGAGCTTATCTTAATTTCGTTTCCTTTCCACAAGGCACAAGATTGGCCATACATTTGGCAAGTAACAATTTGTTAACCCTATTCCTTTCCTTAGCTATTAAGACACTATAATGGCTCGGTAAATTCCTGATCTCGCTCGGGTACAGATGCGTATTTGCAGGAAATTATATACTTCTACATGATTATCCTAGATTTTATAATTTTGGAAGAAATTTCGCGATATCATAGTTCTTTAAATCAAGCATTACTTTGGTTAACAATAGTGTTGACTCTAGGAGTCACATAATGATTTTGATGATAACAAACAATGTGGATAATAATTATATATGAAATAGTCATGTGATGAATATTTATATTATTTGTCAGTTTCATATGTAACGTTTTTATTGGTCCAATTCATCAAATTGGTTACATGTCTGATTAATACATGGGCTTAGTAGTTGAATAGTTTAAGTCTTAGACGAAAGCCCTGATTAATTATTAATGGAAGTGATATGTTAGAATATTGAGTTTCTATGGATATTTTTCTATACAATCTAAGTGAATAATATTAATGGATTTGATTGGATAAACTTATCTACCCTAATATGTGTTTATGGATAGAAAAATATGTGGGTATCATATAATATCCAAAGGTATTATTTGATTGATATAATCTAGCCAATTCAAATTTGAAATTCAAATTTGAATATCATACAAGATCAATTATGGATTGATTATCTTGCATCAATATTATTTGATTTGATCTTGGCAAGATTCTACTAAATAAGATAAAAGCTTAAATTGCAATGTAATATCAAAAATGATACTTGAATTATCTTGCTGCACATTTTAAGAGATCACTAACTATCATGTGTAACAAAGATATCCTGTGCAACGTGGCTGATTTAAAGGGAAGATCAAATCAGAATGTTTAGCAAAAAAAGAAATCAAATCAGAATCTGAAGAATATATTTCAAAGGCCTGAAATCATATTTCAGGATATTATGACAGAAACTTCCATCTTGGCAGAATTGGAACTCATGAATTGCAAGGCTATAAATAGTGATCCGAGCAAATGAGAAATCACTTGAGCCACACTTGCAAATTAAGGAGAGCTTACCTCAAAATATATTGAGATAGTACTTTGAGCTAGAAATTGCATATTGGTTTGATCGCTACTTGTACTTATCTTTTGAGAAAAACTTTTTATAAGAGGATCCTATAACAAGTAAGTTGGGGAAGGCTTACTTGAGTAGCTAAGTATTGGGTGGGCAATACTTAGTGAGTGACTCAACTTAAGTTACTTAGTTGAGTGGTAGATCGAGAGAGAGGTTCTCACGATTGAGTAATTAACCTTGAAGGTGTTCAAGGAAGTCTTTGTCGAGTCGAGGGACTCGAGTGTGTAACTTCTTAAGTGAATAAGAAGTGGAGCGGTTCAAATCCTAAGGAAAGAAGAGCCTTAGGCGGTGACTAACCCTGTTTGGAAGGGCCAACATCGTAAAAATATCATTGTGTTTTATCCCACTTTTATTTCCGCATTTAATTTTTATAATTGCTTTAATTTTTGTTAATCACCCTATTCACCCCCCCTCTAGGGTGATTTGCCTAGCCTAGCTGAACTTTCAAATAGAAAAATGTGCGTCTCACTACTACAATTAATCATAACCATATAACTAATGCAAGAATAAAACTAATTAAATATGAATAAGTGACGGGGTATTACTTGTTTTGAACGTGTCTGGTTCCTCCTATTGATATTGCAATATATAAACAGCGAAAAGAAGACAATAACACAGATTTACGTACTATATATGGCAAATAGGTATGGGCAATGGACTTAGTCGGGTTGGGTTAAGGTTGGCATGTTTACAAAGTGGGTTGCATCATGGCCGGCCTATCATGTGAGTCGGGCTAGGCTGGGAATTTCCTATAAATAAATGGGTCGAGCCGTCCCATTTTAAAATGGAACAAACGTGTATAAAAAACTCTGTATAATAATTAGTGTTACATATAAAACGTTAGTAGCAGAGGTTAACTAATTATAATGTAAATTAGTAACGAAAGTACCTTGAAAAAAGTACCGTACCACTAAATGGGTTGTTAATGGGCCGACCCACTGTTGACCCAATCCATCATTGATCCGGCCCTTTATTGTTCATATTTTAAATAGGTAAACCCACTTAATCTAATAGTTACCCAATCTGTTGCTTACCCTAGTAGGGAGTGATTGCTTGTTTCCCAAAAACTAGATGAACCTGAAATAATGCAAAAGAAAGCCACAAAGGCCAGGCCCTACAAAAGTAAATTAGAAGCAACAACTCAGAGATGCAGCATAATTCAAAGACTAAGGCCCTACAAGTGACTCATGAGCATTAAATGTCATGACCAAGACCGTAATAATTTCTCTGCACTCTAATGGAGTAAATCACTTCCCATTGAGCTTCCTTAATTTTCCAATGTTGATCTCTTTTTAGGCTTTAATCAATGCTAATCATGTTTTACTTTTCTAATTAGTTTTCTTTTCCTTGATTACGATGTATGTGAGAAATATTTCTATTTAAGAATCCTTTCTCTATTTTAAATTCCGTCGATTTCACTCTTGACATATGCAGCTTCTGACCTTTCTTTGGCTCTTTAACTATTTCTCCTCAATCCCCGGCTTTGCTTCTATAGTCACTGAAGAATCATATTTTCAATTGTGGCACATTAGTTTTCGAAGTATGGATATTGCAAATAAGTTATATGACGCATTTTATGGAGTTATTTTAGTTTTTTGAGTGTTTGAACTTTGAAGTTGTGACACACAGGAGTTGCAGATCAGGCAATCATGGAAGCTAGTTTTAATGTTTGAAAAGAAGGTGTATTTTGTTGGTCGAAATGTTTATCTTTTATCAATGAAAAGGTTTATTTTTTTATTTAGTTATAAATCTATTTGACTATGTATGGACTTTAATTAATGAATTCATATTTATTTCAAACAAAAAGGTTCTCATACGTCGTGGATTGCGACAAAAAATCACTTTGTGATTAATCAAGTCGAATCATGATCAAGGCTCTAGATGAGACTAGAGATAGAGTTTGACTTGGTACTTAGCCAATATGGCTTTTGTGTTTTTGCCAATAATCACCATTCACCATAAAATATCTGTTAGAAAATGACGAGAAAAATGAGTCTTTAATGAAAATGTATCATGTAAGCATTTTGGCTACCCACTAATCAGGATGCCTATACCATCCACATATGTTCATCTTCTTTTTCTCATTCATTAGTTTCTTACTGATTTTTTATTTTCAAAGACTTTTTGGATAGTTGTTTGCATAAATGTGTCCTATTGGGGCGGGGGGGGGGCGTTCATCATCATTTCATCATTGATTATTATTCTCGAGTGCTTGATATCACCCGATTTTTTAAAAAGATTTTCTTAAGTATTGGTTATAGCACTCGATCAACATATTAAATTAAAAATATTTACAATAACCATTCAACATAGAAAAAGCTAAATCCAAAATTTCCTAACTCGAAAACCAAACACAAAATAGACAAAAGAAATTTAAAAAATAAAATAAGAAAATTTAGTCAAATATATGTTAAAGGTTAGTTAGAAACTTTATAAAAACTCTCTCAACTTGATCATCCTATCATAGCATTACAAATGAGGTTTTTTTTTTTTAAATTTGAATTATGAATTTAAGACAAGTGAATATGGGCGGATCCTTGTGTGGGCTAGAAATGTCTATGAACACCCTGGTCAAAAATAAATAAATAAATAAATCCAATTAGTTATGTTGAAAGAGTTTAATGGTTTATAAATGGACACTCCTAAAATAAGGTCTCCCAAAGCATGCTGGATACTCTTTCAATCTTGAATTCACAAAGCCCAAATAAGTAATCAACTACTACCATTTTAAATTTTACTTTTCAATAAAAAATACAAGGAAAAATGCACAGGCTAACTCCACTTACAAGTATGCCAGGCAAAAAAAAAAAAAAAAAAAAAAAAAAAAAAACTCGTACCCACCTAGAACCAACAAAATCCGCCGAATAGGTATGGGTATGGGGGGTGAAAATGGAAAAAAAATGGGTATGAGGCGGGTATTATTAAATAGGTATATGTATAGGTAAGGGTATGGGTATGGGTATGGGTATGGGTCTTACTCGTCCCATATTCGCTGTAACCCTCGACACTCCCTAGGTTATGACCCTGTTTGGTAATCATTTGTTAGCTATTTCTATTAGTTGTTTGTTATTAGGTGATTGAATTGGCTGTTTGCATTAACTGATTGAATCAACTGTTTCTAGCAAAGGTATTTGGTAAAATTAGTTGTTTCTGATAAGGTTGTTTGTTAAAATTTCATTTATGCCCTTTCTATATATTACTTTTTAGTTGAACATGATTTATTTTTTATTGGCCATTTTATTTTCTTTTCAAAATGAATTAAATTTATGTCATATCTAAAATTAATTTAATCCTTAGAACCTTATTTTGTATTCTTTTTTTTTTTTGGTGTAGGCCTTATTTTGTATTCATTATTTATCTTATTTTCTATTCAATTTATATGTTATTACTACTATGCTCACGCCTTACAAAGTTGTTTTGTTATTCATTTAAGGATTTTTTTTTTGGTTGTGAGTTGAATTTTATATAATTTTTTATTTATTTTAATCTTTTCAAGTATCTTTTTTTCTTTGTTTTTACAAATTAAAATTTATATGAATATCACATGATTTGATCTTCATTAGATTCAATTTAAATAAAACATATATCGCTATTAAACAAACGGGAAGAAGGAGAGACTGACCAAATAATCTAAAACATAAGTACCAAATATTGACAATCCATTCAATTATAAAAATAAAAAAAAAAGAACTCTTCAGTAGCACTAATGGCACATCTTGTAATTTTAACAAAATTTTGGGCAGTTTTGCCATTTAAACAAACAGGTATTTATGAAAAGTTATTCAAGTTAGCTTTTTATAAAATGGGCTTTTGAAGTAAAACAGCTATTACAAAAAACTGTTTACCAAACACTATTTTGGTTTTTTTGACTATGTCAAAACAGCTAAAAAGCCCCAAAAAGTCATTTTCTACCAAAAAGTCATTGAAAAAGCTAACAACCAAACACCTTCTGTGAGCATTTACCTGGAACGACCTAAAAGATCATTGACTGACCTCACAAGTTTTTCAGCATATTTCATCCTTGCCCACATGCTACCTGAGAAACATTCCAGAGGGTCACCCATCATAAGATTCCGCAACAAACACGCTTTACTGTGAAGTTCTTATGAATAGGCTTCAAAAATAAAATGTGCAGCTTTAATAATATAAGTAATGACTTCAAATCCTTTTAAGCTATGCTCATGTGTTACAATATTGTCTTTCCAACCCAAAGGCTGAAATTTCATCTTTTTTCTAGTTATTGATTGATTGCTTTTTAATGTGGCTTTGGAGATGCAGGGGTGTTTGGTTGTTGGCCTTTTCATTGGTTTTTTGATACAAAATGGCTTTTTGGAGGCTTTATAGCTGTTTTGATCTAGTCAAAAAAGCCAATTTGATGTTTAGTGAACAGCATTTTGTAATGGTTGTTTGTATAAATGGCAAAAATGCCCAATGTTTTATTAAAATTATAAGACATACCATTAGTGAAATCAAAAATCCTAATTCTAGTCATTTAAAATTACAAGGCATACTATGAGTAGCTAAGATGAATAACTTTTTGGATTAATTTCAAGTTAGTAGTAACATTTGATATTATGTTTATTTGAATATAATTTAATGAAGACAAATCATTTGAAATTCACACAAATTTTAATTTGAAAAAGACAAAGAAAATATCTTGAAAAGACAAAGAAATAGACAAAAAGATCATATAAATTTCAATTCACAACCAAGAAAAATCCTTAAAGGACTAATAAAACAAAGTTGTAAGACGTAGATATCACATGAATGCATATAAATTGAAAAAAAATAAGATAAATAATGAATATAAAATATGTAGAATTAATATGAAAATAAGGTTCCAAGAGTTGAATTAATTTTTACATATGACATAAATTTAATTATTTTTAAAAAGAAAATAAAATGGCCAATAAATAAAAAATTATGTTCAACTACAGAGTAATATAGAGAAAGGGCATAAATGGAATTTCAACAAACGACCTTTTCAGAAATGGCTAATTTTTTTTTAGAAATAGCTGGTTCAAACAGCTAATGCAAACAGTCACTTCAAATAGCTAATATCAAACAGTTAATAGAAACAGCTAACAGTTGATTGTCAAATAGGACCGCAGTATATATACGTGTCGTTCTGTAAATTTTTTTTTATCATAAATCGGGCCTTAATTCACCGAGCAGTGCATACAAGTCATGAGAGGTTCCATCCCAAAACCAATTGGCAATGGGTGGAGTAACTC